>NFZR01000008.1:904982-1474389 GCA_002165215.1 Fusarium pininemorale
TATTTAGCTAGGTTTAAATAAAAATATAATACCTTTACTTATATAGCTACTATCTATACCCTTACTAGTATAAAACCTATTTTTACTTATAGACTTTAATACCCTTTTTTATAATAAAAGTACTAGTACTAACTTAATAATTAGTAATACTAATTAGGTTAAAATTAATAAAGTAAACTAGATTTTTAAAGTAAATATAGCTACTAATAAAGCTATTAATAAGAAAGCTAAAAAATAACTTAAAACTAATAAATTCCCTAGTTATATATTTAAAGATAATAAGTATATATATAATTATAATATTAGTAAAGCTATATATTTTAAGATTACTATAAATTAATAGTTTTAATATAATAAAAAAGTTAGCCCTATTTACTTTACTTTTTATAGTACCTTAACTATAAATTAGTACTTTAAAGACCTTTAAGCTAAATATACTATTAAAATTACTAAAAATAGCCTAACCCTTTATTATATTTTATATAAAAAGTTTATTTAGGACTTTATTAATATTAAAGGTTACCTAAATATAGTAATTACTAATAATATAAACTATATAGTAAAATTATATTATAAAGTATTTAAATTATATAAATATAGTAAAAAAATTACTAACTTTATTAAAACTAATACTTAATATAAGCTTTTATATATAATTAAAAATAAATAGGGTATTATAGTAATTAATAATTAAATAAAAAGAAGTACTATTATTACTTATAAAGCTACTTATAATAAGTTTTTTAAGAAAACTAACTTTTTATAATATATTAAAGGGCTTTATTATAATAACTATAAATTTAATTACTTATTACTTAAAAATAGCCTAAAAGTATTTTATTTATTAAAAAAATAAAACTATAGCTAGGACCTTAACTTTAAAGGCTTTATATTTAGCTAAATTATTATATTTTAAGTATTAAAGTTTAATTTTAATAAGATTAGCTTTATTAATATAGAATTTATTTATATTACTAGTATTATAGTTATAAAAAACTTTAATTTTATTAATATTATATTTTAAGAATTACTTAATTTTATTAATAAAGTTAAAAAAGCTATACTTTACTATTTATATAGTAATATATTAATTAAAATAAGTATATACTAAACTTAGGCTTTTAATAATTTTAACCTATACTAGTATAAAGGTAATATAGCCTTTAAGTTAAAAATAACCTTTACTAAAACTAAAAAGAGTATTATTAAAAGTAACCTTATTACTATAATAAATATAAGGCCTGCTTAGGCTAAACTTATTAACTTTACTATTAATATAAATAGAAATATTATTATCTTAATAAGTAACTATAATAAAACTAACTAAGGTAAATATAATTAAAATACTTTTTATACTATAAATACTATAACCTAAACTATAAATATATATAGCCTAGACTAGGTTAATATTTACTTAACTAGTAGTAATAAAAAAAAGTAATTTAAAGATATATTTATTAAAACTACTTTTTATACTTTTTATATAGTTAGTATTATTATTTTAGCTAAACCTAACTATATTATTTTTAAAAAAAACCTTATTATAAAACTATTATATAATATTATAGTTAAAATTAAAGCTTATTAAAATAATATTATTTTTAAAAAGCTTTATAATAGCCTTAATTTAATAACTAAGGTAAGTAACTTTATAAAGGTTAATAATAATAATAATAATAAAGTAGCCTTAGGTAAAAAGTATATTATATTTAACTTTAATAGCTTACTTACCTATATTATAAAAACTACTATATATAATATATATAAGGCCTACCTTAATAAGGGTATAACTAAAGTATATTATTATTATATTAATAGTTTTTTTTTTATAAAATATAAAGTACTAGCTAGTTTTTATATATTTATAAACTGCTTTATAAATAGTATTATTACTAGATTATTAGCTAAAGCTAGCTATATTTACTTACTTTATATACCTTAAAGTATTAGTAAGATATTTAAATCTTACTTATATACTATATTAAAACTTATTAAAAATATTACTTTTACTAATATAATTACTAAGGTTATAAAGCTTTAAAATATCTTAAAGTACTATAAACTTATTACTAAAAATACTATTTTTATTATTAAAATATATAACTACTTTACTTATTATAGTATTAAGATTAAAAGTATTAAGAATAAACTTAAGGAAAATATAGCTAAATTTAATAAAAAAGTTAATATTATTAGTAAAGTAGTTAAGGTTAATATAAAGTAAATTAAAACTACTTTAATTATTACTTAAAAGGTAAAGAAAAAAGCTTTTTAAGCTTATAATAAATACTTTATTATATTCTTTACTATTTATAACCTTTAAAATAAAGTTAATAAGTTTAAAGACTAACTTTAATATATAACTATAGTTATTAATAGTAATAATAAGTTAAACTTAAATAATCTTATAGGCCTTATTAGTACTTTAAAACTATCTTAACTTACTAGTACTTAAAAGCTAAACTTAATAAATATAATTAAAAGCCTAGTATAGTAACCTTAGACTTTAGTTACTTATATTTTAAAATACTTTACTATTTTTACTATTTTCCTTAGTAATAAGTAAGCTAAGCTTAGTTAATAGTATAGTAAAATTTAATAAAATAAAAAATTAAACTAAAGAAATATATTATTAATAAGACTTAGTTAAAATATAAAAGAAAAATAAAAATAGTAATAAAAAAAAAGGCTTTTATAATATAAAGTAAAATAGTAACTAAGTACTAGAAATATTAAGAAAATTATTTTTTTTAAGTAAACTTTAGCTAAAGAATTATTAAAATTAATAATCTTTTCTTTATACCCTAGGTACTTATTATATAATATAATAGTATTATATAACTTTTAATTAAAATAAAGCTAAATTTATAGCTTTAGTCTTTAAATTTAATAATCTTTACCTTAAATATACTATACTTAATTATATATATAAATCTTATATACTAATAAGTAAAACTTATTAATAGCTAAGTATAATATATTAGGTATAATATTATATTTAACTTTATTTATCTAAATATTATAATATTTTTAATTTAATAGCTATTTAATATAATAAGCTATTAGTTAGTTACTTATAAAGGCACCTGCCTATATACTTACCTATATACTAAGGGACCTGCCTTTTAATATATACTAAGATAACTAATTCCTTTTATAATAGTAACTAGATTACCTAGCTAGTAGTCTAGTAGTATAATTAATTAATTCCTTAGCCTTAAGGCTATAGGTTTAACTATAGCCTTAACTTTTTAAAAAAAAAGGCCTTAAAAAAAAAGGTCTTATAATATCTCTTTTTTACCCTTTTTAATACCTATTATAATTAACTTTTAATACTTCTATAAGCTACTTTAGGCTACTTTAACTAGCTACTAAGGTTAGGTTACTAATAGCTAATTAGTTAATATATAGCTATTACCTTAAATAGCCTTATTAGTATTATTAAGCCTGCTAATTAAATTAAAATAATATTAATAAAATAAAGATAAATAGAAAAAGCCTAATAAGTAATTATAGCCTATTTAAATTTATAGCCTATCTAAAAAGATATACTAAAGTAAGGATATGTTTTTTAAAAAGCTAATAAGCCTAAACAGGTTATAGGCCAGGTGCTGAAAACCTGGCCAAGGACCTGTTCAGAAGGGGGGGTCGCGCGCGAAGGTACTTATTCAGTCTGGGGTCTGAAACGAACTCTAAATTCCTATCCATGCTTGTAGTGGACTGTGGAAGTAATAAGGAACCTTCAATTTCAGAAGTCAATTGTAATAGATCTGCTCAAATATTACTCTATGACATTCAATAATACTCTCGGGGTCACAAATATATGGATAATGCTTATCGGAGCCAGTCTATACCATAGTTGCGAATACGCGGATATTTTACGCCTAGAAACCTGGGGATGTTTTCCTTGATCCATCCTTACGCGGTCTCGTATCGTTGGAATGCATCAGTGTTACAGCGCCTTGATAAGATGGACCTCGTGATGCCTCAGCCAACTTGGACTGATAGGCTGAGTCGTCATGATTTAGATAGCCCTCCTTAATGGCTAGGAAATGACAACTTTATGATATAATGAATTTGGGCTATGTCGATTGGCTACTACTCCAAAGCAAATGCCGAGTGTGGCTTTGCCCAAGTTAAGCTTGCGCATTGCTTGTTTCAAGGCTGTTGCGAACTTAGTTGACAGCTAATATGGGCACGTCTGGGACCAGGTCAGTTCTGGACGAGACATTCATCTCGATTGTTGATCAGATCGTTATGCTAGTTCTCAATGGGTTAATATACGCGATGTCATTCATGTCGTTTACTGATTTCTGCAGGCCAGCCTTGAACAGAAGATGTTGAGTATCAATCCAAGTATTGGGATTAGGGTAAATGATTGAGTTAGTAAGCATAATTACGTTTACGCCTCCCTCAAGTTAATGTACGGTGACACCGACTGAATCAATCGGAAAAGAAGAAGATGACGAATTGACGATAAGGAAGCGAGGAAGTAATTTTGTTGTTCCATGAGGTGTAAGAGAATGTTCGAAATGCTACCCCCAAAGGGCTTAGTCCTCGTCAACAACAACGTTGTTCCAACAGTTTGGCTAAACTTCCAACGTTAATTTTTAGCTACTGTACACGAACAACGAGAAGGATTCTTCCAACATCAGCCCATTTACACCTCGTCTACAGAAGTTCTCACATTAGTCTCGAAAGAAGGTCTCAATTAGGTTGAGGCTACGCCAGCATACGCGTGGCCAGCCAGCTCCTCTTAGACGGAGGCGTCGGTCCAACCTCCCGGCGGGTTTATTCTTGGGCGTCGCCCGAACTGGCCTGTTTACGGCCTAGTGATCGCCGCGAGAGTTTTTCAGCCAGGGGTCGGGGCGTTGGTTTCATGTGTCAGTGGCAGTTAGCAGATGTCATGACAGAGGATCGTGGCAGTGCAGGCGGCTTGGCATGAGAAGAGCTTCGCAAGCTCGTCCAGGGAGTGTCCCTGTATGCGTGCGTCGGAGGATTCTTATTGAGGCCGGCTAATAATTGTATTGAGATGTTCATTGGGGTAATTGGAAAGACATTGCAGTTGAATTGGTGATTTGCGACCATTGTTTCGTCCAATGCTAAGGGTCAGTGATTATCATTAGACCTTGGGCCGCCATACGTCACCTCAATTAGAGTACATGTTTTAGGGCGTTTACCTCAACGACAGGGCATCCACTCATACGACAACAGGCCGAGAACGAAGTGTAATTTACGTTAAACATGAAACATTCAGCACTGCCGAAGTTGATGCGATTGCTTCCTTTAGCTTAGATATCAGTAGGACATGTCTGTAATGCAATTGAACCTTGAAATGAAGACTACACACCAGTTATCAGGTCTCATTGGAGGCTCTATGTCCAGTGAATTACACGATGTGACACCCAGACGTGTGTGGGGTGTTGCGGCTGTGGCTTAGTGCCCACACAGTGGGGTATCACAGCCTCCAGGCTCCCCCCCAGCTTCAGGCATATTCTGTAACACTAAGAACCGCCTCCGACTGGACCTCACCTCGAGACAAAAGGCGAGGCCACTGCACACTCGGTCAAGCCAGGAAGTACCGGGTCGTGTTTTGTTTCCTCAATTGTACAATAACAACATCATCGCAGCCTTGTGAGGGGCTGACTTTCATTATTCTCAACCACGCATCACGCATCACTCATCCATCTCATTTTGCATTCTTTCAACTACAACAACAAATACGCATTCATTATTTGATACCAGGGCAATACCGCACAATTTACAGCATTCAAATCAAGTCTGCATCCGTCTTCCAACAGCTTATATCACCATCGACTCGTCTACTCGCCAATTCAAATGATACCCGCATCTTAAAATGAATTCCTCTATGGTTAACGCCCGACAGAGGCGCATTATCCAATTATCACAGCAATGGGGTTTCTCACTACCACCCAACGCCCCTACTCCTCTCACGCGACCACCTCACCCAACGTCTTTCCGAACCCACGGCGATGATGAAGTCGCTGACGGCCTGCTGCAGAGGCGGTCCGCTGAAGTCGCACAACTGCGACCTAAGAGTGGTTTGTCGCGAGCCTTCTCGTCGAGTAACCTGAAAAAAGGAAAGCATTGGGATACCAAGGAGATACTGAACGTGCTGAACTCTTGGGTCGACAGTTCAGGCTCGCCCGGTGTAGCCGAATCTTTGATTGCGAAATTGGCTGCAGCCGGTGTCGACCTCGGTGGTATGCAGACTCAGAAGCAGGGATTATTAAACAGAAGAAAAAGCGTTGAACATGGTCTTGATCGAACTCGCCTTCTCAAGTCTGCGATTGAACGAGACCAGCTGGACATGGTACACGTTCTTATACCGCATGCTGACCCATTGACCCTTGATATTTGTCTTCCAGCTGCGGTAAGAACTAGAAATGCACGAATCGTCGAGGTCCTATTGAGGTATGGAGCAAATGCAGCCAACACTGCGGAAGGGCAAGACGAATTTCGCAAGGCGTGCTCTGTTCCAGCTTTATCAGAGATCGCATCGCTCATTCTAAGATCCGATGGACGGCCGGAAGAAATATGCACATCGCAAGCGCTTACCGACGCCACAAGAGCACAATGTTTCGACACTGTTTTACATCTGAGTCGTTCCACTGCAGATGGGAACTACAACAACGCTGAAGCTCTCAAGATCGCTATCAACGACCAGAGAAGAGATATTGCGATGGCAATTGCGACAGGAAACAAGCCGCCCCAAAGTCCCGGCCTTGATGAGGCCTTCGAGCAGCTCATGAACAACACAGAATTAGAACCACGATCGAAACTTGACTTTGCCGAGCTTCTGCTTTGCTGCGGTGCCCAGGGTCCTATACTGGAAAGATCACTTGAGGTGGCCTGCGAGACACAGTTCTTTGAAATGGCTGACCTCTTGGCGCGTTATGGAGCTTCAATCGAGCACAACGACGCTTCTGCTTTGAAAACCGCCATTTCAAAGGGCCAAACCAGTCTTGTAGGCTCTCTTCTCAACGGATCGTCCAAGATTGATCCTGCATTGGCATCAAGTTGTGTCCCTCTGATTCCCGAGCATGCAGATTCTGGAACCCGACAAAATTTGCTATACTCGCTCCTCAGGCGAGGAGCAAATGGTGATGTTCTGAATGATTGTCTCATTCTAGCTGCTAAAGCTGGGGACGTTCATTCTGTAGAACTTCTACTCAACCCTCACTTTCGCGAGCCACCGAGTGGAAAGCAAAATGGGCAGGTAAAACCACGCATCACTAACCGTCACGCTGTCGCATCGCCTGATTATCAGAATGGAGAGGCCCTACGTATAGCGATTTTGGCCGGAAATGCAGACATGGCAGCCAAGATCCTCTTCGCGAGACCCTCAAACGAAACACTTACCGCAATATTTCCTCTAGTTAAGAGCCTTCCCCCGACAGATCGATATCGTATGGTTGAGATGTTCTTAAGGGGAGCTTTAACCGGCCCAGCTTTGCACAAGGCTCTTCAAGATGCAATCAGTGAAGACCCCTCCCAGAGAGACGACGCTCTGATCAATCTTTTACTCAAGTATAATGCGGACATCAACTATGACGATGGTGCTGGACTCACCCAGATCATAAATCAGATGGACCTGGGGTTTTTCACCATGTTGATGCAAAACGCTTCTCCCCAGACAGCAGCTGCGCATGTCAACAACGTGATGAGTATCGATAACCACCAAATCAGGTACGAAATGATGTCAATGCTGTTTAATGCAAGGGCGAGTGTGGCTGGACAACAGGTTGCAGAAGCTCTCCTTGCGAATATATCGGAAACGCCTGTTGACATGTCTCTCCTTCGACTTATTCTTGAACAAGGAAGGCCAGACATCAACGGCCTCAATGGCCATATTCTGCAAAAAGCAGCCCAAACCCCTGACCCCAAGGTTATTGATCTGATCCTGACCTTGGGCAAACATAACCAGGACACCATCTCTGTTTGTCTCGAAGGATTGGCGAAAATCCCCTCGAGCGAGAACAAAGCGTGGAAGCTTGATGTTATCTTGACTAGATCCCCCAAGAAGATCAACCTGGATGCAATGCTTGTGCATGAAGTCCAGACTCTTATCGAGGACACATCCGGCAATGCCTCTTTCAAGACACTGCAGAAACTCCTGGACCGTGGCGCCGATGTGAACGCTTTCCAGGCAAGGGCACTATGCAGCGCGGTCAAAGAAGCGAAGGACACGATAGTTGATACCCTGTTCGCTAGTGAGAAACCACCGACAGCAGCATCACTAGCATTCGCTCTTCCGCAGGCCCTAAAGATCTCGGATCCTATGACCCGCTTGACTTTCACTAAGAGTCTAGTAGAATCTGGAGCATCCCCACGTGAAGTCAACAGAGCATTGATCCATGCTATTAGCCATTTCACCACAGACGTCGCTTTGATCTGCATTCTAGCCACTTATGCCGATGCGTCTGATGGAGAAGCACTTTCACTCGCTGTTACCAAAGAGTCAGTCGAAGTCTTGGATCTCCTCCTCTCACAGCTCAAGCATACGGACGAGACCAGAGATTCTTGCTTGGATCAAGCAATGAAGATCACTGACTGGACGGTTCGTCTTAATATCTGCAATCGTCTGGCAAAATCTGGCGTTTCATCTAAAGCAGCCTCTAACGCTCTGCTTGTTGCGGCGAGAGATGGTGATCTGGAACTTGGAGATGTTCTTATTGCTTACGGTGCCAGTATATCCACCAACGGAGGCCAAGCTATCATTGAAGCATGCCGCGGTGGTTCTGTTGAAGTCCTTGATGTGCTTCTCAAGTCCAATGCCGATACTCAGAAGTCGACATTGGAGCGTGGATTCCAAGCTGCGACTGAGGTTAGAGATTTGAACAAAAGGGCGATGGTCTTTCAGCGCCTTCTCAAGAGGGGTGTCTCTGGGGAGGTTGTCGATATTCAGCTCGTCTCAGCCGCAAAGTATGGCGAAGAGGGTCATGAAGTGTTGCGTGTGTTGCTGGCAGCAGGTGCAGACCCCAACTACAGTAACGGCGAGGCAGTTGTGGCGGCAACCCGAAGTGCCTTTGTCGGTAGTCTTGAGCTGCTGCTGGGATTGTGGCACGAGGGTGGTAATCAGGTAAGTTCGAGAAGCCGTTTGGAGGCGCTGTAGCTAACGTGTTTGTAGAAAAAGGCATCGCCTCCTACTTTGGTTAGGGCCATGAAGGCAAGCTGGAAGCTTAATCAAGATACCAGGCTGCACATAGTCCAAGATCTGATGAAAGCAGGTATGCCAGCTGTGGATGAAGTCCACATCGCCTTGAGTAAGGCAGTCGGGGAAGACGAACCAGATGAACGGCTTATCCAGGTCTTGCTTGACTCTGGAGCATCACCGTTCACAAACGGTTGCTTTGCCCTTACACAAGCTGTCCAAGGTGTCAAGGTTTCGGCCCTAGATCTTCTCCTGGGTAGTAAGATCGACGAGGACGAGATACTCAAGCTTTTCGAAAACGGATTCTCAGAGACACAGTTCAGCACATGGTTCTCCCCAAACGGTCTAGAGGTTGCAAAAATGCTTCTAGCTAAAGGGGCTAAGGGAGTGGCTGTCAGCAGTGCTCTGGTGCAGGTGATGAAGAATAGCACAGACGAGACTGAGTCATTGGCTGATGAGTTTGTTGACTTATTTGTCGCTCATGGAGTCGATATTGACTTTGAGAATGGAGAACCTCTGATTTGTGCAGCATCAAAGGGTAATGCCCATTGGACAGAACGGCTGCTTGCTTGCAAGCCATCACCGCAAACTCTCACGCTTGCTTTTGAGCGTGTGTTTGATACGGCAAGGTCACCTGATGAGGTACTGAAGCTGTTTGAACTCTTTTCGGGATATCGCGATGGAGAGGTCGGACTAGATGTCATGACGCGGAGTGCTGGGTCAGATCCGATCCTCATCAGGGCGATTTCGCAGTATCCTAGATCGACAGAGCTGTTGCAGACGTTGTTGGATGCTGGTTTCTATCACGATCAGACAACAACATATCGAATCCACGACAGCGTGGAGGAGCCTGAAGAGGTGACGGTGCTTGCCTGGGCAATTGCTCAGCCACAGAAGAAGATCAGCTCAGCACTGATTGAGATGCTGATCCAGCGTGGTGGTAAGTCTTTAATCGTTTTCTCGTCGCAGACTCATATCTAACATTTACAGCGAACGTCAACTTCGAGACAACTATCAGCCGAACCACGCCCCTCATGATCGCTATCCAAGCACGTCGACCAGATATAGTCAAAGAACTACTTATCGAAGGAGCCAGCGTCGATATTACCGATGCCATGGGCAGAACGCCTCTTGCGATGGCCACCGATATTGGCGGTGAACTGTCAACTCGCATGATGGGTAACTTACTAGCATTTGATCAATCGAAGGATGATGGATCACTACACAACTCCGCCAGGGAACTCAACTTTGCAGCAGTATCAGTTCTAGTGGAACATGGCCATCATCCTGACTTCCCTAGTCCACTACACGATGGAAGATCCGCTTTGGGTGAAGTCTGTCGCCATGGAGCAGGGTCTGGTAAAATGACTGCAGATGCAGAGAAGCTCATGCAGAAGGTGATGACTTTCTTGATTGACGCTGGCTCAGACCTGACCTTGCAGTCGCATGGGAAGTCTCTGCTTCTTCTCTGCTTCGACTCTGCAGATCCCATTGTCACTACTCGCAGTTTCTTGAAAGTGGCGATGTGGAAAGAGATCAACAAACCGTTCAACCATTACACTGATGGCGAGTTTACGTATTCTCCGACAATGTACGTCAGCAAAGTGACGCCCGAATCGGATACTCGAGACCAGCTTCTCAGCCTTCTTCGAGCGAATCGAGCAGTGGATGTATACTACGCAAACTCTGGAGACCAGCCGGATGATGCAGTCGGTCTCCCCAATGATATGGTAGTCCAAGAACGCGAAAGAAAAGCAAGATTACGGCGACTAGCACTCGAAACTGAAGATCATGCTATTGCGCTCGCACGAGCAAAGGAAGTGGCCAGTGTGGAGAGAGAGATATGGAATCACAAAGCGGAAATTGAAGATGCCCGCCGTCGCAGACTCCACAATGAAGATATTAATGCAACACGACAAAAGGCTGATCTCGAAGAAACGCTCTTCCTAGCAGCTGTCAAGAGACGGCAGTTGGAGCAGAGCAAGGTTACGCAGTCCAGCCTCGAGCGTATCCAAAAAGTCGCCGCAGCTGAACTCCTAGCCGAAGAGACCAGACAACAGAAGATGATAGAGTGGGAATCTAAATTGAACTCTGAACGAGCCGGTAATGCGCAAGCACTTAGTAGTCTACGCATCAGTGAGCGCGAAGAGTTGGAACGAATCGAACGAGGCGCAGACGAAAGAGTCAAGAGGAGACTCGAGGCACAGAAAAAATTGGTTGAGACACAGGAGAGACTGGCAAAGAGACTTGCTTCTGGACCTGGAGGGGGGGCAGATGCCAGGAGGCAGATTGGATTCGTGGAAGAGATTAACTAACCCTTCCGGATTCAACATTAGCATCACTGGCAGGTTGGCGTTGGGTGTTTTTGTTATCAGATACCTCTTATAGCTTATGATGAGATGATCTTTCTTTTCTTCAAGACTGAAACTTCTCCCTTTGTCCCGGAAAAAGAACTGAAAATGAGATCTCTGGTGGCACACACTGCGGATCTTGGTTTGCAACATTGTCAGACACGACACTTTTCTTCGCCAGTGTGCCAATGGTGTCATCGGTGCCCTTGGCGGTAGCATCGATCTTAACATCGAGCCCAAGTGGCTCGTTGAGGCGGCGCCGACCTTCTTCTAGGTCGCGCCGACGGATAAGCTGAGCAAGAGGAAGAAGGCGGAGAGGATCCAGCCGCTGTATGATAAATTCGCTACCGAGGATGATTGGAGGTTGAGTGCGCAAAGGAAGGGCGGAAGAGGTGGTGGTCCCTCGAGGGTGGCAATGAGCTTGGGGAGTGGATATACACACAAAAGCATAACAGGCACTTAGAGTTTTGTGGTCATCTGATCGTTGGTAAGTGCACAGGAAATAAATATGATTCACCAAGGACAGTGTTGAGAGAATAATAAGCTAGTATCTTGCCCTTCAGTTGGATCTCCGCCAACTGATATCTCGTCTGTACAAATGTAGTACCTAAACTCCATACCGACTGATGACCATAACACGCTTTAGCAATCCACAGCAATGATAACATACAGATACATATGACCCTTCCAGTAATGATCCCAAACAACAAGTATCGTCAGCAAATAATAGTACACCTGTATAACACTTAATCCTTTCGCGCCATCTTGATAGAATCAGCACCAGTTTCCACAACGCGGAAAGCATCAGCGTCGCCCTGTCCACTAGCAGCCTTCTCATAAGCTGCTTCACTCCTGTCACAGAGAACGTCGAGGTCAGCGTCGCTGAGGACTTCTTCACCCCCTGAGGCCTTGTACACCTGACCATCCTTCAGAAGCAGAGCACGGAGCGACTCCGGGTCGATGTCTTCGTGGAGATCCATCTTTTGACCCATTGATTTGAAGTTGCCCTTCTTGATGACGAGTTTCTCAAGTCGGCGCTTGGCGTCGGCGGAGTTGAGGAGCCTTTCCTCGACTGTGTCCTTGGTGGCGAGTCGGAATACAACGACGGGGCGGGTTTGGCCGATACGATGGCAGCGGTCTTGAGCTTGGAGATCCTGTTGGGGGTTGAAGTCTGAGTCAAACAGAATGACGGTGTCGGCTGAAGCAAGGTTGATGCCCTGACCACCAGCGCGGGTAGAGAGCAGAAAGATCTTGTACTCGGGATCGCTGTTGAAATCAGCGATTTGAGTTCGTCGACTTTCCTGTGCGACAGAACCGTCGATACGGCAGACTTTCCAGCCGCGGAGTTCACGGCAGTAGTCTTCGAGGATGTCAAGCTGAGTAGTAAACTGTGAGAAGATGAGGACCTTGTGGTCATCCTGAAACAAACGAGGTAGTAGACGGTCTAGGAGAAGCATTTTGCCGGAGGCAGTGACTATAGAGTCATCGACAGGAAGATCTGTGGATGCGATCCAAGGGTTGTAGAAGTTGTGAGGTGAGTTACAAACGAGTCGCAGCTGTGCCAGGGGGTTGCCGAGCTTCTTCTGGCCAATCTGCTTTTCTGCGTCATGTTAGTATATGCCTGGATAATAACGTGGGTTAACTTACTTGCAAGCTCAAATGCCTCGGCTCGTTGGCGTTCCTCTGGTGTTAATGGCACTTGATCATTCAAGTCCTCATCGTCAGAGACCATCTCATTCGCCAGTTTTGCTTCAAACTCATCATCAGACATCTTCTCCTCATCTGAACCAGCATCTTTATAGGTTCTTGTCTTTCTCGGCCGTCCACGCGTGCTCACTGGCGTTGATTGACGTGTTGATTTCGCGCTCTTTGGCTCTGGCTCCAAAGAAGCGGGAGCACCCTTTCGTTTACCCCCAGATTTGGGTGTCACGGGTGCTTCTTCGAGCTTTGGCTTCTTAGGTGGTCTGCCACGGCCGCGCTTAGCCATCATGAACGAAAAGGCATTGGCTGCTGGCTCCTGTGGTCCGACCTGCTTCTTACGCGGGGATTCACGAACGGGGAGTGTCATGGTCTTTGGTGCGGCGACACTGCTTGATCGGGATGATTTGGCGTTTGCTTCAGTCGAGTCGGTGCCGTAGATCTTTTCATGCACCTTGTCCTCCAGATACTGTCGAGTATCGACCTTTTTGTTGGTAAGGACATTGTAAAGATCTGTCTGCTCCTTTGTCATGGGCGCGAAGAGCACGTATTCTCTCTTCTTCGGGAGGTAGGCTGCCACATCCTGTTTGATACGTCTCAGAAGCATAGGCTGAAGAATGAGGTGAATCTTCTTTACAAGCTCTTGCTTCTTCTGATCAGCGATGAACTCCTCTGTGCCCTGCTCATCTTCGAGGTCAGAAAAGTCAAACCAAGATTCGAACGCTTCCCAGTCTGTAAAAATGTTGGGCAACAGGAAGTGGAGTAGCGACCACAGCTCTTTGAGATTGTTTTGAAGAGGCGTTCCGGTGATGAGTAGACGAGTTGCAGATGAGAACTGACGAAGCTGTTGGAACAGTTTGGCGTCTGCATTTTTCATGCGATGACCTTCATCCTAAGCTTCATGTTAACATGGTGTAGGTGAGGATGAGATAATGAGGCTTACAATGATGATAAACTCCCAGTTGATCTTGGACAAGTTGTGCTGGTCTCTGAGAACCATCTCATAGGATGTGCACACCACAGGAAATTTCGCGGTGGGACGGCCAGCCTTGAGATGCTTCAGCATTTTGGTCCTGAAGATCTTCTCACGATCATCTTTGTTGCCATGATACATGATGACGGGGATAGAGGGAGTCCATTTGGTGAATTCATCCTCCCAATTTGAGAGTGTACTCAGAGGAGCGACAATCAAATGAGGGCCGAGATAATTCTCCTGCTCACGAAGCAACGCAATCAAGGCGATGGTTTGAACAGTCTTGCCTGGAATAAGTCAGTACTTATGAGATGCTAATCAAGTGAAAGCAAAACTTACCAAGACCCATCTCATCGGCTAAAATACCAGACATGCCTTGAGAGCAAATCTCATACATCCATGTGAGACCCTCAAGCTGGTAGTCTCTCATCGTACCATTTATCATACACTTTGGCTGCTGAGCCATCTCCAAGCTATGCTCACCCAGCGTCTTGCCATCAAGACTACTACCGACCCGACCCAACACCTGAGTCTTTTTAGTGAGGATATCTGAGAAAGCAGCTGACTTTGCGAGCAAGTCATCAAGTTCTCTAGCCTTGGCTTCACGCTCAGACTTTGTCTCAGCCTTCTTCTTTTTCTTCCTCTTGAGCAATGCCTGTCGTCGCTTCTCCTCATTCCTCTCATTTTCTAGGCGAGCCTCTTGCTCTTCCTTGATAAGCGCCTCATCGGCACCTTCAAGATCATCTTGTTGCTCCGAAGGCGGCGAGCTGGGCACACTTGTGGGCAGCCGTGAGTTGGAACGAGCTGAGCTAGAGGTGCTCGGCGACTTGGGAGCCGCCATGTTTCAATGAATATTATAACGATGTGTAAAAGAATGAGTAAACAAAGAATATTAAGAGAGAAAAAGAGCGTCAGGGGCCGAGTCGAGCTCAAGGCTTGGTTAGTGGTTTCGGCGATCCGATCCGCTAGTGAGCAGGATGATGTAGTTGACTCGCCTCGAATCGGGGCGTGCAAAAAAAAGAAAAGGGAGAAATTTCTCAGGGGAAGTACAAAAGGGGGGTCAGAGAAACAGGCCCAAGTAAACAAGTAATTCAGGGCAAAAAATAACAATTGATGTACAATAAATAAGCTGATTAATTATGTTGGTTCTCTTGGACAATTGTCGTTGCCGTGTTTTCTCCCCTGACAATAATACAAGAGACAATGGGCGTTATCGCGTAAAGGAGAAAACGCGAGAAAGGGGCGATGTCACGAGTTAGCGCGTTGTAAGGAAACGATGGGACAGCCACATTCTTTTCGTAACGCCACAGCAACGCCCCCCGTCTCCCCTCAATTAGTAGACTACCCCTCCACCCCACCAAGAGAAAATATCAAGACACACCTACCCAGCTACAGTAGAGTCAGTCACCCGCTTAACGCTACTTTCTCTTCAACATCAATCCCCCGAGTGAAGCTATACCGAAGCTTCATCTCTCATCACAGCCAACCTGTTCGCCCTTCGACTTCTCCGCCAGGCACCCCGAAGCCTCTCTCCGTTGATATCCTTCAGAATGGCATCCTTCGCCTCCCAGACCTATACTCCCACCGAGGAGGCTGAGATCCAGCAATGGCTCACCACCTCCGAGCGTCTCAAGTCCCCCGAGGACAAGTCCACCATCCTCGAGACCCTCAACAACCACCTCTCCAGCCGCTCCACCCTCCTCGGCAGCAAGCCCTCCAAGGCCGACGTCGCCATCTACGAGACCCTCGCTCCCATCGTCGCCAAGTGGTCTCCCGAGGAGCGAACCGGCGAGAAGGGCCACCCCCACATCGTCCGCCACATCGATTTCGTCCAGAACTCTCCCCTGTTCGGCCTCGATGTCAAGGATGAGAACAAGGTCCAGGTTGATCGTGATAACGTTCTCTACGTGAAGCCTCCCGTTGACGCCAAGGCTGAGAAGGAGAAGAAGAAGAAGGAGGCCGCTGCCGCCGCTGCCACTGGTGGTGAGGCCTCGCTTGTTGATCGCACCAAGGAGAAGGTCAAGGAGGTTGTTGAGACGGCTAAGGAGAAGATTGCTACCGACAAGCCTAAGAAGGAGAAGAAGGAGAAGGCTCCCAAGCAAAAGGCTGCCCCCGCCCCTGCTGCCCCTCTCTCCCCTGCTCTCATTGACCTCCGAGTTGGTCACATTCTCAAGGCCATCAACCACCCCGATGCCGACTCCCTCTACGTCTCCACCATCGCTGTCGGCGACAAGCCCGGCAACGAGGACTACGTCGAGTACGAGGGTCAAGTCTGCCGCACCGTCTGCTCCGGTCTCAACGGCCTCGTACCTCTCGAGTCCATGCAGGGCCGCAAGGTCGTCGTCGTCTGCAACCTCAAGCCCGTCAAGATGCGCGGCATCAAGTCCTGCGCCATGGTCCTCGCTGCCTCTCCCAAGATCAAGGAGGGTGAGGTCGACGACCACAAGGGCCCAGTTGAGCTCGTCACTCCCCCTGAGGGTGCCAAGGCTGGCGACCGTGTTTGGTTCGAGGGCTGGGAGGGTAGCCCCGAGGGTGTTCTGAACCCTAAGAAGAAGATCTGGGAGACTTTCCAGCCTGGCTTCACTACCACTGATGGTCTTGAGGTTGCTTTTGACGCGGGTGTTGTTGAGCAGCTTGGAAAGACTGGTCGTGGACGTCTTGTTACTGAGAATGGTGGTGTCTGCACTGTCCCCAGCCTCAAGGATGCTGTTGTGCGATAAACACAAAGTTACGATGCATGTAGTGTAGAAGAACAAAAAAGATAGACCAATCAATGTCAACAGCACTTTCAAGAAACTCATAAATGTTTGAACATCTTGGTGTTTATTTGTTTAGACGTCGAGGTCCATCTGACCCCTTTTCACCTCCAACACTAATGTACAATACATATTCTACATCCTCCTCCCATGGTATACAAAGTGCCGCCAACAGCCGCCGTACTCCCTCTATCCGAATGCTTTTTTGGTTCTTCGCTATCATGAATAAAAAAAAATACCCCATTTCTAAACGCCAAATGCACAACGCCCAAATCATTTCTCCTTCTCGTGTCCGTCTTCATCATAGTGATACATTATAAAAAGGACTTCAGGAGATCCGTCAATCAGGAGAAGAAATACTGACTTTGTCGCAGCTGCTTTACGTCAAAATCGCCCTGGGAACCATGTTAGTATATGTTGAATTGCAGCGACCTCATAGACTCTCGACATACCTTTTTGGGGAGATCGGGGAAGGTCAGCGGACGCCAGAAATGCGTGACCTTCTTCCAGCGTTGCTTGGATTCCTTCTTGGGTTGGATAACTTTGACCTCGAAACTGGTATGCTTAAGACGCTCAAGCAGCCCGTTGCTTATCTCAGCAAATTTGTCCTCCGCAGGCTCCATACTCTTTACGGCCTCCTGAACAGCCGACGAGAGGTTGCCTTCCGACTCAGGAATGTGTCCAAGGCCGCCAATGTCCTCAGTCTCCTTCTCGATCTCGGGGTCCTCCTGCTGCTCGGCTGGCATCGCCTCAACAATGGAGGCAGGCGTAATGATCTTCTTTGCTGCCTCAATGTCCCAGGGATTGCCTGAGCGTAGGAGAGAGTTGCGCTTGTGTTCTAGCAGCACTTCTTCCGTTTGTGTGAGCTTGCTCGTCTTGCGGAATTCCCGGATCTTCGCAGCGGCAGCGCTTGTATTAGGGATGTTGGCTAGGTATAACGAACCCCTGTATCGGGCTTCGAACTCGGCTGCCAGTCGACCGACGACATCCTCCTCGTGGATTCGGATGAAAGCATCGCGCAAAACTCCGCTCAAAATATCCACATCCGTGGCATGAGTCCAGAAGGAATCGTGAACGGCAGCGAACTTCAAGCCGAGCTCGTCACACTTGAGGGCTGAGAGAAGCATGTGGCTGGCATCCAGTGAATGGATGAAATTGGGGGGGAATCCTTGAAGTTGCTTTCTTCGATCCACGGGCTCTGTCTGACCCTGCGTAGGATAACTGATGGACTGCAGACAAGTGCGGATCTCTCTGGTAATTGCCTTTCGATAAGGCTGCACGACAGGCATTCTCAAGGGTGTAGTCCAAACCACTGTAGATCGAAACTGTGAGGTCAACTCATCCAATTCCTTGGTCTTGCCCGCGGCAGTCTTCTTTGCAGCAGGCTTGTTGTCTTTCTCCTCTTGCAACTGATCGAGCTGGGCTGGTGTGAGGGCTTTGCAGACACGCGCGCCAATTTCACCAAGCCAGTATTGAATATCATGAGCACCTCGGAACATTGTTCCAAGAGCATTGAAGATATGCTGTGCAATATACGTAGCGGTCACAAGATTGGGAATGCCAGTCTCTTTGTACATCTCTGGGTAGAGGGCATCCAACTGCTTGCAAACTTGTTGCTTGGCTCCTGAAAATGTGACACCATAGACGTTGGTCATGACAGTTTGCTTTACTACCTTTCTGGTGATTTTACCCAGGCAGTTCTTTCCGAGCTGACTACCTGCTTCGGCGTCTTTCTCGATCGACTGCTTGACGAGGTTGGCAACAGCCGAGTATACATCGGCAGGTCGGTCACTAGGCATGAGGTTGACCTGTTGGGCACCCCAGGTATCACCACCAAGGGCGGCGTAATGCTGGAGACCGTTACAGGTACCATCTTGATGCACTGGTAGATTGGAGACAAAGTCGGTAGGATCAGGGAGATCATAGGCAGCCTTCAGCTCGAAACAGGTAGCCAGGCATTGCCAAGGATCTTCAGCTTTCAACCACCATCGACTACCATTCAGCGGGTTCTCGACACTCTCTCTAATGTTGGCAAGGTTGTTGGTGGCGAATGCCTCTCTCTCGTCGAATGAGGCCTTGTCGAAGCCGTACAGATTAGCAAGGTGGATTTTGAGCCATCGAAGACCTTGCTGGCCAAGTCTCTTCCCCTCGGCGAATTTCAGGAGAGCACGTGTGTGATCAGCTCCCATGTGGTTTAGGTATGTCGGGATAGGATAAGCACGGCCGCGATAGTCCATGTTGTGAGGGAAGTAAACGACTTGCTTGCGGAACGCGCGAGCGATCTCCAATTGCAAGTTCATGTAGCATCGTTGTGAGTGAAGGGCTCCACGCTCGTTCTCAACCTGCTTGACCTTTCGAATCCAGGCCCGGCGGAGGAGAGGGTCTGAGTTTGTGGGTTCTGGTGGCATTTCAAGGTTGGGTGTGAGCTCTGGCATGTTGGCGATGGCATCACCACTGTTCCATGCCTCGACCATCACGTCGAGAACCGGGTTGTTGACCCTCCACGGTGTTTTCCCCAGCACGTCCAAGCCCTTGAAGACTTGGTCCATGTCGCCACGTTTGATGGCCGCATTGGCGTAAAGCTTTTGCTCAACGTCTCCCGACTTGACACGAATTAAGGAGGCTCTGCTCATCAAGAAGCCTCCTTCATTGATGCGAGTCCACGGTCTAGGTTCGGCAATCATAGGGAGGTGCTTAGCAAGGAAATCACCCATGGGTTCCCGTTTCAACCGGTCGACAAGCTCTGGGTTGATGGTTAACATCCCGACCTTCTTTCCCTTCTTGGGAGCCTGCATATGAGAAAAGGCAGGCTGGAGTTGGCTGATTCGTTCCTTTGAGATAGGATGTTCCTTCACAACATTAACCTTGGCGGTCTCAATGAGAGATTTCAAGAGAATCGATCCAATACGGGCCCTCACTTGGATAGACCATGGTGATAGCACAGGATCTTTTGCTCCAGTCGGCTCGTAAGCATCAGTAATGATCTTTTGCCGAACCCGCTCATTCGTCTCTGTAGGCGCATCAGCCTCCATAACCTCTGTAGAAGCATTCGCTTCAGTCGATTCCTTCGCGTCTATCGGCTTAGTTGCCTTTGCCGGCTCCTTCGGCCCAGCTGCTACAGCCTCTTTCTCGCCTGCTAGAAACTGGACTTTGCGGAGCCGGCGCCGTTCCTTTGCCGCCTTTTCCTTCAACTGAGTCTGGATATCGTCCTGGGCTACTCGAGAAACGTCGTTGAGGAGTCGTTGAATGACCACACCCTTATCAACGCCCTGTAATGCACTGATGTTGAGCAAAGTGAGAATGGTTACTGCTGCCATTCGAGTAGGGTCTGCCATTCGAAGAATAGGACCGTAGATACAGCGCTCAAGATCCTCTTCAGACTTGACTTCCTTTTCTTCGGATTCCTCGACCTTGATGATCTCTTCTCTTAAACGGGCCTCCATGGCCACAAGCCAGCGTTGCATGCAATCAGCAAGACTATTATCCTCGTGCTTGGCACTCAGAGCTGTGTTGATACCCATCTTGTCCATCTTCTTCTTTGCGTTTCGCCATTTCTCAATAGCGGTATCGATGGAGTCCTTTTCTAGACGCATTTGAAATTCGCGCTGCTCCAGAGGGTCCAGCTTGGAGATATCCACATTTTGGAGTTCGGCCATGAGGTTTAGATTTCGTCGTAAAGAGTTCAAACCCCCTCCTCGTTGGGGTGTCGGACGGACCTCGGGATAATCCTCACTCGCAAACGCCGCCATGTCCTCATTGAGGTCCTCTTCCAGTTCAAGTCCCTCTTCTTCACTTGCAAGACTAACGTAGCTTTCCTCAGATCCGGGCTCGACCCTGTAAGTAGGGCAAATTTCGGTGATAACACCAAGGTCCTGGTCGCTGAGAATATCGGCTCTGCTCAATACCCGCAGGCCCGCCTCGTCAGGAGCCATGCTCATATAGCGGTTGATGAGTCGTTCCAAGCGGGCTCCACGTTCCGAGATCAGTGAGGCCTTGAGCATGCATGCGATTGTCTCCGCGGTTTGTGGTATATTCTGGTTCCTTATTTGCAACTCGTACCACTTGTGAAGTAGTTCGGCTTGCTTTCGGTCAGGGTTCGTTCGAAGTTGGTCGAGAGAGGCGCGGAGATATTGATTGTGCAAAATGATCATTTCTTCACCAGGGAGCAAACCGGTCAAGTTCAGGCGCTTCAGAACGAGAGATGCTCGATCAAGCTTGCCTACGCGAACACACGCATCAAAGACCGGAATCATCTCTTCGACCTCACCAGGAACACCCTTGTTGTTGATCTTGCCGAATTGTCGAGGTGCTACTGGCTCTGGAATTGTCAACAGAGACGTCGGGTCGAGGGAACGAAGGTCCGAGTAGGAAGGCGGAGGCGGGGGAGCTTGGAACGGCTGTAGACCAGAGCTAGCAAGCTGGCTGTGTAAAGCACCAAGGTTATGGCCAAAGTTATAATCATCGACAGCTGTCGCGAGATTTCTTCCATGGTTGAGACCAGGGCCAGACTCTGAGCCTCGGCGCTTGCGGGGTTGGTATGGCTGAGAAACAACACATCTTCGTCCCAGGTTGGTTGCTGTGATGTGTGATGGTAAAGATCTTGAAGGAAGTCCAATTGATCGGAGGGCCGTCGTCCTGTGAAGAGCTAAGCTCCTCCTCGTTTGTCGAACGAACATTGTGATGGTTTGGTGGGAGTCGTCGGAAGAGCGGTGGTTATGAGGGGGCGAAATTGCCCAGCTACGAGAAGCTCAACAGAGAATGGCTGCTGAGTTGATGGAATATTATAACATTAGGCAGGAAATAAATAACACGAGCTAATGAATTCGACTCGTAGACAAGGCAAGTACAAGAAGGAGTGTCGCAGTAATTGTTGATGGACAAGTCTTGTCCTGTTGCTGCTGTCGCGTGAAGCAGATACTGAGAATCGATCTCCAAATTTTTCAGCATCAAAGGATTGGACGGTGAACTGAGAAACACTAGAGAGGTCACGTGTGGAGTAAACCGTGGCAATAAAATAGCAGGGGACTTCTTTTCAGACCCACCCGAAATTCGAGAAGACTGTAGAGATGAAAGTGGGTTGCACGAGACTTCTAATAGAAGAGCGTTAAAGAACCATTGGAAATATGATTGTGAATTTAATACAAACTATATTGATCTCGGCCCTCTAACAGAGCTTATAGTCCATCTTAGCACTGATCAGACCTGAAATTGAGGTTCTGTCTAGGTCAGTACTCTCTGTTGGCGGCACTCTCCAGGGTGCAGATTTTATTCTATGGAGCCCGCCTCAGCCGATCGAGAGCTGTAAACCGTTCTTCTCCACTTCACGACTGGATGGACTGCACCAAATTCAGCCATGACGCTCTACGCTTCTTTAGCTCCGTGACTCTGATTTTCTAGCCTTGCATCTCAATCGAGAGATCAAACTCACCATGCTTACTCGACCTGCGGCTGCGGCATTGAGTTGTCGCCAATGCCAATCCGCTATTATTCGTGCTGTTGTCTCAAGGCCAGCCACAAGCTCTTTTCGCAGCTTGCCACAGACCACTCCACGACGACGGCTTCCTCTAGCGACAAGGTTCTACTCGGAGGTTAAAGCGCACGAGACGATAATCGAAAAAGAGTCTTCAAGCCCGGTTCCTCCAAGCGGCGCTCTCAATTCGGACCTCGAAGCTACAGAAGAGGCCGAAGATCCTGAAGACGTTCCTTGGTTCCTTGAAGTTGAACCCCCACGACACCCCGAGAATCAACATGCCGTCCAATTACCAAAGATACCCGAAGGTGCACCAGAGGTCCTGGAACCAATGGTGAAATACATCTTCGAGGACATGGGATTAGACGAGATTTCTATGCTGGACATGCGCGACCTTGATCCTCCAGCTGCCCTCGGTCCTAACTTGATCATGCTTTTTGCGACAGCTCGAAGTGAACGGCATCTTCACATTTCCTCCGGTCGTTTTGTACGATGGCTCCGAAAAAATCACAACATATCTGCAAGAGCCGACGGATTGATTGGACCTGGTGAACTAAGGACGAAACTCCGTCGACTTCGGAAAAAGGCAAAGCTGATGGGTACCAATACTGCTATTATTCCTGGTGGCGACAATGGTATCTCCACAGGATGGGTCTGCGTGAACTTTTCCTCCAACAGCGACAACGTCGATGAAGCTGCCAAGGTAGATGATAGTGGCCGCTTCTCTGGTTTTGGTGCCCCCCAAACAGGCACCACAGTGGTTATCCAATGTATGACGGAATCCCGGCGTGCAGAACTTGACCTTGAGACTCTGTGGCAGACTGTTCTAAAGAAGAGTTTGCGAGAAAACAAGCAAGCTCGCGGTGAGAAGATCAACAGCCCTGAGGAGCTTGATGAACTTCTGGCCAGCAAAGTCCAGCTCCCCAAGTCAGAATCTGCACAACAATGGCAGGCCCTACAAAAAGCGTCCCAGCAACAACGGCGTGCCTACACCACGAGTGCCAGACGGCTTTCACCAGAGCCTTCACATGTTGCTCACACTTCTCCCGTATCAGATGAACTCGTTGACCTCCAAGACCACTCAGCGCAAACAACCCCGGATCTGGAACAGGTCCGTAAGCGCTTTGAGCACATTCAGCTGGTGGGATTGCCCCTCGATCATAGCCAAATCTATCAGTTCGTCCAAGATGCTATGGTAGCGCCTGCAACTGAGCCTGCTTCCGGGTCACGGCTCACTCTTGTCGATCAGATCCTACTGACGGCCGAGGAGCGAGGCATGACCATCTGGACCGATAAAATGTTCTTCACGCTTATCGAGGGAGGTCTGTTATCGCCGTCATTCGGACAAACTCAGCTCGCGCGTGCTCAGAAGAATCTCGAAACGCTTATGGTGCAGAAGGACTGTCGATTCAACAACCATCAAACGAGCAGGTTGCTATCCGCATACGCGAAACGAGAGGACTGGTCTCGATTCTGGGACACATTCCGCAGACCACCTCTCTTCAAGAAAGCCAGGAACTCAAATGTCTACAAAACAGTCTATGAGGAGATGGCACGTACCAATAACCAGGTCTTTTGCATCGAGAATCTACATTGGGTGTACGATGAGATGATCAACGAGCCTCAGCCCCTACCCATGATTGGCCCGTTGTACGGTTCGCTCAAGGCGTGTATCAGGGTCGCTGATCCCGCGGCTGCGAAGCTCTTGGAATTAAACGCTGGTGATGTTAGAGTACGGTCACATTATAGCAGGCAGAGGTTGGCGAACAGACAGTATCTCAAGATGTTAAAGGAGGTTGAAGCTCTCCATACTGAGACTACTGCGTACTTTGTTAGGCAGAGAATGTATCAAGGCACGAATGCGTCTCAGGATCTGGATTTGACTGGGGATGAATAGTTTCACAAAGAAGCATTGGAAAAGCATAGTATGGGGTCGGGTCTTGTGTATAACCAATCATATGTAACAATATCATGATGCATCTAGGAATATGATTTCCCGGGCAAGGTCTCGAGGAGAATTCCATGACTTGCAATGATGTATCCTCTTCAGTGACGTGTCGCCCTCCATTCATACAGTTATATCTTGGAACTCTGCAGCCCTTGCAGTCAACTCTTCTTAAGAGCCTCCCTCAACAAAGGCGCAACCTGCTTTCTACTAGCAGCAAGTTCCTTCTGCCTCCAGGCAAACCTCTTGTGCCCATGATGATCCAGCTCTCCCTCCTTCCACGTCTCCAACTTCAACTTATCACCAGCCTGCACAAACCTGTCCACCGCCTCACGACCTTGGTCGGTAACACCCCAAACAAGCAGATGGCGCTGAAACTCCCCGTTAGGGTGAGATGTTGTCATTATGCTTGCCACGTCGAGTTCGCGCTCTTTCGCCCAGTCCTCAAAGGCATCGACCAGTGGCTCTGAAGCACCGGCTTTGTCGACGAGGTAGTTGAGGTCTTGTACCACACAGCTTATTCCAAGCTTTAGGCCTGAGCCCTCCCATTCTTTGTAGTCTTTGCGCAGAATGTCGCGGAAGCTCAGGTCAGAAATATCCTCCTTGACAGCAGAGATCTCGTCAAAGTAGGCGGTGCGTTTGAAAGATTTGTGAATGCGCCCTTCTAGGAAGTCAGCCGCCTTCAAGTCCTTATCTCGAACCTTTTCCTTGGCCGTGAGGTTTATCGTGTCGGAAATAATAGGAGCAAGCGCAAGTCTAGTAAGCTTGTCGTTCTCCGTAGCCGCATCGCTATCTTCAGGATCTAGGTGCGAAATCTCCTCCCAGGTCTTCCTCGTCTCATCCACCACCAGACTCATACAGCTTCCACAAGGTTCAACGACTCTTGGGTCTGCATCTTTAGCAATGACGTTCTCATCGGCATGGTGATCGATGCAGCCAGTGACACGGTCCGAAAACTTCTTAAGTGGACCTGTGAGGGAGTTATGATCAACCAACAACCAGTGTGTCTCCTCAGGTTTCAGGTCTGGAAGTTCAGATAGAGTTAGGAGATCTTTGAGAGTGAGACCAGCGTGTTTAAGAACTGCTGACATCTCGGTGCGAAGAGCGAGGTCATCGCGGGGCAGGTTTGAGAGGGGAATGTGTAGGGTATGAGGAGGGGTATGGGTGCGCATATAAGCGTAGACAAGAGCTGAGCAGAGAGAATCGAGGTCTGTTTTTGTTAGCTGAGACTGTCTTCAGATACGTGTAGTACTTGATTTACCAGCTGATTCATTCCCTACAACAAAAGTGAGAGGTCCCTTTCGTTGCGCCGCTGGAGCTGTCAAAGCAGCTCGCGCTTTGGCCAAAAAGCCGCCCAAGGATAATCTCGAGGCCATATTGACTGAGATCGCCATGTTTGATGCAGAAAGAAGAAGGAAAGGAACAAAAGTGCGAAGAAGGAAAAAAGAAGAATAAGCCACCTATAACGTTTAAAAAATAAGACAAAACTCAACTCACGAGAGTCCCTGCATGTGTTTTATGTAAGTTGTAAGTTAAAGCTTAAACGGTCAAGACGTCATCCAGAATAATTTTGCAGGGAACATCAGCCACAAAAACTGTCACTTGATGAGCTCGCCCCATCCTTGCCGTTGGGTCAGAGCCAGCGGAACGACATTGCAGTAGCTGGTGCTTACTGAGGGATGAGAAAGCTATAGCATTAGTTGTATACATGCATTTTCCTCTGCATTCATCCAGTCTCTGGGCGTTATTTTATCATTGCGATGGAAATGGCTTGCGCGACGTAACTCTATGCGTGACATTTATATGCAAGGTGCCATGCCCTGCTGATGCCAATCAGCCCTACATTGGCTTTGTTGTTTGTCCCTTGTAATTAGCAGGCCTACCTGGACCTCCCGGTAGATCTCACTCTGTTGAGCAAGTATATGGAACATGAAAGCACCATCTTTCAGTATGCAGTATACATCTTTAAATTCAACAATTTATTGCATAGTAGATCCCTGCATCACATCATTCGGGCCTTGGAAGCCAAGATGCTGTTTTGCATCTCCTTGTATACAAACCAGCAGATTTCACATGAAAAGACAGTGTTTCCATGTGAATCTATACCACGCTCTCATACTCTCATATTATTCCCGTGAGTTGTCGTAGACCGCCTGTAACGTTACCAAGTACATTCTACCTCCAACTACCGGCTTCTCACCGCTTCCCAATCCGGTCGTATAACATCATTGTCTCCAATTCTGCCCGCTTATCTCGCCTCATGTCATGGCCCCCCCGCCCGCTATCGGTCCCGCCGTTACACGAGCAGGAAGGGTCCATCTCCAGACCGGGCCTTGCAGCCTGCGCCCTTGGCCGTTTTTCGCTCAAGAGTCATATCTCCAGCCTAAACTTCTAAACTCTTCTCTCCTTACATTGGATCCAAACACTGCCCAAAATGGCTCCTCTTCGCCTCGCTATCCTCGAAGCTGACACCCCGCAGCCCCAAACTCGCGATCGCTTCGGTGGCTACACTGGTGTCTTTACTGCGCTCCTCCAAGAAGCTGCAAAGCCTCAGAAGCTTGAGGATCTGGTTACTATCAAGGGCTACGATGTCGTGAACGAATTGTACTCTTATCCAGCCCTCGACGACATCGATGCCGTTCTCATCACTGGTTCTCGACACACAGCGTTCGATAACGACCCCTGGATCATCAAGCTTGTCGAATTCACAAAGAAAGCCATTGACACAAATCGCATCCGAGTGGTAGGCGTATGCTTCGGCCACCAGATCGTCGGACGAGCTGAGGGCGCCAAGTGTGGACGCAGCAATAAGGGGTGGGAGGTTGCAGTCACAGAAGTTGACCTGACGGACAAGGGCAAGGAGATTTTCGGGTTGGACAAGATGGTAAGACCCGTTTGCTGCGCGCGTTATTGTACGACTGTTTCACTAACCTTGTTACACAGCGCATTCACCAAATGCATCGCGACATTGTGGACGACTTCCCCAAGGGCTCAATCCCTCTCGGTTCCAATGAGATCTGCGAAGTGCAGGGCTTCTACTCACCTGGACGATATCTCACAGTTCAAGGACATCCCGAATTCACCAACGAGATTATTTCCGAGATTCTCTTCAACCGTCATACGGTTGGAATCTTCACGGATGAAGTGTATAACGAAGCTATGAAGCGTGCGCCACTTCCCCATGACGGTGTTGCTATCGCCAAGGCTTTCCTCAAGTTCTATCGAGAGGGGTAGAGAAGAAAGATGTTGCTGGGACATGGATGGAAGAGTTTATGCGCTTGGAAGGTTTCTATGCGCAGCTAAACTTGAAAAAGGAGGAAGCGTTCGAATTGCACATTATACCAAATGGCGTAATGCTTAAATCTGTCTTGCTAGAGTGACGATATCAAATGACTTTAGATTATTATTCAAATGAACAAACATAAACACAAATCCTCTTTGACTGCTGACATTTCTGTCGACTTGGATGGAAATTGGCGATATGTCTAAACTGTGAATACAAGGAGTGCGGTTATAACCTGGCTGTAGATAAGTAGTATACTGCCACGCAATGAAGTATAAGTCAAATCGCCTTCTTGCCGATTATCATGAGGATCTGATGTTGGGTTGTGTAGGTATTCGTTATGCTTGCTGGACACGCACTCTAGACAGGAGTATTTTCATCCAAACTCAACAACCGCTAGGGGCTTCTCGTGCTATACGTATGGTAATATTGCAGCGATTCATTGCCTCCTTTTTATCTCAACTCAAAGAACCTTCTCATAAGCCTAAGTCTAGTCTAAGACCATCCGAACAACTTGAGGCAGTGATTCAATGCCTCTTCCTCTCACGAGTATATAAACCTTCCTTCATCTCACCACCGTCTTTCATTTCTTTTTCTTCTTCCTTCATCTCTTCTCCTTCCTTCATCTCTTCTGCCTCCAACATCTTCCCCTTCCATCATCTTTAGTCCTTCACTCCTTCACTCTCCTTACCCTTTCATCTTCTTCATCAGTTCATCATCAACCATGGCTACGTCAGCATCCTCTGTCGTAGGCCCCAGCCAACGCGGGATCAAAAAGGAGGCAGAGGATTCAGATGATGAATGCACCTTCCTCTATTCAAACACGACGGGAGCAATGCAGAGTGACCCCAAGCAGGCCATCTGCATCAATGATGATGATGAAGACAACGACGAGCCTAATTCAGGGCTGCTTACCCAGCCCCGAGAGGCTTTAGGTAATGACAGCCTCACTATCGTCAAGGACGAGAGCGATGATGAAAAGGAGAACTTAAAGACAAAGATATTGAAGCCTCAACATGATCACGTCTTTACAGTCAATCAGTTCTGTGAGACGATTGTTGTTCACCCTGAAGATTCAGATTCCGAGGGTGAGGATGAGGACAGTACAGATTCTGCACACGAACAGGATTCCGATTACCACGCCTCGGACGATTCAGACGACTCCGATGACTCAGACGACTCCGACGATTCAGAACCTAAAGAGAAACAACCCAAGTCGAAACAAGGTGCCTGTGAAGCCTCAACACTCAAGAAGCTTATCAGGAAATGCGAAATTCTAAGAAACGATCTGTTCTACAGGCAGCAAAAGGGGGAAAAGTTGACCCCTAAGGAGCTCCAGAAAATGGATACACTTGACACGAAGATCGCCAACGCGAAGAAAGGACTTGCGATTAATGCGAAGAACGTAAGACAGCCCCCGGCTAAGACAGCTCGGGAATACTGGCAGCGCCATTTGAAGAAAAAAGAGGAAAAAGAGGACAGAAAGCGCAAACGTGCTGGCGATGAGACAACTGCGAACAAACTTCAAAAGACAACCATGCAAGCGGGACCTTTTGGTGGTGTTGAAAACCCCGGTTTCTCAAGGGTAGCGGCATTATTCACCTCAAATGGGGCTCAGGACGGTGGCGACGACGACAGTGAACCAGCGAACAGTATCAAGGCCACAACTCATGAGGCCCAGATGAGGCAGATCATGGCTGGCATCCCGGAGGGAAATGACACTCGACATACCAAGACACAACAACGTGATCTCATCAAAGCTAAAAAGTGCTTCGGATACAAGAAGATTAAGGCCATTGACGGGAAATGGAAGCTCAAAGGAATGGACACCCCTTTGCACAGCCAGCAGCTCGTGGGCGCCACTTGGATGGTCATGCGCGAAGCCATGGAATTGCATCCGGCGGGAGGCATCCTAGCTGATGAGATGGGGCTAGGAAAGACTATAACTTCTCTGGCTACAATGATTGGCCATCCAGCAGAGCGAGAAGACAGACAGGAAGGTTATGGCAAGGCAACTTTGGTGATTGCTGACAGTCCCCATTCTGCCTCAAGAACATGGATGGATCAAATCCAGAAGCATACCTCGAAAAAGTTTGCCAAAAGGTGCCTGATCTACTCCAAGGAGCTTGAAAAAGATGCAAAATGGTGGAGTACGAAGAATGTGGTGTACGTTCATAGCTCAACGGTTGCTTTTGGATCAGAGACGCTGACAGCTTAAAGGATCACCCATTTAAATAAGCTACGTGCACAGTTTCCTAGCAAAAGTGCATACCAAAAGCTGAAGGCCAAATGGGCGGGAGATGAGAGCGGGTTCCAGCAAGCCCTTTCAAAGAAGCTCGGTCAACTCTTCAAGGTCAACTGGTATCGAATCGTTCTGGACGAGGCTCATGGTATCAAGAATCACACCTCAAGTGGTAAGTTCTATATTTTATTGCTATATACTCTGCAAACTCACATGAAATAGGTGCTCTCGCTGTCTGGCGACTGAACGCCAAGTATCGTTGGGCTCTGACTGGCACGCCCCTTGCCAACAGACTGGAAGGTTAGTATTCCGTCAAGTTCATTCGTCCTTTTCTCACGTAACTAGAGTTCTTCCCCTACTTGAAGTTTATAGGTTGCGACTTTGCAACTACAATGAGAAGATACAAAGCTCAGTACATCAAGAGCGAACAGGCAGCTGCAAACTTCGACCAACTGGTGGGCCTTGTCATGATGAGACGACAGCAGACCGAGAAATTCCTGGGACGCACCATGGTACCCCTGCCAAAAAGCCATCGCAGTGATATTTGGATCCCCTTCTCGAGCTGGGAGAAGATTCATTTGGAGTAAGTGAATGGCTTTGTTAAACTGTGGCTTGGCGCTCTTATATTGATATCTTTTGCAGGGTCGTGGATGGTGCATACCAAGAGAAGCTTCTCAACGCCGAGAATGAAAACCAAGAGACTGTCACCCACGAACAGGAACAGCAGCCGGACACTCTGGGGAACGATGATGTACCGGACGACGAGAGTGAAGCTGACTTCGGAGGTGACGAGAACAACGGTTCCACGGCTCTAGACGCGTACAGAATTCTGAGCCTGAGATGCATGAGAATCCTGCAAGTGACATCTCACCCTCTCAACCTCGAAAGTTTCTATCGAAACAAAGATAATGAGGCATACATTGACCTAACCATCAATCGACTGAAATCTGAAATCAATCAGTCGATCATTGATGAGGATCAGAAGGCGCTGGAAGCGTCCCTGAAGCCAGCCTATGCCTCAGGGCTTCGACAGTTGGAGCTGGCAATCAAGGACAAGTTTGGGGGTAGTGAGGAGATGGCAGAGCTACTAGCTCTTGCAGCTAACGAAAATAGGGTCAGAGACATCACCTGTGCTCTCTGCCGCCAGAGAACACCTCCTGCGAAACCCGTCCAGAGCTCGAACGTAAGTTTGTGTCTAGGTCAAGCGGAGCGTTGCTAACATTACCAGTGCGAGCATATCTACTGCAGAGACTGCCTTTCTATTGCAACCAGCGGCGTTACCAAAACGGGTCGCCCTCGTGTGGTACGTCGATCAGGACATGGTGATGGCCTCTCCAGAGACTTTTGCTGACTCTATTCACAGCCTGCCCAGTGTCGCGTCCCGGGATGCTCTCCAAAACTTGGCATGGGGCAAGCGGTAAAAACTCCGGAATGCATTGATTCAGCTGTGAAGTCTGTGAAAGGCTACAAAGAGCCTGGCCGTGACAGTATTGGCACACGGTGGACAGGCGGTCCAAAAGACATGGCTTCTTTCTTTCGTGCTGTTTGTGGCCGCGACGACATTGACTACGATCCTGTCAAGATGCCCCTTAGTTCAAAAGTCAAAGCCACTTTGGCAGTAATGCTAACTTGGATGCAAGAGGCCCCCGATGACAAGACCATCAGTAAGTTCTCTTGTTATTGTCTGAAAGAGATACACGCGTACTGACTCTGAATCTAGTTTATGTGCAGTGGACTAGAACTGCAAAGTCCCTTGGCTGTGTCCTCGAAAGTATGGGAATCAAATTTCTCTACTATAACAGAATGGCAAGCAAAAAGCAAAAGGCTAGAGCATTGGACGAGTTCGCCAATAACCCTGAAATAAAGGTTCTAGTAAGTTTATTCCTTTCTATCGAAAGCATCTATTAGATCTAACAATCACGTAGGTATCGTCAATGAAGTGCGGTGGACAGTCCTTGAATCTCCAAATGGCCAACCGTGTCATCATCACTGACGAATGGTGGAACAAAGCTGTTGAGGAACAGGCTTTCAAGAGGGTCTACAGAACTGGCCAGTTAAAAGAGACTCATCTTGTTCGCATCATGACGAAAGACACCATCGACGAGCGTATCATCATGCTGCAGGATGCAAAGGAAGAGATCATCCGGGCGGCTCTGCAGGATGGGGAGATGCAGCCAAACTTCTCCAACCATCTTCAGTATCAAATGATCTTCTCCGGAAAGGACAAACAGACACTGATCGCCGAGATGGAGATGGAAGCTCGTGCCAAACAGGCCACGCAGTGATTTCGTCTGAGGAGACACCGAGAGTGGGTGGCGTTCCTGGAGATGCTTTTGGGCAAAGAATATTGCTGGCGATTTAAGAATGGCGTTTTGGGATTGAGAAACGGAGCTAATGCACGAAAATTCATGATGCAGATTGAGCAGATAGGTCATATTCCCCAATACCCCCAGATAGTACTCGACAACAGATTGATAATACACCATTTGACGAACTATTGCTTTTTGGCTACAGTATTTGATGGAAGGCCCAGTCAAAGCCAGTATCATATGGTCTGTATTCTGGGTCACGGAGTAGATATTTGCATAGAATGATGCTCTTGAAGGCAGAGCACTAGGCCATAATACAGGTATCGAGGTTAACAATCTACCTGAGAAAGTCACTCCGGAACAGGAACACATATGTTAATCCCATGTATCTTAGAACTCGTACAAGCCCAAGGTTACAGCGTATGCCCGCCGTGGTATCTAGGAATTACTCCGTCTAATCTAAAACATGTTCGGCATATACGCCAAATAACCACCCAATGCATCCCAAATGCGCAACGCCATCTAATGCAAGTCCATGATGCCCCATCATGATCTATACCTATGAAATCATGGGTATTTCCATCCACACGCTCTCCAAAGCCCTCGACCTTTTGTCATGCATCTCTTATTTACACATCATACAGTGTTCCTCATTACTCATCAGCATCCCACCACTGGGGGGCTGTCCTCGCTGCTTTGCGGGCCTCGTGGCCAGCCTGACGATCCATTTCCCACTCAGCTTGTTCCTTTTGTCGTCTCTTTTTTGCGAATCGAGAATCGAGTGTCATTTCCTCTCTTGTGCGTCCGACCCTTTCACCTACATCGGGCACTTCTTGTCGTCTTTTCCAAAACTGGACGTTGATGCGTTTGAAAGCCTGGCTATGCCTCCAAGGCTTCTCTTTCAGAGAAAAGACCACGGCGTCAGCCAAGCCGTGGAAACATAAAAATATAATACTGGCTAGTCTCATGCCATATGGAGCTCCTCGTCCATATCCAGTGAGTTGTACGATGAAGGGCAGAATCCAAATGACGACGTAGACTATCGGATAAATGAATAGTAACCGGAGTTGTCGCAAGATCTTTTCGCGTGACTTGACAGTGCCAGGTGCGTTGAAGTCGCTCTGAGTCAAGACGAGGTTGGTGTTGCTGTGTGGGCTGTCTGGTGTGCGACGGAGTATGGCGAAAAGATTAGGTATAGATGGCGGCCTGGACGGAGCGTTTGAGCCATCTGATCGATGAAAGAAGTCGGTTTGTATAGTGAATGATGGTGAGGCAACATCAGGGAGTGGTGTTTGATGGACAAGCTCGGGTCTTGTATGGGTGGCCAAAGGGGCGATCACGTCGTCTGAACCACAGCGAGTTGTTCCCGTTGAGTTCTGAGAATCAACTTCTGCCTGCTCTAACTGAGATGTCAGATCGGTACCAAAGTTAGCCATCCACATCTGAGCCGATCCTCTTCGCGCTAGTCGTGCCGAATGAAGCCGGCTGGGATGCGTCGATCCAGGCAGATCCAAATGGAAAGAGTTGAAGGCCACGAGCGGAGGTCTTGTGGTCCGATCTTCGGACACGGTAAAGGAATTACGCCGCGAAGGGTTGGAAGAAGGAATTAGACCATGGGCCTTTATCGAAGGAGTCGGCGGTACAGTGGTGATTCCCTGATGCAAGGGATCGAGACTTTCAAGCCCCGACATTTTTGAAAGAGTATTCTTCGAACTGTCGCTCCCGGAGCCGAATCGGCTCATCAATACTCGAACGTAAACGTATACGCCTATACATAGGCAGAGAATGACAGTAAAAGCCATATAGCGAGGAATCCAAGAAAGCGCCAGTCTCTTCCACATCGGGTTGAACGGTAGATAGCAAAACTGGCCAGTGTTAATATAACCAGGGCTTTCGATGAATGCTAATGAAGCCATCACAACGGGTATAATGGCAGCAACAGCATAAGCCGCCTTTCGATATGGGTAGAGGCCTTGCTCTCCACGAAAGATGTACAATGCAGTATGTACTGAGATGAGAGCGACAGAAACATCAGAAGCTTCTATACTGAGAGCAAGGAAGAATCCGCTGACTTGACAAAAGGTCTCAGTCGTTTCAATCCTGCCAGCGACAAGTTCCACGGCGGGGAAGATGAGTAACCAGAAACTCTTGAACATATCACTATAGATGAGCAACATGATGAGGCTTTTCAAGGGGTCAGCAACAGAGGGTAAAGGAAGGGACACGAGACTCAAGACTTACTTATGGCGGAAACTCCGCCTCATTCGAAAGAACCAGAAGGAAGTTATTACGGTCGCAAGTATACTCATGGATGCGACGGTGAGAGTCGCAATATGGATGACATATGTCTGATGGGGAGTAAGAGCAGCCATGGTGAACTGCTTTACCCGACGTGGCTCGAGGCTGAGAGCCGTCGTTGAGTCTGAATCTGAACCTGCCCATGGCGAAAAGCCCTGGGCATTGCCTTCTTGAAGCCAGGGAGGCATGGTGGAGATGACGGCGGGAAGTGGATGAGAATCGTCGATCCCTTCAAGTCGGTGGGTATGTGTCAGCGATGCGGATCGTTGCTTGTCGTTAGACTGTCGATGTCTTAGTATCGAATATATCAAGACGCGAGCTGTGATGACCAACTGGAATCGACTGGTGACACTGGTGACAGTCGCATCGCGAGATACCTTGGTTCAAAGTTTTGAGGTTGGAGACCAGGGAATTCGACCCCTGCAACAAAGGGAGGAGGAATCGAGGGTTTAGCTTCTTATGAACCAAAATGCTCTTTAGAGCCAAGCAAAGCCAAAGCGGTCACCCGAAACTCAGAAAAGCCCAAAGGGTAATAAGAACGAAGAGGCGTGTGCGATGACCGAGATGTTTGCCGCGTGGGAGACCCGTAGGCGAATTCTCACTCAGGTCGGATCCCGTCTTTGGCCTCAAGCCCACAAGAATTTGACTTTGATCTCCGTTCCTGTCACTGAGGTATGTATGAATGAATGACCGACCGAGCCTCGGGATTGGGGTCAAGCCCGGAATGGGGGAACTTTTGTCGTTTTCTTTACGAGACTTGTTTATGATCGGTCATGAAACGACAGCCCTGCATAAGGTAGATAGGTCCCTTGGCCTGTCAGGATAATTAATATCCTCTTTGTGGCTGTGGAAATCAAAGACTGATGACGATGTTCCCGTGGTGGGTGTAAGTGCTGCATTTACCAGATCGAGAGATCTTATTGCCCTATTCTGGTCTGGTCTGGTCTGGGGGAAGGAGGGATGTGCAATGCAAGCCAATAGTGATGTCCGGAGGCGGAAAGGCGCAACCAAGTTGAGGCGAGTACCTACTTTAAACAACCGAGAGACTTTTTCTTAGGATCTTGACTTTGAGAAGGCGTCGCCAAACTCTCGACTAACAATCAAGAAAGGATTGACTCGATCAATCCGACTCGGATTTTGATGGCTGCCTCTCCGACACTTGCTGAGCCACGACTGACGATAAATTCACTTTTAATTGTCGAGGGATGCCAAAAACCAAAGTGGGATAAATTCAGAGACACGAGGGCAGTTAATGTCAGTGGACGAATGTGCGTTTCCGGGACGAGGTTTATCTTCATTCCACACGCCCAGAGTCGGGGACGAACGATTGCACTGACTGAGATCGCGGGAAGAAGAGCAAGAAACTATGATCGATTACGGCATTGCACCGAGTATATAGTGATAGCTTTACTGGTACCTGTACCGTCCGTCTGGACCGAAGCGGATACAGCACTATACATACAGTACATACAGCCGACGATATTTTCCATCGCCCACACCGCAAGTAAACGCTCTCTCCCATTCTGAGCGACCCTCGGGGAGCAAGAAAACACCAGACCTTGATATAGAGTGTCAAAATAAACTTAGCAAAGAGCCCCCTAAGCTTAGGCTAGATTTACCTAAATATTTTATTGCTTAGGGTCAAGGGCCTGTGTTTTCTTTCCTCCCCCAGGCGACCTCAATGCAAAGTGACAGCTGGGCTTAAACCCCTGTCGCTTATTAGCTGCCCGCTACGTAAGGGAGACCAGAAGCGATACCATTTGACGACCACCTCCGTGTGCCACGCCCGACAAGGCGCCATCCGTCTCTGGGGCTAAGCCAGATCTCGCAATGCGACTGGGCGAGACCAACAGTTTAACTTAGTTAGTCCTGTCAGGCTTTTGAGCCGCGAGAGAGACGATCTCTATAGCGGCCAATCAAGAAGAGCGATCTGCCCTCCCGATCCGCACTTGAGGCGTTCAGCTTGCGAGTGAGTGGGAGGAGCGGGTGTCGAGACCCGAATCGAGGGTTCAGCAAATGTGAATCAGCATGCATGTCATTGTCACCTTTTGGGCTTTGATGGCGGTGGCAGCGGGATCACTCAGGCGAGACAAAGTCTGTTTCTCGTTCCTGGATACTCTGTGTTGATGCTCTGGATTAAATCGACGTTTAGCTTACTGGTCATGACGAACAAGAAAGCGAAGCGAGGTTCCCCTTCATCCCTGCTCTGTTCAGCTCAACCCCCTGGAAACTACCCGATCTAGGGCTAAATGACAAAAAGAGTTGGTCAACTTTGCATTAGCTTAGTATATCTTTGCTAAGCTTCGGGTGCCTTTGCTGCTTTTATTTTGACACCTTATATTAAGGTGTGATGTTTTCCTGTTCTCCAAGGCCCACGCACATTGCTACCTCCGCATTTCATCCAGAATCGCTCCCGGTTCTTGTCCATGCAGATCTCACACGATCAATACAACAACCAAGGCTCGTGCCGAGATATTTTGTCTTGGCGTTGGTGAGGGGCCAACAGATATGAATTGTATCTCTCACCACAATCTTTCCCCTCAGTGCAGCTCCCGCATTTCTCCTGGATACTGTTTTCTGTATCCGTCTTTGTCCAAATAATTATGGCTGACAAACGGGCCTGCAAACAACTACCTAACTTAATTAGTTAGTGAGCCAACAGCCGGGACCTGGCTGTTTCTAGGCCAGGGACCAACACGCCTGTTCCTGGACATGCATGATTCAGGGTTGCCCAGCTAAGACACTAGGGCACTTGTCAAGAAGAGCGCCGCCTCGGTTCCTGACAAAGATTTGGAAACCCTTTTACCATGATCTTCTCTCTTTGTCGGGCATCTCGGTCACCAAGAAGGACCGAAAGGTATAATAGATTCGCCCAGCTAACGTTTGCCACGAGGGCTGGTGCTGAATCCGTCATGTTTCCCTTCTTTCTTAAGTTCGCGTGTGTTCATGCCACAGGTACAAACACTGAAGCCGAGAAAGCTCTCACTGACGATGTTCATCACCATTCGCCATTTTCGCCTTGAACAGCTGATTTATGAATCACCGTTCATCAAGAACTCGAGGCGTCTTGTCTGCCTGTTCATAGTTGCGTAACCATGATCCGACTTTCTTCTCAGCCAAGTTCTTTTTTGATCAACCAGACCAAACGTATTGCATTCCAGTCGCTCACGGCGAAGGCTTTCGGTTCAACCTTAATAACAAAGGCTCTTTCTACTGGCCTTTCTATTATTCTACGGTAAATGCTCTGCTGCTGCTCGCTATTATTCGGAGTTTAATAGTTTCCGTTCACGTTCTGCGCGGGCTTCGCTTAAGCAACGTGTGTCGGCCAGATATGCTTCTCATTGCGGAATACAGTGACGTTACCATTATTTCCACTTAGAGGATCAATGAGATTGATCAAAACTCTAAATATGTGATTATTAGAATGTATAATAGCTTGGCGGTCGCAATACGCTCTCCTGAGCAGTTACTCCTTCGACTTTCTCCAGACCTGCGTCCCCGTTGTACGAGACTATCAGAACAACGCTGAACAAACAGAATCGATCCAAGTTCTGATCAGCCGATGGTGACTTTGATTCGCTCATCGAAATTTCTCGTGAAATCGAGACAATGTTCGTTCTGGCATAGGAATGAGCTGGCTGCTAAGTGCTTAAGCATTATAGTGGTTAACACGACCGCGTGCCCGAACAGCTCTTGAACACCAACTAACTAGTCCAAGGCCTAGAATTCTTAAGACTTTTATCGGTAGTGGATCTCTGTTCTCATATAAAGCGTCGATTCCCTAGTCTGTATGTGGACATCGCCTTGTCTGGCACGCATGATCCATGCGCAGTGACATGACTACTATTTCCAAGACAAGCTGTTTGCGATACGGAGATATCTCTAGATCGCATGTTTTTACTGTTGTTGGCTCAGATACAACAGTCCAATGTCTTGACGGGTATCCACGTGTGGAGAGTGTCATCCGAGATATCTCATAGGGCTGTTCGTAACGAACTTCCGAGTTCCACAGCAAGGCTATATGTATGCCAGATCGAGATCATTTACACCGATCGGAGGGTATCTTGCGTATTGATTGACTCGAAACGACATGCAAACCAACAACTCGCTGCATCAGGTAAGTTGCACAAGTCCTGTTGGATGTTCACGGATGAGTTTACTATGATATGTTCAAGTTGGGCAGAAGAAGGAAGATGGAAAATGGGGAGGGGTGATGGTCTTCCATCCATGTCAAGTTTCTCAACCTTTTTTTGTTCTATTTCCGTGTATTGGCCAATGTTCACAAGACCTCCGACCCTGTTCATTCTTCTGTTCCTTCAAGTCTTTGTCCATTCAAAGAAATATCAACCTCCACTGACATCATGTAAATCCACCACGTGTGAAATCAAATCATTCCCATCGCAACGCTCTCAAACGCACAATTTCAATTTCCAAGTCCCGTCTCTACCACTCTTAATACCGTCAGGCCTCTGAAGCTTCCGGAGTTTGTTGCGAGTACGTCTTGGCATTGGGGGTGGCCAACTATCTCCTGAAGATCGCCAATTTTGAGCAGAGAGAGCCAGTTCTGCAAGTGGTTTTCGAGCGTTAGAAATGGCCCCAATTCTTTTATGAGCTCGCCTACCTCTCCATTGTCTCCGGTAACGTTTCATTGACTCTACCAACTCTCGAGGCTTTGACACCGGCACCACTCGTTCATGGGTGAAGTGGTCACGCGAGAAGTAATGGAAACGGCCCTCCTCGGGATACGGTGTGTCGCAGAGTTGGTTAAAGTTCCGGATCCATATGGTGTTGGTTGGTTCATACCTGGCTGAGACGTCAGAAGCAAGTTGTTGTTGTAGGTCCTGCTGTGACTGAGTCATCAAATGCCTGGCTAGAGGAAATTGTGCCCCTGATGCTGCTAATGCTGCGAAGCTATCACTTACTGGTGCAATCCCTTCGAGCTCACATATCGGTGTACTCATTACTCTCTTGAGAGGGAGGTGACTTTGAGCAGATGGTGATTTTTAGACGATCAGCTTTGGGGAATGATGGTTTTGAGGTGATGATGTCTTTAGGGGATGATGGTTCTTAGGAGAAGGAGTGGATTGAGAGTTCGAGAATTTATATGAGCTTCATGATTCCTTATCGGGTCCTCAGCGGAAGCTATCACAGCTCCGGCTCGTTTGGAACTGTTCGCCGCACACTGGCGTCTCTGTCTTGTTGACTCGAGCCACTTTGCATGTCGAGGGATCGAATTTCTTTGTTGTCACAGGAGTGTCGTTTCTCTTTAATAGCAGAACCATTCTCATGCCGTTCACCTTCGATGTTCTGTGGATGTTCGTGGATTGTTCGGGGGCTTTTTCTCCTTGGACGTCTTCCATTGTACCGGTGATTCTCCTCTGTGGGCATCTGATCGTTCTCTGGATATGGAAGCATGTTCGGGTTGTGTTCGTGTTCCTGCTGTTGCTGTTGCTCGTGTTGGTGTTCCTGTTCATCTCTCTGTTCAGGTCTTCCTTTGGATAGTCTGGCTCTACATCTAGGGATGCATTTATACTTCCAGACGCAGTACCAAAGGAATAAGAAGATAGGAATCACCGCCAGCCATGCGAGTTTCGAGTTCGAGCCGTGCCCTTTGGGTCCCGCGGGAGGTGCATCTGGAGCTTCTGTGGGTAAGATTGTCATGGCAGAGGTCGTTGTTCTAGCTGTGGAGGTAATTGTTGCAATGGTTGTTTCTGTGGCAAAAGAAGTGATGAAGCTGGAGATCATGGTCGTCATTGCAGCGGTCGAGCTGGCACACAGACTGTTTGAAGAGATGCCTGATCCTGCCAAGGCAGAAGATGTAGACCATGGCATATACTCAGGATCTCCATCAAGTAAGTCCTGCGCATTCTTGGCCTTATCGCTCAACTTCGCTGCTCTCAGATCTCTTGGAGGACAAACACCTCGGAGGCAAGGATCCACGGCACAGCATCCTAGAAAAGGAAGTGCCTCTCCAACGCAGGCGTACCAACTAACATCGACGTTGTCGTTGATACAAGCCTGGGGAAGGAACTCGTGCCGAAGTGTCGCGTTGAAGCTGGCTGATCTGAGACTCTTATCAGGACAGAGGCCCTTTCTCGCGCCGCAGGGGTTGATGGTGCAGCAGCCGATGAAGCGATCTGGATCATCAGCGCAGATGTAGAAGATTCCACCATAGGGACAGGTAAGACCCAGATCCTTGACTGGATTGTAGTCTGACATAACTATGGTTTGAAGTCGGATTTGATGGACTCTGAACTTTGATACTAACGATAAATAGATGAGGAGAGTCTTGGGATGGCTTAGGAACTAAAGAGGGCTTCCATGGTTTATACACTGACTGTTTACAACTCACAACATGCCGCCTCGTCTGCTTCATTGTGGCGGGTTGACCGACACTTCTCTGCACCTAGATATGCAGGCTCGTCTACAGAGGATACGAATAAGACTGTAATTCTCAAAGTTGAGATCAACAGTTCCATCCTGTGGCGTTTCCGTTCTTTGTACATACAGGCGAGCTGCAGATCTAGTTGCGTTGATGATATCGATGAGAAAGTCTGGGTCCTGCCTGAGTTACAGAATATGAGAAGTGATAGAAACTCATTTACACCAATGAAGCGGTCAAGAAGGACCAGAAACATGTCTTGACAAAACATGGTGTACTACGATATAAGAGTTATATCCTTCTGAGATACTGTCAAATGCGAAGAAGCTATGCTTGATATGAAGAGATTCAACATCACTATGGATTCAAAATCAATGGAGAGACATGAGACATTTCTATTCCAGATAATCATGGAACCACAAGGAGTTAGTGTTTGTGTCACGAATAGGATGATCCTTAGCAAACATATGCAGCCTCCCGTATACACCATGCTAAAGGCTATCTGAACATTACCATTAGCTGAACTAACGATCGAACAAACAGCTTAGGTGACTTACCACTTGTTCCGATCACACTTGTTGAGTTCAGCTTGATCGCCAACGAAGATATATGTCGAGCATGGCAAATACCGTGACGGGTAACCACATTATATAATTCAGAAGTAACTGCGTATAGATGTCCTGTCCCCTTGATGATCTTAAGGCGTCAGGCAAATAACCACCCCGATTTTCCATCCTCTTGTTTCTCTCTTAATAGACAGATCAACATCGGATTTTATTTGATTCCGTTATCGATCCCGATTATTCATATGACGCCTTAGGACCGTCAAGGGGTTGCTATCAAGCTTCAGCAACCGTATTTATCAGAGCCAGAGTAGATCATTCGTTGGATCATCGACATCTCCCATACTCGTTTGGTGCTGAGTGCTGTCGAGGCCTTAATAGGGCAATTCACGAAAACTCTCTAAGTCTACCCTGGATGCCACAAACCATGGAGCGTCATATCGGAACGGTCTCAGGAACTGTCATCAACTCTTTGTCAGAATCCCTACAGCAACTACAGCAACTACAGCAATAAAAATAGCTGATCAAATGTTGAATGGCATCCAATTTGTCTACAGTACACAACTGTAGTTCTTTGGTCTTTGGGCTTGTACATTGGAAGTTGTATGCTTCCTCCAATCAAAGACTACGATCTGTGTTACTTAACCATACGTCTTTTAAAATTCTAGCTTCGCCTCCAGCCGACATCGTCCAGGTCTTATCTAACCTGATCTCTTGGTTCGGCCAACTCCAGCGTTTTAACTTCTAGCGCTCCCGGAATCAGTCGCCGGCGCGTTTCAGCATACGAAGACAGCTTCAGACCTTCCCCCGCAGGAAGGCACCGATCCATCGCAAAGGATTTTTTGGTATCAGACCATTTTGCGACTCATGCAGCTAAAATTCTCTTCAGCTGTGTCTGCAGACGAGTCGTGAGGGTCAACGATATGCAGGTGCTTGTACCAGAACTGCCTAGTCTGTACTAACGAGCTGTTTCAACGCTTTGATACACGACCAACGCCATCATAAAAAGCCGCAGCGATATCTGTTACCGTTGGATGGGAACTGAATCTGTGCTGTGTCTGATAAAGTCCGTGCAGCGAGGGGATCAAGACCATGCGCATGAATAACAAGAAGCACAAACCACCAGGTCCGAGCAAGCCAATAATCAGGGGATGGGGCCCTATATTCGATTGGCGAATGCGACCAAGCACGCCTGGATACTGGGGTAGAGTATCCGAGGTGCCACTGCAGCTGCCAGATGACATTCGTTCGTCGCGTGAGCAATAAAAAGTAAATTAATTCAAATCTTCAAGACCAGCATCCCTGGGTTCTACGTGCAAACGTCAAAGAACATTGGAGGGGGAAAAAGCAAAAAACACAGCCTTGCACCGAACAAGACCAAATTGCCGGGTTTGACGCTTGACGCTCTACAGGGATCAATCTTGGAGAGGACCAACAGGGCCAGTCATGACGGTGTGGCACTAATTCCACCGTATTCAACCCAATCTGTTCAACGGGCCGACGCGGTTCGGCGTATTATGTTTGGTTGAACGGGACTGACAGCATTTGCATTCGTGAGGAATTTGGAATGACGATGAGAGAGAAGAGATGGAGATGGGGATGATATACCTCGGTTCTCGTTGCATCGTCATTACCATGTTGAGATGATTGACGCAGGGATGCACCTTGGCCTGCCGATCATGTGGCTTGAACCTTTTGGCAGGAGGTCACGCAATCTCTGTTATTTAAGTTTATCTTGAACGAAGAGGAATGCCAAAAATGGTAGTTCGATTTGATGATATATAATCATGGAGAGTTGGGCAGGTAAGTAAGACGATTAATGAGAGCGTCACTATTTAATTTATTTTAATTGAACAGAATTGAAAACAAGGGTCTCTAATGCAACCTCGATGTTTCAGATGAATTGTCAATTGCAACTCCACCACACTCTTGCATGTGGTTCTGTCTCTCTCACTCTCTCGTTAGTGGCAGGGCGGCCTATCCTTGTCGATCCTCCTTGATTAACTTCTCCCAAAGTGTTTGCATCAATCTGCATAAAACCGACCTCACCCTCCGTCGCCATCATTTCCCAAGACCACGTAACCTGTCAACGCCTCAAAGGAACAGAGTTTAAACGGGAGTATTTCCTGTAATGGGAGAAAAGAGCCAGAAGGGGAGGAGAACAAAAAAGACGTTGCCTCTTGACTCAACTCAGAGTACAATGACAACGACATGGCATGACAGCGAATGGGTCCGCGTTCTCGGATCGTAGATCGCTAGCTTGCTCTCTCTCGTCTCTTCTTCTTTGGAGGCTTCCTCTTTTGGGAGACCAGCCCGCAAACGGATCGACGCCTCTTGTTAGCCACCGCAAGCTCTGGACCGATCCGCTGGTGGTCAGTTGTTAGCTTCGATAGTCTGTCTCTCAGTCAACAGGGTCCGAGAGGCAAAGACACAGAGCAGAGTCAGTCACTGAACAGAGAGTCTTATGATAAATGGATTTATCATCAATCAATGCACGTTGAACCCCTGCAAACTCAAAACTCAATGCAAGTCTTCAGCTCGTTCGTAGGGGGGATAATAAAACACCAGAACAACCACAGCGAGTTTTGGCGGCAAGCCTTCTGCAGTATTTTTTCCCACGGGGCAGCATGGATGTCTTCCGGAAAAACATGTGCTATCTGCATTTCTGCAGCGCTAAAAAGGGGACCCAGCATTGCAGAAGCCACTGGGTTTCTTTAGTGGCTTTTCGGCCAAGGATTTGCTCGAACCCGACTTGGCCCGCCCCCGCAAGCTCACCTTAGCAGCTTAGTAGCCTGTGATTGATCCACTGAATTGCATGAGGTAGCGACCTGAGAGTGAGCGAGTCAGTCTTGGGTCGTTCTCTTGCACTGCGACCTGAGCTGGGCCTGCTACCGTGGTATTAAGCGATCGTGGGCTGCTCCTGCTCCGCGACTCGCGATTGAACGAGGGTCCTAGTCTATCCTGCCTGTCGTTGATTTACCTGGGCTACTCTTGCCTTTCTTGTTATTCTAACTTCTCCTCGTTGCGCTCGGGTCCCATTCTTTCCTTCTTTACTTTCTTCTCTCGTCTTCCATCCAATCCAATCCGATAACTTACAACCTCCCACCAACACCTCACTCACCCGCTATGGTCTTCTAAGCTTTACACTGTCGCTCTCAACAATAACAACTCTTGGTTCTTTTTTCTCACTGAATGAGAGCACAAATACTCAAATTTTAATTATCTTTTTTTCTCTTCTGGCGCGTTATAAACATCAATCGGCAACTGTTATAATAACCCATTACGCTTGTGTCGCACAATCGCATTGCATTCCACCACTCCCGAGACATAAAGCAACAACCCGACTTGTCCATCCCCTTTTTGTGGAGGGGCATAATAATTAAGACAAGATGCCTACAATTAACGCTCTTCGGTCGTTCGAAGCTCCTCCTATGCCATCTCTACCCGATTTCGAGCGTCGTCGTTCCACAACATCGACACTCTCCAACAACAACAACTCCGATTCTGTCACCTCATCTCTGCGGGGTCTTCAAGCACCACCCAAAAGCAGCAGATCAAACCGCCCCAAGAGTGCTAAATTCTCATCCTACCGCCTGCGCAGCAATTCAGGCCTTTCACTTCACACCAATGAGGACATTCTGAGACAATACACCGACTACCACCCTGATGGCACACCGCGTGCCGGCATGTATAGCAACGGGCTAGGCCAGTGGTCGGGTGAGAGGTTGAGGAGCATTGACTCTGTTACATCGTCTAGAAGTCAAAGATCTAGTATCGCTTTCACTGAGTCGGATGGTTCCGGCGAGTTGCCTATTCCTGACCTTGTTGGACGGGAGATGTTTGATATGGTCATGGCCGATCATGCTGCCAGTGGTCAATTATGGAGATTCGCCGCCAATCGAGGACTTGGTCAGAATGTTGATTACCTCATGAAGGTAAGATGAGCAGACGAGATATCACCTCTGAGATTCTAATCATGAGCAGATTCGCGACTATATCCAATCCCTGGAGCAGGTTGTCATTCAACTCTCGACAATATCAACTTCGTATACATCCATCACCGCAACATCGCCAATCAATCTGCCTTCCCCTATGTCCAAGGCTCTCAACACGAACATCAAACATCTCACAACATCACTCATCCCCAGCCTGGAAAACATGTTTCTCGAATCTAAAACCTATATCGAACAACGCATTGTCAGGGAGATCTTTCCCGATTTCGTCAAACAGCAACTATCGCAATGTACTAGCTTGGCTCTCTCCCTCGATGCAGAAGGCGACTCACCACCAAACCCTTATCCCGGCCTGAAGGGATCATTCTGCCTCAGTGACCCGACACGATCTGGAAATCCTATCATCTTTGCTTCCGATGAGTTTGAGGAACTAACAGGATATTCACGAACTGAGGTTTTGGCACATAATTGCCGCTTCCTTCAGGGGCCACAGACCGATCGGGACGGAATCGCCAAGATGCGCTCCGCAATCTGGCGCAACGAGGAGTGTACGGAACTGCTCCTCAACTTCCGCAAAGATGGAACGCCGTTCTGGAACCTTCTCTTCATTTGCCCCCTTCTCGACACCGCTGGTAAAACAAAGTTCTTTATGGGTGCTCAAATCGACGTATCATCCTCGCTGCACGACACACATGATGTTCTAAAGGTTTTGTCGTACGGTGCTGCAGAGGAAGACAAGGCACCAGAACGGAGCAATTCTCGCTGGGCTAGTGACGGATCTCAAGGCGAGCCTGAAGCTGAGGAGGTTCTTAGTGTCAAGAACAGTCAATTCAAGGCAACAAAGATGTCGGGGTTCTTCAAAGCGTTCAAAAAGCCACCGCCCCCTCCTCTGTCACCACCACTGAGTCCACGTCGCAGCTCTGATAGACCACGGTCATCAGCTGGACCCACGATACTTGACAAGACCTACAGCACACGAAGCGTCATCAGGAGATTCTCTAACCAACCCGAAATGCTTATGACGACATACGCCCGATACATGGTTCTTGAGCATGTCCCTTCATATCCAGCGTCTTTGGGCGCAATGCCTCTCGACCAGGAGATGAAGTACCCACCCAAGTTATGTGTCTCCTTCTACTCCAAAGAGATGCTCGATGCTCTCGATCTGGGCACGTCGGCCGAAACCATAATCGGCAAGGATATCTTTGACATTTTCACTGAGCAATCTACACTACCATCAGTTACCAAGGCCTTCAAATTGACGGTTCGAGATCTTGTTGTCCGCGATGGAAAGTCTGTTTCGTTGGACCTCGCACTCGCAAACCACATCCCTCGCCGGGCCAATATGACGAGAACTCTGAGTGGTGACAGCGGAGAGATATCGCCAAGAAAGCCAGCCAAGATGATGAGCCACTGGACACCTCTCAAAGATACTGAAGGAAATGTCAAGTATGTGGCAATGATTGTGTCGCCAATTTAAATACGTGATGAATGGAAAGACGAAACTATGGTATAATATACGGGCGTTGGATGAAGATATGTTTTTTTTGCATTGTATCAGGGGATGTTTGGAGATTATTTATACCTGTACCTGTACGTACTCTTAACGACAAAGAGAATGAAGTTACGACTATAATTACTACAATGAATTGTTTCAGTACCCCAAGGTCTCCTCCACTGAACTTGATATGTTGATGGACTTGAATGAATCATACTCTCCATTGACATAAAGCGTAAGAAACGCACTGAAGTCCTTGTCACGCCCCAAAAGCAGCTTCTGATCACCAAAGTTCAGCAACCCTACGGGGAAATCCTACCAACGGTCCGCCAAGACAACCGCAATGAAGGGGCAATCGGCACTTACGATCTGTTGGCTCTTTAAATCTCCGACGGCGGTGGGTGATCTATGGCGTTTGAGTTATCGGGACCCAGGGGAACAGCCGCTATTGTTTCTGTTGTTGGCCCCTGGTTTTGACAAGCCGTGAGTTAGGGACCGGAGTTTAGTGGCCTTGGTTGAAGAGGCTCGGTCGCGTGCTTATATAGATTGACTGATTTGAAGCCATCGACTTACTCGCCACTCGGCAAGATAGATCCAGGCGACTCGGTATAAATAACACATTAGCGTTTTTCCCCCTCCAGGCAGAATAGTCTCTATTTGCCTCTTATCCAGTATCGACTCTCAATTAATAAGCCATTTAATAGAGAAAATAAGGCCTGAGTTAAGAACTTCATATGGGCTTGAACGTTGGTCGACCTTTTTGCTAACAGGTGTACAAAGGCTTAGACAAGATAGTGAGAATATCTTAGGCAAGATACTCGAGATCATAGTAAGATTGTACCAAAGTATGCAAAATGGTCATTAATTCATCTAGCTCTCAGTCACTGAGGGTTAAAATGGTAACTTGAGCAATCTCCCTTTGTCTTGTAGAGTTGTGACTTGACATTTCTAACATACAATAGCATTAACCTGGGCAAAGAAAGCTCCACGCCTCGACCCTAAGGGATGAAAATATGTAGGGAAGTTAGCATAATCTTAGGGGACTCTTTGATAAGTACCTATACTTCAACATCAAGCACGACATTTTACCAAGGCTCATGATTTAGCAATTTCGGATGCGCCAACCCGCGACCAGGGCAAACGTAAAGCCCGTGAGTATGATATTTCAACATGACAACTTTCCTGCTCCGTAGAATCAACCCGAATCATCTATTTGAGAGACGCCGTGATCGTAGCAGTCGTAGTATGCGGCTCGAGTGATTTTGAGTACTGTCAGGGGTTTGCTGTGCTACAGTGCCGCATTGTGACTTGTGAAGAGTAAATTGACTGTCAGAACATATGCCAAGGAAGGGCTCATACATTCAGAGACTCGAAAATTCGATCCCAGTACATTATTAAGTACCTATTCATTCTAGCGGTGACATGAGAAGTAAGTTGAGCTTTATGTAACCAAGCCTCACCTAGTGAACACACGACCACCATAAGCGTTACAGAATCAATGAGGAAACGTAGAAGTCACTAGTTGACCGTTGGACAACCAGAAACTTCTCAATCGGTGAAACAATACTAAAATCTGAAGCTAAGGTACCTTTAACTGCAATCCAGATGCTACATTGACCGCGATGGTGCTGTGGACAAGCGCGAATGCCTTTTGCTGGTCCTCGTCAAGAGCACTTTCTAGGTGCATGTCTTTGAGTGTCTTGACGGTATACTCGAGCTTGGAGGAAAGCCAACTGTCCGAAAATGAAACGATGAACTCCTGGTGAGCAGGCATGGTGATGTTGAGGGGAAACGAGGCAGCTACCAGCCAAGCATCACCGTCCTGGCCCTTACAAGGGAAAGTCGAGGTGTGATCTATCTATCTAAATATAACCTGGTGACGGTTGACTGAACTTGACACAAACAGTCAACTCCAGGACAGGCGTACAATACATCACCGGCCGAATTAAACCAATTTATCTCGACTACGACTTCAATCCCAACCCCGGCGGCTCATTCACCACTTTAGAGCACCGATCAATTTATGTATTTGTAAACCACATTCTTAAGAGACTGGGTCGTCGAAGAGGAAGAAGAAGATAAATTTCACGAGCCTCGCATACTCAGAATGCGCTGCATCGCTTGGTCGAGCATGGAACAACTGGTATGTCCTTCGCGTTTCATATGGTATTTCAGATCACAATTATTCCAGCTCTCCTTTCTTGGGAGTAGTTTGTCTGGGATAGTCTGGTGGACGCTTCGTCTCCTTATGCTTGAGGAAACTGGCCAGGAGTGAAGAAAGAGTCTGATTCTCCATTCACCAAAAACAGCCACAAGTTCCAGACTCTCTTTACTTCCATTCCCACGATGCCCGTCGGGCGTCCCATCTGGCACTGGTTCGTACCCTTTTTGACCTTGCTCATCTTTCCTCTAGCTTGGTCAACAAAGAATCCGACCTACCGGCGCTATTTATCTGGGTGTCTTGGTGTAACCATCCCGTGGGGTTGTGGAGGAGGAGAAATGGTCTGAGAGCGGAACGAGAGAGTTGAAGAAGCGAGCGTTTGAGATGTATTGAATTTCCGCGTGAAATATGATATTGGTAGCGAATGAAGACAGTTACCATTGACGATTTCTTAAGAGCAAGGGAACATTTCGCGCATATAAAAGGCATGTTCATATATCAAGTAACTAACTGTCTCTTATCTCTGTACTCTTATTAACCGATCTAGAATAAACAAGAAAATATAGAAATTACTAGTCTTCCAGACCGTGGAATAATCTGCAACTTCTCGATCGATGTATGGCATCAACACTAAAATCTGATGCTACTGTATCGCAAATCCTTCTCAAGACTCGCTATCAAAGGATTGTCGCCGGCTGACTCACACGGAGTGATCAAGATGACCAAAACACCAGCTTCCTCATTGGGAATCATACAAACCCCTCTCCCAATCGCCTCATCAATCAGCATTTCCATAATAAATGTATAAAAACTAAGCCAAGACCTTGACAAAACCTCATCTAAATCTCATATTAGTAGAAAACACAGACACAATGACATCTATAACAATCCGCCCCGCCACAGTCGACGACAGCGACTCAATCGCAAACATCCACTACGAAGCACTGCAATTCTACCACGACTTCTACGCCGCCTTCTTCCAGCTCCATCCCCGCGATCTGATCCCCCTCGCGACAAGAAACGCCCTGCAGGATCCGGGGCAGCAGCACTTCTTGGTAGCTGAGCAGGCGGGGGAGACAGTCGGGTTTGTGCGCTACAAGGAAGTCTTTAAAGACAAGATTAAGCCGAACTCGAACGCGAAGCCCGCGGCGTCGGTATGGACGGTTAAGAAACACATGGAGGAGCTGTGGGATTGGTTCAACAAGAGGAGTGAGGAGATTGATGCATCTAAAGAAAAAGCCGTTGATGGGAAAGATCATTTTGGTAAGTGATTTCTTTCTTTCTTGTGAAAAGTGGCTTGCGTCTAATGCGTGCGGCGTATGTAGAAGTGATGCATCTCATGGTCCACCCAGACCATCAACGGAAAGGCATCGGCGGCCAATTGCTCCAGTCCGTTACCGAAAAAGCCGACGCCGCTAATGCCCCGACGCTGATCGTATCCTCCGTCGAGGGCCACGGCCTCTACACGAAGCACGGCTTCGAGTCGCTGGGGACATGGACGGTCGACAACGAGGAATGGGCGCACAGGATCGCCGAGCACGAAAAGGCCATCGGATATACAGACGGAGTTATCGATATCGAGGACAAGTACAGAGGGATACGCGAGGTGGAAGATAGCATGATCCGGCAGCCCAGCATCCGTGTTGCATGATTCGCCAATCTGTGCTGTTTAGTGTAAGCGTACCGTTCTCTAGTTCGTATTCGTTTTCTCTTCCAGAAAAACAAAAAAAGAGAAAATTCGGGAATTGGGTGTGTCCCCGCTCCAATCACGATAAGATCAAGATGTGCAAATCCAGGTACAACGGCCTAGCGAGCCCCTAGCCCCCCCCCCCCTCTTCTCTGCCATCCATCACAGAGCGTGGGACCCCTGTGGGTACTACGCCATCCATTGAAATTAACCCTTGGAATCGTGTCCCCGGCCCCGAGAGGAAAGGAAAAAGACACCGCTGGCGGCAAGATTTCAGCGGAGCTCAATCTTAATAATGATGGATGGATGTGAAAATCGCATGATCTCAGTCCCTTCCGTTGTTCTTATCAATCTTTCTCTCCTTCGCATCTTCACACACACTCTCTCTTGCAATTATCTCCTGGTGTAGTTAGCTGTAAATTCACGCCGCCATGGACGCTATACTCGAGCTCCTCGACCCGTATGTCTTCGACCACGGATACGCATACCTTTTCCCCCAACAGCAGCTCCAATCATCATCACCAAAGGCATACGGAAACTCAACAAGCTACGCCTCGTCTTCCAACAACTTTGACGATGAGTACTCCCTCAACTTTGGCTCGTCACTACCGCGCGACGACATCTACCGCCAGAGCGCTTCGATTCTCTTGATCGCTGGCTTCGGCGCCGCATTCATCTATGTGATCTCCGCCGCCCTTTCATACTACTTTGTTTTTGACCGCCGTCTCGAATATCACCCTCGATTCCTCAAGAACCAAATCAAGCTCGAGATCCAATCTAGTTTCTTCGCCATCCCCATTATCGATCTTCTTACACTCCCCTTCTTTCTTGGTGAAGTCCGTGGTCACAGTCTGCTGTACACGCGAATTGATGAGTATGGCTGGTGGTGGCTGGCCGTGTCTACTGCCCTCTACATGGTCTTTAACGATCTTGGTATTTACTGGATTCATCGCCTTGAGCATCATCCCAGTATCTACAAGTATGTCCACAAGCCTCACCACAAGTGGATCAGTAAGTCAAACTCTCTCTCTCTCTCTCTCTTGCATCAAACGTCGCGCTAACAAGAGCTTCAGTTCCAACCCCCTGGGCTGCCATTGCTTTCCACCCTGTCGACGGATACCTCCAATCCCTCCCTTACCAGTAAGTAGCAGCTTTTGCGCCGCAATTGACCTCTTCCTAACGTCTCAACAGTATCTTTGTCTACATCTGCCCCATGCAGAAGCACCTCTACATGTTCCTCTTCGTCTGCGTTCAGATCTGGACCATCCTTATCCACGACGGCGACATGATTACGGGCCATTGGCTCGAAAAGTTCATCAACAGTCCTGCCCACCACACTCTCCACCACATGTTCTTCACCTGCAACTACGGCCAATACTTCACATGGGCCGACAACTACTGGGACTCTCACCGTGCTCCCATGCCCGAGCTGGACCCCATTCACGAGGCCGTCCGAGTCATGCGCGAGAAGGGCTTGGTGGACAAGGATGGAAACCCCATCAAGAAGTCCAAGGATGAGTAAATGCAGGCGGACAGACAATGACATTTATGAATACTTCACCCACGGGTTCGTGTCCAACTAGAACAGACCGACCATTCCGGTGCCGGCACCATCACATCACATCACGACTCGAGTACCCTTGGCCTCACAGCATCGCCGGCTGTGCAGAGATTCCGGCCTGGGCTCTTACGAAAAGTTTTCAATCAATCAAATAGACAGTTTTAATCACATAGCGTTGCTTAAGGGATTCTTCGACAGGAAAATGTATTGGCTAGAGGATAATAGCAATAAGTATAATACCAAAACAATCTGATAACCGTGCAAATATCCCAAAACCTGTCCCCCATACCTCACGACTAACTTCCCCGCACTACGACTGCCATCACACCTTTTGTCTCACCGATTCAAATGGTTCTCCTCCTGAGCTTAGACTTGAGCCTGGCCCTGGGTGACCGGGTGCGAGCCAAGACCCAGCTTGAACCGTCTCTTGCAAGCCTTCCACATCTCAATGAGGACGATATATACAACAACACAGCCAGCGACGACTCCCCACTCCCATGAAAGACCCTTGTGCTTGAACACCTCGGTGTTGAGGTAGGGGATATACACGATAGGGAAGATCATGACAAAGCCGGCAACAACGGACCAGAAGAGGAACTTGTTGTGGTAGATGGTCTTGAACACGGAGAAGGGGCCAGTGGCACGCTCGTCCATGTTGAAGAGACTGCGGTGGAAGTGCTTCACCTCCCATGCCGTGACCAGCAACAGGAAAGCCAGGGTGGAGAAGGTCGTGGCACGAGCGCGGTAAACAAGATCACACTCATCGTGTCCGCTCTCGTTGCAGCCTTCCGCCATTCGGTAGTAACCTTGGCCAGACGAAGCATAGTTAACAAGCATGAAAGCACACAAGCAGAGGGAACCTGAGGAGAGTCCATAGAAAAGCTGGTCGCGAACGAGGTCAAGGGTAAACACGCCGCTGCGCAAGCTGCGGGGAGGTCGCCGAAGGATGTCAGGAGAGGCTTCCTCGAGACCAAGACCCAGAGCTAGAGGCGATGAGGTAACCAGGTTGGCCCAAAGGATTTCCAAGGGGGACAAGGGGAAGACGGCGTTACCATTCACATCCTTGAAGGCAAGACCAATAAGAAGGAGAACGACTTGAGCCAAATTGGATGTCAGAAGATGAAGAAGGAACTGTACCAGTCACAGTCAGCAATCGTATCACCAAGCGAAAGGAGTAAGACCATACCTTCTGGATATTGTCAGCAAGTCGTCGACCTTCCTGGATACCAGTAACGATCGAGGCAAAGTTGTCATCAGTGAGAACCATGTCAGCCGCCTCTTTGGCGACGTCGCTACCACGGTCACCCATGGCAATACCGACATCAGCCTGTTTAAGAGCAGGCGAGTCGTTGACACCGTCACCAGTCATGATGCAGAATGCCTTGCGGCGGTGGAGGGCTTCGATCATGCGAACCTTGGTCAGAGGGCTACATCGAGCGAGAACCACGGGGAGTTCGTCCAAGCAGTCAATCTCGGCATCGCTGAGGGCACCAAAGTCGGCAGCTGCCATGACGGTATTGGACTTGAGGGGAATGCTCTTGTTGAGAATACCGACTTCGTAAGCAATGGCTGTGGCGGTCTTGATGTGGTCGCCAGTTACCATGTGAACAGTGACACCAGCGGCGCGGCATTGTTCAACAGCGCCAGCAGTCTCAGGGCGAGGGGGGTCATAGAGTCCGGCCAGACCGACAAACTGAAGCTCAGTCTCAACCTTGGAACGATCATGACAATCCTGAGCGTCGCCATTCATAGGCTTGGTTGCGATGCAGAGCACTCGCAAACCTTGGCTGGCGAGTTCTTCAGCTTTAGCTAGGATTTCCTTCTTGAACTCTTCAGTCTCAGTGAGCTTGGTGAGGAGGACCTCAACTGCACCCTTGGTATAGACATGTCGAGTCTGTTCGATCTCGTTACCGTAAACAACGCTCATCAGCTTGCAGGAGGAATCGAAAGGATGCTCGGCCACCAGGGTGTCACCCCCGGAAACACTACGGCCGAATCTCATAGCGAAGACCTTTAGAGCAATCTCGGTGGGCTCTCCAATGGCCTTCCACTCAGCATCTTCGGAAGTGATGATGCTGCTAGAGTCCGTCTCGGGCTCTTTCTTGCCGTCACTGACTGTGGCGTTGTTGCAAAGTGTGAGAACTTTGAGAAAAGTGTTCAGGTAGCTTCCGGCCAAGTCGGCAGACCACTTGACTGTTCCGCTGTAAGGGTCGTAGGGGTTGGCGGTGCCTTCAACAGTTCCGGCTAGATCGCCACGGAGCCACACCTTTCGGGTAATCATTCGTCCTTGAGTCAGGGTACCAGTCTTGTCCGAGCAGATGTTGGTAACACCGCCAACGGCTTCAAGGGAAGGCATCTGACGAACAATGACATTGCCGCGAACCATTGCCTTGGTGGCAACGGCCATTGTAACAGTCAAAACTGCAAGGAGAGACTCGGGGATAACAGCCACACCGACGCAGATACCGTACAGAAGGACTTCATCGGTGATTTTCCACAGACTGGCGGAAAAGACGATGATGACCAGGATAATAGCGAAGGCGAAAAGCAACAGGGCGAACTTGCTGAGGGTGACCTGGAGAGGGGTTCCCTCGAGGCCAAGGATTCTGCGACAGAACTGGTAGAACTTCCAAACTGCGCGACCGACGGGAGTCCTTTCGGTGTCGTCGTTCTTAGTCTTGCGCAGGAGTTCGGCGATTTGGCCGACCTCTGTTTCCATACCAGTAGCAATGACAATACCGGTGGCTCGCCCTCTAGTGACAGAGCTTCCGGAATAGGCCAGGTTAACACGATCACCCATGGGCATATCGGGATCGGTGAATACGACATCTGGCTTCTTGCTGATGGCGATAGATTCACCAGTGAGAAGTGCCTCGTCGGTAGAGACGTTGATGCCTTGAACCAGGCGCAGATCGGCAGGAACAACATCGCCAGTTGCGAGAGAGACTATGTCTCCCTTGACGAGGGTTTCGGCCTTGACAGTTTCACTGTGACCATCTCGGATGACCTTGCATTTAGGGGTGGACAGAGCATAGAGCGACTGGATGGTCTGCTCAGCGCGGTAGTCCTGGATCAATCTAGCGGGTATAATGTTAGCATGGAGTGGGAGATTAATGAGTACGGCTAGATGTGATTCGGACTGTCAGCTTCAGGGTATGGCACAGGATTCGGCCTCAGTGCTTGGGGCTTCTGGCCTTACGCATGGCAAAATCACAGGCTTCACCGTATGGCAGCAGGAACAAGGAACAGGAACGAGAAGGTGTGTGTAGCAAAGTGCAACAACGATGTTGGGGAGTTGTAGCAGCAGCAAGCGACAAGACTTGACCAGCAGATTGGCTGGGCGAGTGAGTGACGCAGCAAAGACATACCCGACAACGATGTTGAGGACAATGACGGCGGCGACGACGCCACCCTCAATATAGTCCGAGATAGCAAAGGACAGAGCGGTCACGGCGATGAGGACGACAGTCAGGGCATTGGCAATCTGCTGTATGAAGATCTCGTACAGAGAGATGCCCTTGGCGCCTTTGATAGAATTAGGGCCGTCCCGCGCAAGGCGGGCAGCAGCCTCTTCGCTACTCAGGCCATCGTCGACGTCGGACTTGAGGTCTCTGGCGACGCGATGAGCAGAGAGCGTATGGGGAAGAATCGGCTTCTCTATGGCTAGTAGGTCTGGAGGTTCCGCTATAGGGGGTTGGTCGTCCTGACCAGTTGCGACGGTCGACGAGTCCGACGTGGAAGTGGCGTGAACTGCACCATTCGCGGATTTGGATTCGGTTTCTCCCATCGAATGGGTGTTGGTATAAGCGAAAGCTGGAGGGGAGCTAAGCTAAGATGTTTTTTTTTCCTTTTGGTGTTGTTAAGGCCGGCTGCAGGAGATGAGCCGGAGGTTTTCTGAGTAAACTTGAAAAGAGAGTTGAAGAAATGTTTAGGGAAGAGATCGCGTGAAGCACGATATCTGGGTAGAGAAGAAAGGAAAAGGCGTGGAAAGAGGTTGAGAGGGTGGCAGCTTTTATCTACAATCCAAGGTAGGAGGGAACCAGGATGGACCGGACAGATGCCGGCAACAACGAGGTTAGAAGCGAGGCTCTGTAGGAGGTTCGTCTAAGTGGGAGACGGGTACTATCCCAAACCTCACTCTCCCTCCCATCCCTAGAGACTTAGATCCGATCCAATCCAGTCCAATAGAGGAAAGGAAAGGAAAACAAGTGAATAGCACGGGAGTGTGAGCTTCCCACTTACACACTCACGCACGCACCCATGCATGCATGTGCTGCCCCGCAGTCCAATACACACTGTGCTCCGTTGGCGCATCCAATGGTACTACCAGGTACTAAGATCCATTGTCAGAGCATTACAGAGTAGAGAGACGATAGCATCGTTTCCAGCCATTGAGTTGAAAACTGTCAGCGAGATTCGGTCATATTTTGTTACAGCAAGACCAAACACTTCAAACAGCCATTCACTGCAATGCCAACTGAAGCATTGTCCAACAAACTTCATCCATCTTATCCAAGAGGATCGTCGAGATTAGGTTTGGTGGAACCAGAACGGCCTCTTTGGCGCCATCAGAGCAAACGACTTGCTCGGGACACGTTGTTATCCCACACCAACAAAGACGGACAATGTACTCCCAAGTACTCCTCTTGGCGTGCAGTATCGCGTGGGACACAGACGAATCAAAGCTTATCCTGCCAAGGTCACGAGGGGTTGCAGGGGATCCAATACCTACGCCCGCCGGTCGGATCAGCAATTGCTGTCCTTGGACAATTGCTTCTCTTTACTTTTTGTTTGAATCGTCATCTGCGAGTAACCGACGGTCTAATATTCATCAAAGTTGTGCGACTGAATTGATGTCAGCGGTTGAAAGATAACGGTCTGAGGAACAGAGTTGGAAACGCCATCTCAAGCTTCACATTCATTGGACAAATCCTCGGACAACAGAACACAATACGACGCAAGCTATAGTACAATCTCAAAGGCAACGCAAACATCGTCTGCCTGGATCAATCAATCAATCTTCATCCACTATTACTGTGCCAGAATCACCCACAATCACTGTCCATTAGCGTCTGTCGTCAGCAGGCGATAACTTATCCGCCTCGACCTCAAGTTAACAATATCCACATGATGAGGTTAGCCGATGTACCAATCAGTCATCGAGCGACCAATCATATTTCACCATTTATCCTCGCCTCGTCTCATTGTCACCACTTCTTCTCTTAATGAGAGAATGCTTGTTTGAACTTGGCATGGCTTGGGCTTGGCATACGACGATATTTGACCAATACTGCGTTGCCTCTGCTTCGCCTCAGCCAAGACAATTCTCTTCTTAATCACCTGCTACGACGAGCCAAGTTTGGTTTTGCTTGGCAATGATGGTGATGAATGTCACTACTCTTGCTGGCTTCTTTTTATGGAAACCTGCATCGTTGCATTGTGTTGCTCGTTATGCTTGTTTTGTCCTCCAATGACCACATTGAGCTTTCATTCACCCTGGCACCCGTTTACGGCCAAGGCCATCTGGGGAACGGCCTTGTTTTGGCGGCTCCTGCTCCAGAACTACGCTAAGATTTAAGCTTAACAATTGGGTTGCAAGCCTGGCCAGGGATCTCTTCTCAAAACCGCCTGAAACGACCCCAACCCTCTTGATTTTAGGGCTAGGAAGCATGACGGCGCTCCTCTACAGAGGTTCAGAGGTTCCCGGTTCTGCCATAGGCTCTGACTTCATCGACTATGCTCAACCGTCATTGCGCAAATCAGGTATCCTGAACAACAAGGGCACTACCAGGACTACACAGCCACGTAACCTTGCTACTAGTGGATACGGTCTTTTTGATCTACAGCCAAGGAATCGTTTCACTGTGTGAATGTCACAAGCAAGTGCCGCTCACTCGGCGCCGTCTTTTAGACTCCGGACCGGCCGTGCACCGGGATGTTAGCCACGACCACCGACGGCCGAGACGGAGAACGAACGGCTCAGACATTACAGCACGATAGTTGTGTTTGATCGACTGCTCCGTACGGGATCAGCATTGGCCAATGGCACTTTTTAACAATGATAACCCTAGCGCTTAAATAAAGTTGAACGGGGTAAGTCTGGGGAACAAGCTTAAACCAAGCTTTGATGAGGGTCTAGACATTAAACATCCCCGGATATCAACTTCCAAAGACCCTGTACAGCTTTTGAAAACAACTCGCTGGCCGAAGATGACTGCTCGTATCTCCGCTTCTCAACGACAAGCTGCCCTGTGTCTCGAACATCATGCCACTACGATGTGAAATGGAGATAGGCTCTCCCTGTTTCTCCATACAGCGTCTCATTGACCTTCTTGGCTTTTTACAAAGGCTCCATTCATGATAAACGATGCGGGGTATGGGGTATTCGCATGGGCGTTATACCATGGATGCAGCAAAATGTCTACAAGAAAGGTGAGGTGAGTGCAAGGTTTCGGGATATTTAGGGTTCTCTGATGACTTCTGTGTTGCGATGAGACAAGACTTGCCAAACTAGGAGATACCGGATACTGGCTTGCACGGGAGGCGCAACTTCGGATACAAGTGGTACGGATACAGTGCAGGTCTTGTTTGGAAGGCATTCCACGCCCACAGGGGTGGTTGTGTCTCGGAAAGGGAACATCAGTTTGACGCCCTCCTGGACAAACTCGGACTACAGATTCACGGCCTGTGCAATCAGTCTCAACCTTGCCGGCAAACGCAATTTGGCTAAAAGATTCTCTAGCATTGACTATCGACCCTCCTCCGTACGGGCCAAAACATGTCCTTATCCGTAGACCATGTCCATTACCATCTCTCACTCCTTGCCAAGACGCAGAAACTCCCCTTATCCGAGGAGGTTAATAAACGGCTCCGGCCACTTTCCCCACACAAGCGGCTGGTCGCCTAACCGCCCGCTCACCGGCGAAAGCAACTTGATCTTGCGACGCTCCTCATCCACATCCGACACGTACAAGAAGCCCATAACACTTGCAGCACGGACCGTATCGGGGGACTCCTTGGGTGTTGCGTGCATAATAGCAAACGTCCATTGCTGCATCGACGTCGAGGGGTCTTCTCGGGTGACACCCTGGTTGGGAGAATGTTCTAGCATAGTGAGTCAGTAAAACCGGTTGTAGAATGCTTGGCGTGGGCCATGTACCGTCGGAGTTGTGATACACAATCACGCTGTCGAAATCGACTTGCTGGATCAGGGGGCTGAGAGTGCGCTTGGAGTCGCCGAAGAAATACTCCTTGATAGCTGCTTCTCTTACGTGCTGTAAGAATGCTTCATCTCGAACGACGACGCCGTCGGACTTGTCGATGGGAACTATGCTGATGGGTTCCCCGAGACTTGTTCGCTCGTTGCTGAAACGTTTAGATAGCTCGGCGGTGATACTTGTTGAGCCAATCACAATAATCACATTGACTGGTCTCGTTAGCTTATTTCCTCTGAGGAATGATAGCAAGACGTACCGGAAAACTCATCGACGATGTGTGCGACGAGCTCATACCCATCCTTGCTCTGTTCAGGAAGACCCATTCCATCAATGATGACACCTGAGCTCTTGACGTCCTCATCCTCGCTCAAGCGTGCACTCACGCTTCCAGCCAGTTTACTCATGAGTTCGCTGTAAAAATCAGGGTCTTCATCAGGTGAAGCTCGTCCGTAGTAAAATACCAGAGGGAGCTTCACGGGCACACTGCTCGGGCCGCTGGTAGGCGTGCTGCCCCAACCGTCCACGGCCTCAATGTCCATGACAGTCGCGAGAACGCTCGCGCTCAGTGTTCCAGGCAAACTCAGCATTCCTTCTTTAGGATTCGCGTTCACCACTAGAGGTTGGTAGCTTTGTCTCGTCGCATAGCTCGTCAACGTCCTCGCAACCGTTGTCTTTCCCACATCCGCTGGTCCAACGATCAACACCCTCGGGCCCTCTCTGCCCTCCCTCGCCGCCTTTTGTCGCATATCATTAAGCTGTCCATGAAGATTCACGTACACATTCGCCGGGTTATCAGTCGGATTCGCATATTCCGCCACGGAGTCGACATCGCATCGGCCATCGACCTCAAGTTCGCATCCGTGCCACGTTAGAATCTTTGACTTGAGGCCCGCAAAAGTATAAGCGTTCTTGGGGCCTAGTTCGACGCCGTCTTTCTCTGCTGTGCCGGAGAGAAGCTTGACGATTACGGGGGAGGAGACTTGGAAGCGCCATTCGCAGGCTGGTCGGAGGGTGATGACGCGGGTGCTCGAGGCGGTGGGCTGTGATAAATGTTAGAGAGGGGGTTTTAGTGGTGGTGATAGAGATTTACCTGTGTGGGAATCTGGCCCAGGCCTGGAATTGACATTGTCGCTACATCGACTTTGACGGAAGAGAAATGTCGTCGCGATCAAAGGTGTCTGTGCGTGGGGCTCTTGGAAGCTTTCCAGAAGCTCGATGCAAGGATGAGATAAAGTTGGAGCACCAAGTTACATGACATAAATACTAGTGTAGACAGCAAGGGGATGCAATAAAACTTGGGACCTCTACGGAGATCCTAGGTGACAAAAAGTCTTAGGTAAACTTAGGGAAACTTAACATAATTTAGTATAGATTTAGAGGATCTTGGACTAAGAATTTTCAGCACCTCAACTTAAGGTCAGAAGTCTTGTTGCAAGCAATATCAAGTGCAGATTATTTCTGTCAACTAATTTCGTAAGATGAGCTACCTCTCAATCTACCCTGTAGCTATCATTTCAACTTTTAACCATTTGGCCAACTTTCAATATCATCTTCAGTATTCATCCTCCTCGAAACCCTTTCCCTTCTGCGCATCCCGGGTCGATGGAGCCGCGCGATCATCAACTCTGGGCTCCCTGTAGTGACGCATCAACTCCTGCGGGAGGAAAATGAAGAACGATGGGACAATCATCTCAACAGATTTGAGAAATCGCAATCCTGCATCCAACTCACAAATGGTCGCAACAGTTCTCAATCCCGGCATCATGTTTGCAAGAAGAGCATCATCAAAGAAGAGGGTGATGGTATCCTCTTTGACAGGCCACTCCCCAGACCATGGGTTCTCCCAATCATCCTGAATGTAGCCCTGTTTGAAAACAGCTTTTCCAACAGGGACATGGTTCGCTGCCTTGTCGCCGATGACGAGAGAGTTGAATCGCTTGACGATGTCCTCTTCGGGCCGGATGACTTCGACCAGCTCAAGAGTGCAGGTGTATTCGCTCCAGATGATGGGCTCCTTGAGAGACAGCTTTTCGAAGAGTTCAGGCTCATCCATGAGAGCAAAGGCCGCGAAGAATACAGCCTTGGGATCGAAACCCTTGGGCCGCTTGAAAGTCTGGAATGACCAATACTCTTCGGTTGCTTCCTGGTAGAAGATCTCTGAGCAGGCGAGGGTGAAGTAACCGGGGAGATCAGCCAAGAGCTGTCGGATCATGGGCCACTCGACACTCGCAGTCTTGCACAGCTCGAGAGCCTCATTGACACTGTCCTCATACTCAGGGCAGACATCGTGCTGCAGGACGTATCGAAGAAAGTTCTTAATCGTGTCGATGCCCTCCTCCATTCTCTTGGGCTCAAACGAGGTCAGGTGGACGAGGCTGACAGAGAAGAAGCCCGCGACGACAGCAGCGAAATCGACTTTCCACTTCTCGTCATCGCCATCGTAGAACTTCTCGCCGCCTTGAGAGTTAGCCCAGATAATGTCTGTGGCAGTAGCCTCTCGGCGCTGGGCGGGAGTCAGTTCCTTTAGCTCTTGCTGGCCGAGACCGCCGAAGTTGTTGGGCGAAGTGTCGACACCGCCGAGGAAGAGATACTCGTTGAAGTAGAGGCCGCGGTCACCCTGGAGACGACGTCGGGAGCGGAAACGCTGGATACAAGATTGCATGCGTCTGCAGATGTTAGCACTGGTACTTGTTAAGAGATATAGTGGCCATACTCAGCAAAAGGCAGGTCTGGAGAGTAGATCTCATTCTTCTCCTCAGTGGCCTCGACGGGGGTCAGAGGCGGATCGGCGAAGTACTCTTCGAAACCACTTCCACGGTTCTTTGGAAGCGCTGTAGGACCACGGTTGACGAGGCCCTTGCCCTTTCTCTTTCGGCTCTTCTTGGCGATGCCCTGGAGGGACTCTGGCAGAGCTAAAGGCTCCTCCTCAATCTGAGGCTTGGAGTCTTCGGCCATGATGGTTGTTGATGAAGAATGGAAGAAGATTTGGAGATGAGGAATTCTCAGGCTTTATGTACCCAGTAACCCTCTGATTCATAGGCCGGACGAACACGCGACGAATGCAGCCAGCTATCCCTACCTAAAGACGGGACGAATCGATTCTTAGCAGCTGGCTAGCAGTGTCAGTCTTGGCTACCTTGATAGAGGAGAACTTATGCTGGCATTGGGATCCTCAAACGCCGTTTCTCGAAGAATTGAGAAATTTAGAGACAGAAAAAGGACAATTATAGCACAGAGCGCACATAAGAACAGAATGAAAACCCCCATCTGAAAAGGGACAATCTAGTTGTTAGTTGTTTGCCGCTGTTTGGTTCAAACATGGGCAAATGTGTAGGCGTCGGCAAGCTGCTTCAGAGCTGCAAGTTCCCTTGAAGCTCATACTCTTGCTTCCAAACGCACTGATATGAACTACATGTATGGATACTATGCCAGATGTTTCCGAAACAAGAGCAATTTACAGCTTTCAGTTTATGATCAACATCGACTGAAGCTTCAAGTTCCAAGCGCTATTGGGGTTCATAATGCAGGTCAACCAAGTCCTCAAATGCTAACATATGTTATCAAGTTCTTCTTATGATATATGAGTTGTTGAATCCATAAGAACACAACCTCAGACAGCAGATTGCCAAGATCAAATGCTACTGCTCCTCGCCAGAAAGTAGATATAATTCTTGCACACAGGTAACGAAGGTTAACAATAAGTTTTGAAGATCAAGGAGTGTCAATGAGAAATCGAGTTGACAGTCACTCCAGGACATTTGATCTAACGTTAATTAGCTTTTTTCTCGGAGGCTGAGACGGCCTTGAGTGTGTATTCTTGTGTTGACTGACTCTACAAGAGCTATAGCCAGTATATGAGAGAGGCCGAGCACAGTCATGCAATATCCAACCCATTTTGCGACAGGACTATGCTTGGTATTTTTCGCCTAGCTTTGACGCATGAATTTACCTCAACAGCTTAGTGTACTTCCTTTGCATATAGTATCGATCAGACTAGCATCAAGCCCACAATCCATTACTAGAAAATCTCTCAGGACAAAATGCCTATCACAGCTGGGCTGAAAGCAAGGCTTTCACGATACCCTAGTGCGAGCACCAACCAAAACGACGCCGGTAAATACGGCCCGGCCCATCCCGGTCAAGAAAAGGGTGTCGACAACACAAGAGAGGCATTTAAAGGAAAAAGGCACAGGCATCTTGATTTGATTCGTGGGGGTGATGATTGGTTCTGGGGGTCAGTTGATAGAGGTCACCAGGCGGGTTTTGGCTAAGCTGAACGGGTGTAGCTGATAGGGTGTGATAGTGAGACTATGTGTGATGTTTTGGGGTTGTACGACTTGAATGTTTGTGTAGTAATGGTGTTTTTGGTGTTTCAACCGATGTGTAAAGAGTCCGATTGAGCTCGGACTGCATAGTGAGTGTAGTGTGTGTATGGGGTTGAGATAGTAGCTCAACTCGAGTATCAGTTGAGGCGCTGAGGCTTCATCTACGCATACATGATACATGCACGGATGTTAGTGAGTAGGCCACAGGCATGTTTCCTCTTCCGTTCCGCGTTTATCTCGGCCTCATGCTCGTTAAATTCTACGAATCAATAGCATTGTCTGTACCCAAGAAATGACGAATCTCGTGTCGTTCTTAGCAAACCCTCGTTTAAGTCAGATCGCAGGTTTTGAGCAAGATCGCCGCTCATGTCCCCCAAACGGAAACGCCAACAAAGCAAAGCAAACACACACAACACATGAACAAATCCGTGATCCAGAAACCCTGTGTTCCTTGCATATCGTAAACACCCCGGTTGGGTCTGATGATATAGACCTAAGGTAGGTCGTTGCGACGTGTAACCAGCAAAACGTTGGACAGTGAGACATGTCAATTCTTGGAAATGACCGAAAACATGCCAAAATACAAAAGCTAGAGAGAGTATGAGTATGCCCAGCGCCAATGGAATTGGACCCCTGTTCTTGTTGGCTGTGGCTCAGCGAGGCAGAGCGCTTGACAGGGCTCACTTCTCGCTGTTGTTTGGTTGTTGACTCGCTGATATTGCCGCTGAGATGAGGGGCTTTGTCGACGGATCGCCTTCGTTATTCGGGGCTCGTCTCGCTATCGCTTTGAGGGGAAATGTTTTGCGATTCACGGGCTGGCTGTGTAATGCCTAGGATTTTGAGTAAGTTGGTTGTTCAATGAGGTTGTCGTTGAGTTGCCTAGTCACTAACTAACGTTAGTTCGTTCCGCGCTGTGATTCACGGTTACTAGAAATACTGTATAAACAGCCCGTGAAATACCCATCTAATGACGATTTACCATCAACCTCGTGCATCACAATTCTTCTCAAGACCTCATCTGACTGGTTCTTGTCAGAGAAATATCATCGTTGGCCTCACATCATCCTCCAATCTCCCACTGGTCCGTTACATCCGCCACAAACGCTGACCAAGGAAGGCTTGGAGACTAAGGTACCTACAAAATTACATACAACATCGCCACTCGGAACTCTCCATTTTATTTTATTTTATTCTATTGTACTGTAACCCGGACCTAGCAACAAGTATAGCACAGTACAAGCGCCCTTGTATCCGCGGACGAAGCGGAACCGTCCCCTCTGAACAAACTCGTCTCCTTGTGTCTTGACGTGTCGCACCTTGACCAAGACAGACAAGACTGGGGGTTGATCCTGTGCTGATCAGTTCTATTTCTTCTCTCTCTCTGTCTCCCTCCCTCCCTGAATTCTCGCTTTCTGCGCCCCTGAATTTCTTGGAAGACCTCATCGTGCTTGACCCTGAAATCAAGACTCTCCTCCATTCCCTATTTATATATCGTGCCTTATCTATAGTGGCCAATTTTCTATCTTTTTTTTTTCTCCTCAAAACTTGCCTCACTTGGCGCTCCACTCAAATAAAACCTACTTGACAGAGGCCCTGGTCCCTATAAACGCTTCGCCTTGCGCTGAGCTGACCCCTCCGTACTCGACCACTACAACGACGCTGCGCTACTCGCTCAACCCTGCGAACTGAGCCACGCCCTCGAATCCATCGCCTGCTCCAGCCTTCAGCTTCAATCAAAGTCCAGTCCAATTCCTTTCAACAACTGCGCATCTCTCCACAGGCTTCTTCACCGCCCTCACTCCTCGACATCTCTATAACACTCCCTCTCCAGTCGCTTCCGGACCTTGATCGCTTCTTTACTCACAACATTGATTGCCCTTTTCCCTGTCTTTTCATCAAGCAAGCAGCGCCTGCTCCCTTTTACGGCTGTTACACCCAAAGACCGGCGCGAGCCCACCGCCACACTCACAATCCCACCAACTATGATGGGATCAAAACAAATGCCTGATCGCAAAGAGCTTCGCGATTACAACTACGCTGTCGCCGGCCAGTAAGTCTCTTGACCCTTTTCGCATTGCATATGCGCTCCTCATCCGAGTAATTTACTCTCCCTTGAGAGCGCCTCTGTTGCTCTGGCTTGGCATTTATTTGCGTCACAATGCCACCCCCGCGCTTCGTCTACATCATGCTAATTTCGATGACTCAAGTGCCGGCACGCTTTGTACCCCCGATGGCGAACTATTCATCAAGCCTTGCACACAGTCCGAGATCGATTTCTACCAGTCTGCCAATCGAAGACATCCCGAGTTCGCCGATATTATGCCATTGTTTATGGGATCCCTCCTCCTCACCGACCCTACTGAGAAGACAATAGACGAGGCTGTTGCGGGTGTCATCTCCCACGCCGGAGATCTCAAGACGTCAAAGGAAGAGATTGTCGCTTCGGTAACCGAACAGGTTGCTCACGCTACAGCGACACAACAAAAAGAGGGTGGTGCTTGGGTCCCTGCTAAGGATAACAAGATCAAGACCGATAAGGCGGTTGTGCTGGACAATGCTACCTTTGGCTTCAAGAGCCCCAACATCCTCGATGTCAAGTTGGGAGTAAGACTCTGGGCCGACGATGCCCCCCAACAAAAAAAGCAGCGCTTCGACAAGATCTCGGCCGAGACGACACACGGTAGCTTGGGATTCCGTATAGCAGGAATGCGGGTCTACCGCGGATCAGAGGATGCCTCGGAACTGGACGAGGAAAACTACAAGATCTACGATAAGGATTATGGCCGAACAACAGTCACCCAAGAAAACGTCGTGGACGAGTTCCGAAAATTCATCTTCAACAAAAGTGCTGGCATCGACGAAGATCTCGGCAAGGCCGTCTGCGCAGCCTTCATCCGAGATCTCCAAAGAGTTGAAGAGATCCTCTCACGACATGAGAGCCGAATGTACTCATCTTCACTACTATTCATCTTCGAGGGTGATGGCGAAGCCCTCCGAAGCGCCATTGAAGAGAACAACGCACTCATCGACGCAGAGGCAGGCATTGGCCAAGCAGCTCGAACTACCAAGAGAGTTGATAGCGGCATCGCTCTGGACGACGAAGACGAGCTAGACGAAGACTCGGACCTCGAGGCCTCCCTGCCACAAATATACTCCCTAAAACTCATTGACTTTGCCCACGCCGAATGGACCCCCGGCCAAGGACCCGACGAGAACGCCTTGACGGGCGTAAGGAGTCTTTTGCGCATTTTCGAGGAGATGGCGTAAATATGTTCACGGAAATGAAAAAGGGCACCCTTTATGATCATGACAAAAAACCAACGGCTTAAAATGGGGACGGATATAAAGAAAGCATTTTGCTTAGACGGAAATGGAGCTCGATACCCATCTGCTAAAGGATCGAAAGGGGATCAAATGATCAAACGTAGAAAACAGCTGCGCTGCGCTGCGGCTCGGTGCATGGCGTCCATCATGATGACAATTGAACTTTTACTTTTGCTTTGTTCTCGCATGGGGTGTCACTATCAACCCGACATCCTGTTAGGTGTCTGATCTTGGTTTTGGCGTTCAAGGATCTTGATTTAGTTGTACAATATATACGGAGTATACAGGATTAGGCTATTATACGAGGTTATAAGCATAAACAACCTTTACTTTTTCAACTTATACATGTGATACAACCAGTGAAGAACTCATGGGTAGAACTATTCACATACACGATGTTTTATAGAATGAACAATGTTTTAACAGGCCTTTATAAACTACCTGTGTCCAGAATACTTCATATGCCTGGTAGAACAGCCTTGAAACAAGCCTTCAAGCCTACGAAAGTAAGTCTAATTACCACAAACAAGCTGAAATGCGTCCGATACCCATACTGAGTCATTATACTAGAAACGCGCGAATCCAACCCAATCCGAAGGTCAAAAACTCCTAATATAATTACTGTGAAGTGGAGAATACGCAGGCACCTGTATGGAGCCGAGTTCGTCCTGGGAGCACCCACGATTCAGCAACATGATTCCTTGACTTAAGACCTTGAACAAAAAGAACATCTTAAGAATGTGTAAAAAATGAAACTCATTGATGAGACTGGGACTCGAACCCAGGAGGATTGCTCCACCAGGAAATTGGTGTTAAGGTTAACCTTAACCTGGCGCCATAACCAACTCGGCCATCTCACCCAAGTCCTTTAGGACCCGCTTGTTGTGGTGGACGGCTGCGCAAAATTGTAAAAAGTCGCTGGAAATTCGGAGAGACGGACGAAGCCATCTCGGTGTCTTATTTCCGCATCGTGTAAAAGAGACATGTGGCGAGCGTTTAATCCTTGGACTGAATCTTATGGTCTCCAGCGACGACGTCGGCGTAGGAAGGTGGCACGCCCTGGCTTTCAGAACTACCCTCGCCGTTGTTTGTCACGCCATGCTGCTGGGGCGCAGGACGAGAAGAACCACCAGCGTTCTGAGTGCCATAGTTCATGCTGTTATTGTTGTTGCTAGCACCACCATGATGAGGTTGAGGTTGAGGCTTGGGTTGCTGGTTCTGGGGGTGGCCATGCTGATGAGGGCCTGGCGGGCACTGGACGTAGACGTAGGTAACGCGGTTACCCTCACGATCCTGTGGCAAGGACTCGTACTCGTAGGGCGGCTCAGGATATTTGGCAATGATGTACCATGCGTGGATAAGGCCGGGGATGAAGCCGAGACAGCAGAGGAGGATATTGATGAGAGAATCGGCGCTGCAGAGACCGCACTTTACCCAGACTAAATCGATGTTAGCGATGATGCGCGACAGGGAAAACTGGTGGACTTACCAGGCAGTGGGGGGAAGAGAATCGCGAGGAAAGCGAGGAAGAAGTCGGCGGAACACATTGTTGTGTAGTAGAGAGCGTTCGAAATTCTTGATTGAAAGATAATAAAGAGAAAGCGGTTGAGTTGAAGAATTGATGGTTGTTTGTATGCTTGTTTGGTGCGAGGAAGAAAAGAGACCGTGTGACCTGATTGACGATGACGAAGGGTTCTTGACGAGGTTCTGCGCTACGACATGCGAGACAGAGGCTGGGTCACCTGGAGGGTGGCGTCTCTGGGGGAGGGGCTTGCGTAAGAGGGACGATGCAGGTAGTAAAGGAGTGCGTGATTGGCTGTAGCTGAGACGTCAGTTACTGGAACCCCGCCGACAGGCACAGAATCGGGTCATCACTGAGTTTAAAGTCCTGGAGGCAGCCAAAGTCGCCTCAACACGACTTCCCACAAGCTGCAGCGATGAAGATACCAAGTTGAAGATTAATTTCTTTGGTGGATTGCCATAATACTTGGAGTACCTTTGAGCAAGTATTGAAACAAAAAGTGTAGCGTCTTCTTACAATGTACTTCGTTCGATATGGTTTCGCATACGTCATTTCACTTACACTCTCGACAAGAAATGAATTCCAGGCAGAAGCACAAAACATCTGACGCAGATAACGAATCGCTTATGCAAAGCTAAACTGTAAGTTTATCCAACTACTCACTACCAACTACCAACTATCAAGCCAAGTAGCTCGCACAGCTAATATCACAAACTGGTTTCAACACGCTGCTTCACTAAGTACGCACAGCTTCGGACAACTGCGTGCCCTCATGGTGCAGCTTCTGCTCAGCTCCCTTACACAAAGTCACACATTCATCGGGCGAATGGTTTAGTGGTATAATACTCCCTTAGCATAGTTCAGCCCTCTGAAGAATCTGGGAGTGGTCCAGGGTTCGATTCCCTGTTCGTCCAACTTAGGTGGTTTGAACCCACTATTGTCCACATCTTTTTTTGGCTTTTGTTGCTTTTGTAATAGTAGATAATAAAAGTGAGTTGAAGAGAAGAGTAATCAAGTTATTCTAAGTTTATATAAAAATTAAATAATCTATCCTAAAGTAAGAATAGGCTCTCTTGAGCAAGACACCTTGTTGGAAATAAGCCTTTTGGGTTTTTATCCCGAGGCAGCAGAAAGCTTCAGCCAAAACTCATATTGGAATTTATATAAATAGCCCGTACATCTGCAACAGGTAGTAGCGCCCGCTCGAGACCTTTAACCACAGTTCTAAACGTAAGGTAAACAAAGTAATCAAAAGCTCCCGTCCCCTAAGTTCATGCTTAGATTGCATAAGGTTATCATAAATTTACCTAAGTATTCTCGTAGGTGACTGAGGTCAACTGTGAGTTGCTTGCTGACTCATCGATTTTTTTAATTTCTATCCCTACGAGTACGACCTCGGACACTTCAACACTACAACACAACCCAATCAGTATGGATGACTTATCGAATCTCGAGCTGCTATCCCTCGTTTCGAAGGTCTCTTCCGAGTTGAAGAATCACATGAATCTAGAGGATAAGACTGTAGCTGAATTCCTCATCGATAAACGGACCAAATGCAGCAACTTTGAGGACTTTCGCGACGATCTAGCAAAAGCCCTCCCCTCGATTCCTCTCAGTCTCATAGAAAGTATCGACCGTTTAGTGCTTGCTCTGCATCCACAGTTCAAAGGAAAAGTCAAGGCCAAAGAGCACCATTCAAGAACCCTACAGGAGAAGGAGAAGGTCTTCAGCGGGCTCGCGCTGCCGGATAACCAGCCTGCGCGTGACGATGGTTCGGGCGCATTTGACGACACATTGGCACTATTAGAGGGTCTAGAAGGGAAGGCGAAAAAGGAGAAGTCTGCTAGAAAACGAAGTCGAAGCCCCCGCGAAGGCGACTACAAAGAGTCAAGGCGGAGGAGGAAAAGGTCGCGCTCCGGAGAACGACGAAAACGAGATAAATATCGATCGCGGTCACGGTCACGGTCACGGTCGAATGAGCGAGGCGACGAAGATTGGCGTGACGGATACCGCGATTTGCGCAAAGATCGACGAGGGCGCCGGCGACACGACGACGATGACGACGACCGGTTTCGCAATGCTCCAGCTCCTAACGTTGACGATTCACCGCAGCTGCACAAGGTCTACGAGGGACATGTTACAGGATTGAAAGACTTCGGCGCCTTTATCAACCTGCACAATGTAAAAGGCAGAGTCGATGGCCTCGTACACGTATCCCGGATGTCTGCTGGACAGCGCGTCAACCACCCGTCAGATCTGGTGTCGCATGGACAAAAGGTCTGGGTCAAGGTAACAAGTCTCGATAAGGACCAGAATGGCCGCGATCGTGTGGGCTTGTCCATGAAGGATGTTGATCAGTCGACTGGAGAGGACCTAGAACCACAAGCTCGAATGACGACTGGCGCCAACATGGAAGCGCTGGGAGGCGGTTTAAGAGACGGGTTCGCGGAACCAACCGGCATGCCTCGAGATAACTTGGGGCCTCCACGACGACAGAAGAAGAGAATGACTTCTCCCGAAAGGTGGGAGATCAGACAATTGATCGCTTCGGGAGTGGCCAAGGCCTCGGATTACCCCGACCTAGAAGAAGACTACAACGCGACTCTCCGCGGAGATGGCGAGCTTGAACTTGAAGAAGATGTCGATATCGAGGTTCGCGAGGAGGAACCGCCGTTTTTGGCCGGACAGACCAAGCAGTCTCTAGAATTATCACCTATTCGCGTTGTCAAGGCCCCAGAAGGCTCTATGAATCGAGCAGCTATGTCTGGTACCAACTTGGCGAAAGAACGCAAGGAGCTCAAGCAACAAGAAGCCGATGCCGCTGCCAAGGACGAGCCCAAAGAGAACCTATCCTCTCAATGGCAAGACCCTATGGCTGATCCCGATAAGAGGAAGTTCGCTAGCGATTTGAGGAACGCCAGGAAGAACCAGCCCTCTGAAGATGTGCCCGAATGGAAAAAGGCAGTCATTCCAAAGGGACAGTCTCTGGGCAAGCGCACGAACCTCAGCATCAAGGAACAACGAGAGTCGCTTCCTGTGTATGCATTCCGAGAGCAACTGATCAAGGCTGTCCACGAGAATCAGATCTTGATTGTAGTCGGAGAAACAGGATCAGGAAAGACGACTCAGTTAACGCAGTATCTCGCTGAAGCTGGATTTGCCAATGATGGTATCATTGGTTGCACGCAACCTCGACGTGTGGCTGCCATGTCCGTCGCCAAGCGAGTAGCGGAAGAAGTTGGCTGCAAGCTTGGTGAAGAGGTCGGATATACAATTCGATTTGAAGACTGCACCAGTCCTTCGACGAAGATCAAGTACATGACAGATGGTATGCTTCAGCGTGAGATCCTGGTGGATCCCGACATGTCGCGATACTCCTGTATCATGCTTGATGAAGCTCACGAGCGTACCATTGCCACGGATGTGCTATTTGCTCTGCTAAAGAAGGCTCTCAAGCGACGCCCCGATATGAAAGTCATTGTCACCTCAGCTACTCTCGACGCGGACAAATTCTCTGCGTACTTCAACGAATGTCCTATTTTCACCATTCCCGGTCGAACATACCCTGTCGAAATCCTCTATTCAAAGGAACCCGAGTCCGATTACCTAGATACCGCTCTCGTCACAGTCATGCAGATCCATATTACCGAGCCCAAGGGCGACATTCTTCTTTTCTTAACGGGTCAAGAAGAAATTGACACGGCATGCGAAGTCTTGTATGAGAGAATGAAAGCTTTAGGGCCTAACGTGCCAGACCTCATCATTCTTCCTGTCTACGCTTCACTCCCGACAGAAATGCAAAGTCGAATTTTCGATCCTGCACCCCCTGGCAGCCGCAAGGTTGTCATCGCCACAAATATTGCAGAGACTTCCATTACTATCGACGAGATTTACTACGTTGTCGACCCAGGCTTCGTCAAGCAGAACGCTTACGATCCCAAATTGGGTATGGACTCTCTGGTAGTTACACCAATTTCTCAGGCCCAGGCAAACCAAAGAGCAGGTCGAGCAGGTCGAACCGGACCCGGAAAGTGTTTCCGTCTATATACCGAGGCAGCTTACCAGTCTGAAATGTTACCGACTAGTATCCCCGAAATCCAACGACAAAACTTATCTACAACAATTCTCATGCTCAAGGCAATGGGAATTAACGACTTGCTTCACTTTGACTTCATGGACCCGCCCCCTATCAACACCATGCTCACAGCACTGGAGGAGCTATATGCCCTCAGTGCCCTCGACGACGAAGGTCTGCTCACTCGACTGGGGCGAAAGATGGCTGATTTCCCTATGGAACCTTCCCTTGCCAAGGTTCTCATCGCTGCTGTTGACCTAGAATGTGCGGATGAAGTCCTCAGCATCGTGTCCATGCTCAACATTCCCACCGTCTTTTACCGCCCCAAAGAGAAGCAGTCCCAGGCAGATCAAAAGAAGGCCAAGTTCCACGACCCCCACGGCGACCACCTAACATTCCTCAACGTCTACAACTCATGGAAGCAGAGCGGCTACTCAGCACCCTGGTGTTTCGAGAACTTCATCCAAGCGCGTTCCATGCGTCGCGCAAAGGACGTCCGCGATCAAATCGTCAAGATCATGGACCGCTACAAACACAAGATCAAGTCCTGCGGCCGCGAAACCGAAAAGGTCCGCCGGGCCCTCTGCGCAGGCTTCTTCCGCAACGCAGCTCGCAAGGATCCCCAAGAGGGCTACAAGACCCTTACCGAGGGCACACCCGTGTATCTGCACCCCAGCTCCGCGCTCTTCGGCAAGCAGGCTGAGTGGGTCATCTATCACGAGCTCATCCTTACGAGCAAGGAGTACATGCACTGCACCACAAGCATCGAGCCCAAGTGGCTCGTTGAGGCGGCGCCGACGTTCTTCAAGGTCGCGCCGACGGATAAGCTGAGCAAGAGGAAGAAGGCGGAGAGGATCCAGCCGCTATATAATAAATTTGCTACCGAGGATGATTGGAGGTTGAGTGCGCAAAGGAAGGGTGGAAGAGGAGGAGGTGGTGGTGGCACATGGGGTTAATGAGTCTTCTAAGATTATGCTAACTGACCTAAATATTTGTCACTTTAGGGTCGAGATACTAAAGTCTTCCCTAAATTTTATCAAACTCCTAAATATTTTACTAAAATTAGATGTACCTAGAGGCTGTCTAAACCTATCCTAAACTCTTCTAAGTGTATAGGTAATCATTCTTGTTACTCAGTCTCGAGATCTGAAGTTGTCTTGCCTCCCCTGTCTTCAATGGCCCGTCCCTTAGTCTATGCTTCGTTCATGAAGTGAACTTCATGTTTCTCGTCACTACCCAGGTCGTGCAGGGACCTATACCCAATAGCTAGTATGACCAAACTTGGTCAAATATGCCAAGCATTTACTAAGTTATTTAAATGTGTCCTAAATCATCCTAATCTGTACAATTATTCTTCTCACTTACCGTACTTGCACTTGAGGTCTTGAGCTTCTGTGAGGCCACTGAATCTTGGGTGGCCCAAGCTCCAATGTCAACCGTGCTGATTGGTGGCGTGGCCATTGCCTCCACACCCAATGCCCATGACATTCATCGGCCGCCTTGAGCCTCCACTGACGAATACCTCCATCTTCATCTTCAACCTCATCTCACGCTCAATGGTACAATCTCGAATTTTTTATGCTTCGCAGAGAGGCTATTTTTCACAACAACAACGAGACAGAAACAACATGAGCTCGAGTCATCAAAATGTCGCCTCCATTGTTGAAGACCGTTCGCACATTGAAGGATTCCACATTTGAAGCTTGTGCCTGTATCAGTACACATTTGAAGGCATCTGCATCTGCATCTGCAACCGCAGAGAACACAACCAAAGCTGACAGAAATGACCTCAAATCCTTGAATATCGAGTTGAGGCTTCTTGGAGGCACACTCTATAGTCTTGAGTCTCTCATCGTTGAGTTGTCTGTAGACAATGATGCTGCCGACAGCACCCTTGGCATCACCCCTAGCGCCTCAGGATCCGAAAATGACCCTTCACAAGAATGGCCAATCGTTGATGGGTATGAGATACTCCTCACTGCCATAAAAGGATTTCACCATCTCGCCACCTCTGATGGGATCAAAGCCGCTAGATCATCACTCCAGGACATCCGATCCAAACTAGCGTTTGTGCTCGGAGTCTCAGACACCCTCGAGGATATCTCACTTCGGCTCACTCTACTCGAATCAGAGCCATTGCCCCAACTTCTGGTCCAGAAGGAACATGACCCAGACGCTATTGAGTCACCTGTGCAGACCCCCTATGACGATGAGCAGGGTGAAGCAAGACCCGAAGATGTTTCCGTTTGGCTAAATATCCTGAACTCGCCTGAAAATGATCGCGAACCTGCAGAATACAACAAAGAGATCACATTAGTCCAGTCACGCCGCATCACAGAGCCAGCATATAGAATAGCAGCTATACGATGGCCAAAATACGCAGAGGTCTACTGGCAAAAGCTTCGACCCCAAGTCTGCTCCCTCTTTCGTATCCAAAAGTCGTACAACTTCGTACAGTGGGTTCTTGAATATGCCAGGGAGACATACCCTCGAACATTCGGCACCATGGCCCTCTCGCCAAGATGTCTTCTCGAGCTGACTGATGCGCTCTGTAACGGATCTGTCCTACCACTTCATATTGCTGCTGCCTTCGGGTTGCCTAACCTTTGCAGAGACCTTCTGTCGATGGGCGCCAACGTGAATCAGCCCGGCCTTCTCGGCACGCCACTATATTGCGCCCTCGTAGGCAGCAAGGTTCTTATCACCCGCACAGAGCCAGTATCGTGGCCGACTCTGCTCGTTGGCAACGACTCTGATGTCGATCAGGCAGCAACTGTCCTATTGCTTGTCGAAAACGGCGCAGATTGCTCGTTTCGGTATTCTTGGAAGGATGCCTCTGAAGAGGTATCACTAGCAGGTTTGGCTTTTTGGACTGCTATGAAAACCAAACATGAAGCAATATTCACAAACATCATCAAAGGATTTGCGAATGCCACTAAAGGATCCACCGACACCACTAAAGGAGATGCGCTGGACTCTTCTTTTTGTCTCCTTTTGCAGCGAGAACCTGTAGTCAAACGTGGTCTGCTCCACCGAACTCGATTTGCGCGCTTGCTCACATACGTCTATGACCTGACTTTGGCCGACATTGAAAAAGAGTCAACGGAGCACAATTGGCTCCAAGAGCTGGTAGCTCGACTCATGGTGCATGCCAACATCAAGCTTTGCCCCTTGGGTGACGGAAAGGTGGACACATTGAAAGACAACAACTTTGCGGCTGCCGTTCGGACTGCCGTTTTGGACTTTAATGTGATCTTGGTGGATCGTCTGATCAAAGACCCAAGGTTCAATGCCAACTTCAAATACGACAAGGAAGAGACTCTTCTCCACATGGCTGCTGAGTCTGCGCAGAATGAGATTCTGGAAATGCTAATTGAAACCGGGGCCGATATCAGAGCCAGGGACTCAAGCGGTCGCACACCACTCATGGTCTGTAACGAAGTCAGTCCTATGGCTAAGCTGATTCTCGAACACGGAGTACCGACTTTTGATAAGGACAATGGCGGCCGCAACATTTGGCACTACTTTGCCGCTACTAACGAAGACGACATACTCAAATTCCTGTGGGACAACGATCCTTACAAGATCCGCAACTTGAACGCCGTCGATGAACATGGGCATACGCCACTGCAGTCAGCGTTTGCTCACGTCGAGGCTCTTCAGCAATCTCCCAAGACCTCCACGTCCGCCGCACCCTTTGCAGCTTATTTTCTGCTCGAGAAAAGCCAAGGCTATATACGAGCCGAGGGCAATGAGAACCTGGCTCGATGGGCTGTCGAATGGGGCAATCTGGGGCTGGTACGGCAGTTGTTCCATCTATTTCCCCAGGTTAACATGAATGATGAATTACTCCTCAAGTCACTTAATATGTCGGCTTCACCGGAGATGGTCTCGTTGGTACTTGAAAGGGCTGGACCCTCTCGGCCATTCGCTGATGGCACAACGGCAGCAGAGACAGTTATCACGAACGTTAAGCTCTTGAAGGAAGGTCGATTGACTCGTAACCCGTCGTCGCATCCTTCCTGCGCTCCACAAATGACGCGTAGCGCCTATATGCAGCTTCTTACGCCTGAAGTCATCAAATCGCGAGATTCCAAGGGGCGAGGCATTTGGCTGCGGTTTACACAGGATGTCATCCCATTGATTAGTACTCGTGCGCTAGAACATCCTCCATCCCTATATTTCCTATCCTCTTTCATGATGATGGCTATATCGTGCTTGGTCAAAGCGGGCGCCCTGGCAGACTACGAGAAGGAGAGCAAAAAATGGGCCATCAGCTGCATAGCGACGAGAGGGGAGTTTTCTGCCTGGGAACCGAGATGGGAGAGTTGGCACATGCCCTTTGTCGCAACCATCTTGTCCCTTTGGCTTTACGACCCGAATCGGCATGACGGCGAACTCGGGATCATGGGCTTCTTCAACGAGGACGAGGCGGCAATTCTGCTGTGGACGCTCGTTAAGTTCCGCATGCCAGAAGTCGTCGAACTGCTCGTGCAATGTGGCTGCGACGCGCACAAGCCTAGGCCGCCTCTGCCCTTTGATGGGAGATCGGTCTTCGAGAGGTTCCTGGCTGATCAGCCTATTGATGTGAGCATGATCCGACCCCTGCTTCACGGCACGAAGCCGCATCATATTAGGAAGCAGCAGCAGTACACATTCACAGAGCTTGTGCGAGTAGCTGATGAAGCGATCGCTGTGGAAATTCTCGGTCGATTGATTGATCGGGGATTGGATGTTGATGGCTTGGAAATTCCAGCGTAAGTCTCCTAATTCTGGTCTAAACTCATCCTACTTCTGCCTGAGTTTACGTAAAGCTATCCTACACTCTCCAAAGTTTTCTAACCTCATCCTACACTTCCCTAACTTTACTAAACTTATCTTAAACTTAGGTCATCTCACTAATTCTGTCTCTTTTTTAGTACTTCACCAATGAAAACACCCGCATCATCCCCGTCACTGCTCACAATAGCGATCTGCTCAAAGAAGATCCTCCTAGGGCGATTGCTGATCGAACGAGGCGCAGATGCCTCTTTGGCACCGCCAAATTCCATCAGTGCCTATCTTCTTGCCACCAAGCTTGGATATGTGGTTATCCTTGAAATGATCATCGAGAAAGTCGGATCGGCAGAGTTTCCTTGGCTAGCCGTTTACGAGCACATGGAGGATCGTGATACTTACAATGCCTTACAGTTCGCGGCAGCCGGGGGCCATCGTGATGCCCTCACAACTCTCTTGGAGGCCACACCTCTGGCTGACAAAATCACTGCTACTAGTCCACGATTTGGCAGAACATGCGCCCACCTCGCTGCAAAGGCTGGTTCTTTGGATTGCGTGAAGATATTGATGAGATACTCAAAACGTCTGTTCAGTGTGAAAGACCTGTCAGGAAGAACCCCTCTGTTCTTGGCAATCGTTGGTGGCAACCAAGACTTGATTCAGTATATGAAGGATAATTTGTTGGATTATGATAATCCCCAGGATATGGGTATCATCTCACTGAACCCAGTTCCAGCCCAAAAAGACGACGACGACGACTCTGACAGTGACTCGCTACCAGAGTCATCTCATGGCGAAGCAACCCTCGTGCAGAAAATCTCTGAACCAAGACAAATAGGCGCCATGATAGCAGATGCGATAGACCACTATCAAGTCAGCCAAGACCCCTTGTTTAGGTCTATTCTCGACCACACCTCAAGGAAAGATTTAGTTTCTGCCATAATGCCTTGCGGAGGCTGTACCCTTCTCAGTTACACGGCAGCAACCAACAAGATTCGGCCTATGCTGGAACTAGTGGAGCTGGGGTTTCGTGAGTTCGTGGCTGGATGTGAGGAACATTGGCCGGACGGCTACAACGCACTTCTTTGCGCATGCCAGAATATCCGAATGCTGATGACCACCGATTTGTTTATCCCTTCAGATAAAGCACGCTCCTTCTTCAAACTGTGCTTAGATGCTTATTTGAAGGCGGGGATGTCATGGTTTCATCTTCCAATCTCACCGATCCACGCCCTTTTCCACTTCCGGAACAGTGGACAGGATATAGTTTACCATCAGAGAATAGTCCTTGAGATATTCATCACACACCTAACTGAGCATGCCCAGAGATACTGGTAAGTAATACATAGAAGAATGAGAGGTCATACTGACAAGTAGCAGGGCGCAGATGAGGGCCATTGGGGTTACTGCCGGATACGAGTTTTCTGCAAATGAGAGCATACAACGGAGAGTTCTACGTTACGCTTTGAACTTGAGGAAGCAAGCTACTCCGGATAATACCGATCCAACCCACAGTACGGTTCTACATGATGTGATATCTCTATGTTCACGAGGGGGCAGTACTCAATTTGATGGCTCTACAACATATCACTATGTAGCCAAACTCCTCATCAAAAACGGAGCCGATGTCAATGCGCAAGACTCAGAACTTGTAACACCCCTGCACCTGGCTGCTCACCATGGCCAAATGGATATGGTGTTAACACTCTTGAGAGCCGGCGCCAACCCGAATCTTTTGTGTGCCCACGGTTCATCACCACTGGGTTATTCTGTTGCCTACGGCGACTTCCGAGTCACTCGTTGTCTATTGAGTAATGGCGCAAGCCCTATGACATCCTTCGACATCACTTTCGACACGGTTGACGTTGATGTGGATATCATGCGCCAGTTGATTGAGCTTGGAGCGGATCCCTATGAGGCAAGACCAGGTACCGGAAGTACTCTCACGAATGCGATCTATGGGAGTACTGAGGGCATGTCACTTGTACTGAATGGAAACTTTGACTTCCACCGACTTGCAGAACAGGAACCGCTCTTACTCAGCGAGATTCTTGCTCATAGGAAATTATCGTCCACGGAGCTCAAAGCCATCATCAAGCGCATGCCACATGAGCATCGTGCTCGCTTAGTGAACTTTGAACCGGATGACAAACACACCCCATCATTTTGCATTATTCGCGATGACGACCCGAAGCTCCTGCAGGTGTTGCTTGATATGGGTCTGGACATTGAACACGAGTGGCATGGGAAGGGAACACCATTGATGTTTGCTGCCAGCATTGGGGCCTTCAAATGCTTCAAGCTCCTGGTCCGCCACGGCGCAAGGCTGGCATACCTCACAACCGGAAGAAGAGGCGAAGTCATTGCGAGATCCGTGACCGAAGTAGCAAAGCTCCATCCCCGCCTACTTCAATGGGCATTGATCGATCGTCACTACGAGACAAAGTATCTCACCCAAGCAGCACACAATGGAACTTTTATCCCTACCAAACCCTGGTCCGGGGGACGAAGGGTGGGGTATAGAGTTTCAGGCACTGGTGATGAGATCCCCCAGCTGCCAACAGAGTCTATGCTGGACTTGCTCCACCGAACTGCGAGGATGAAGAGGGGTATGAGAGGAAGAGTATTATTTCCTGTCGAACTTTGTGAAACGCGGGAATTTAAGCCGTGGTAGGAACGCGTGCGAGCCCGTCTGTGTGTTGAGAAGCCATGGGTTCCGGTGCGCAGAGTCTAGAGATACCACAGAAAGCACATCTGTCTTTCGTATTGGCGGTTGGGATGGCCAGCCCAACGGCCTGCTGTATGATTCCCTGCTGGCCCGGAGATTACTTTGTATGATAGGACTGGATGCATTGGGTGTTGAAGAACTGATAGGATAGTTCAGATAATAATTGTAATGTAGAGTATTGTAAGGAAGTGTCCAAGTCATGAAGAGACTGTAAGCTGCTCACAATAAGCAAGGATAGGACCTTTATCCTGAGCGGTGAAGAGACTTTGGTAATTTTTGTCTCGTGATTTGGCCTATAGCCCTGTCAATTTAGGCACCTTGTCTCAAGACTCGAAGCTTTCTTGTTCCCAGGGGGGTGCCCAAGTAGCCAAGGGCCACAAAATCTAAGGTTGAACTGCTGCTGCGTAGCACCTTGAACGGTCTTGCCTATACACGATTGGTTACTCAATCATGCTTCAAGTCAAGCCGGTTCGTTAACTACTGTAATGTTTAGGATCTGCAGTTTACTTCGTCTCTTGTAGGGCCACATCGATGCTTGCTGTGTCACTCCGTCATCCAGACCAGGATCACCAACGTCGCAAAGGTCTCACCCTATTTTAAATAGATTGCAGATATAAAGGCCAGAGGACACATCTCTGTTCTGTTTTTGGCCTTATTAGGGTGCTGATTGAGGGTTTGTCTTGTCCATGAACAGTGGCATGCGTGATAAGAATGTGAGCAAGGCAAAGGAGAAAAGTCGGGGGGTATACCGTAATAATTTCTTGAACAGACTGCATACCTGATCTACCGGTACTCTAGACATGATGATGATATAGGATCGAAGATCTAGGGCCTTTCTAATGTCGAGATATTCAAACTTCACCAGATGATAAAACTTGAGGGAGTAATGGGTATCGAAAGGATTGCCCGAACTGAAGCCAGTAGAACAAAGGGACAACTGTCACGTCGAATTAATTTAAATATTATAGGAGTTATGATACTGAGTTATGCTCGGTTGGGGCAAGCTGAAGAGATATATCGATGTACGGAAGGACGAGTCTGCGAGGCGAGAGGCTTCATCGTGGAGCCGATGGGATAGCTGTACGGTCAAGAGTGATTATACATGAACAAAATCATAGAAATGGTCTGCAACATCAAGGTTGAAGGACTGTAAACGCAGAGACAGCTCTGTTTCTCGGCATATCACTCCAATATCAAGGAATGAGGACGATGTTGGCAATGTGGCATCTAAATATCGGCTTTGAATTTTTAGAGCGGGTAGCTTCTCTGGTCGATGTATGAGGATGGAAGCAGTTGAATCTGACGCTGAAAGAAATCGAGAGGGAGTATCTAATCGGCTGAGGTCCGGGATATAGATGCTGTGGCATGATGGAAAGCAAGCTTTGCTGGGGATGGGAGTACATATACCAACAACGGCAATGCACTTTGTCGTATTTAAAACGAGTACATGAGTTCTCACAAGATCTCGCTTTTGGATAGAATCTACTTGGAGAGTTCCAGAGGAAATCATTCCACCCAGGCCGTTAATAATCTGGCTGTTTCATTATTGTGTGGCCATTTCACAGTAACCAACCATAGGTGATAGCACCATTTTAATCAGTTAACCAATTATTCTCTATCCATAAAGGTCGTTTTAAGCCCAAAATATAAGAATACCTTTGTTCTTCACTTAATTCAGTGGAGTTCAGTTGTATCTTTCCATCACGTCACTATCATCATGCGCCTGCCCTATCTGGTTTTGAGAACCCGGATAGACAAGTGAGCACCTTGATGGGCAACCCTGATGTCTTTTCCCGTGCCAACACCACCAAATTTGATGCGATGGCCTCGAAAAACAGCCAGAAACAGAGTTGATCTCGGATATTGTCGATGCTGATATAGTGTGCGTTGCATCATTGTTGCCGCGTCTAGCGGGAGGACCCTGGGGGGTTGTTGATAAGGCTGAGACGGTGAGAAATGAGTATAAGAGTGAGGCCGTCCCTTGGTTTGGCTCTTGGAGTCTTGAAAATGAACAAGCACTTGCTTGATCATTGATGGGCGATAACAAGGGAAAGTCTTGAATCGCCCTGGACATGGGAGAGGATACTTCCCTTGTCAGTGTCAGTTTGCTATACCCGAAAAGTACCATGGATCGTTGGACTCGAAAGTCTTCCATGAGAGTAATACAACAGCAGCCCTGCTATCCTCAGCCACTAGCTTCTATCATCACGGAACCCGTCTCTCTGTATCAAGAACTCGCCTCCTTTTGTTCATCGCTTCCTTCGGTCTCCCTCGGCACCGACCTCAACCTCAACCCGGAGTCAACTCAACTTCGCCGACCGTGGATACAACATTTACCTCACCCACGTCCTCTCGCAAGGCCCACGACCCATGGCCCCATTATCACGGTCTTATTACTCCTGAATCTCACGACGAAGCCATGTCCCTGAGTCCCCCCACGAGAGATATCCCGGTTCGACTTTCCATTATGATACAAACTACCCAGCCGAGTTCCGAGACCTTGTCTCCATCCCACGCCTTGGGATTATGACTGGATACAATACCAACTTGGGCGTCATTACTATCAGCTCAGACCGGGCGGGGAGATACTCGGTTGCCCCATATGGAGACGATGCCTGGATCCCGGATTGCCTCCGTGTGATAGCGGACTTTGGTGTGTGATGATGATGTAGCGAAGTAGTTGATGCTTATGACGAGATGATGTTGCTCTGCCCTCGGTGTGTTGTAGAAGGGCGGATGAGAAGACGCTTGTCTTTACTTGATCCAATATTGATCGCTTCACCAGAGATACTTGGTGTTGAAGACAGTCGGCATTCTCATGTCCTAGAATGATCGTCATGCACAGATGTAAGTCTCCGCCGTTATCTCTTACGTCCCAGCTTTATTCTTTCTCTAGCCCCTCTTTCTCTCTGTTATTTCCCTCAAAGAGATCTTGTTCACTATCGTCACGTCCGTTTGCCGCGTTAGACGTGGGTCACGACAGCTCATCGTTTCCCGTGGATCAATCACACACTCTCGATCCCATTTACACTCCCACGTCCGCACCCACACCTCCGGTAGCCCGATGGGTTTCCCATGACTAAAGTCTCATCATGCACGGGCGTAATAGTCCTACGCTTTCACCATTGCTTTGGGATATACTTTGACTGCCTTGTGTTTCCCATCCTCGCTTGGTGTAAGAGGGCCTAACACACCAATCATTGCCCAATCTTGCCAAAGATGCATGCGCGGGATGCATGCATGATGGGACAGAAATAATCGACTCTGAACCGTCGATGTATTTGCTTTTGTGGTCCCCATCCATGCCCATGTTGTTCTCGATTATCCCTCATCGATCCGTCTCACTTATGCCTATCACACCCAGTTGTTGTTGATAGGCTTGTTCAATACACTGGTTCGTCACGTTCACGTATCACGATGATGAACTAGCCCTCGCCGTGCAGCTACTGCATGATTATCTTGGCTGTTTATTATCATTTCGGCGGCAAAAGTTACTCGATTGTCGTTGGCTTCACTTTAACATGATCATCCATCAGACAAAGCTCGTCTGCTATTGGTTGCCTCATATTATCCGTCCGTCTCGTTGTCTTGGTTCACTACCCCACTCGGCGAATAAGTCTAACTCTTATTCCTCTCACATGCTCATATCCATTCTCATCGCTTCCTCTTACACCTTCTCGTGCTGTGTGTACCCCCATCCGGCATATCTATTCTCTTGATTCGTCCACGTACAGGACAAGACGTCTCGGTAGGCCCAAGGGGAAACCCCCCCCCCCCCCGGCTTCGATGCAGGGTCTGAGGTACAACATCCTTCTTCTCTTTCTCTTGTAACCCTAGTTCGGGCCCCTACTCACCGGTGTGGACAATGGACGAAGCTATTTTAGTCAGTCCGGCTTGAGCCGTTCTAAAGCTCTGTCGTCGCCGGGATGAACCCCCACTCTCAAGTATCCAAGTTCCATGGAAGCATGACTTGCTTCAGGTACTGCCTTGCCCTGGCAGCTTGACTGGGCTATCGGAAATCGGCTCAAGCTAAGACATCCATAGGCACTGAGTATGTCTTGCGAACTACATCTGCATGCGTTACGTGGCGATACCCCTACGATGTCAGTCAGTAGCAGGCCTCAGTAGCATGCAAATCCTACCTCTTCTGGAAAGAAACTGGCAGTCTCGCATCTAGTACCGTTCGATTCAATAAGCGCAAGTCTGGGTTGCAACGCCGGTGGCCATGAAACTCATTTCGCAGTGGCTGCATCTCGGGACGGCGCGAGTAGAGCTTGAGCTGGAGCTACACGGTGGAGAGCTCTCCCTGTAGTGGAGGCTCGGCGCAACCACTATGCATCATCTCGGCCAATTACAGAAACATGGGCCTCCCACATCGTACATGGGCATGCGGGGTGAAGGTCACTTTGACTTGGGAGGACCCTGAGACTTGGTTGGATTCGAGACAAGTTGGTGATGAACATGGAGTGGAGTCACTCCCACCTCCATCCACGCCCATACCCACGCCGGGTGCGATAATCAGACAACTGAGAGATGGAGTATGATTGAAGGTGGTTGAGAATGCGAGGGTTGGAAAAGTATAAGAAGGGTGGTTCATCTCGCTCAAATCGGGTTTTGTTCATCATCCAACAATCTCACTCTTCAACACACACACACACAACACTTAAACTTTTTTCGAAGACCTTCTTCACCAACAACTATCAACATGTCTCCCTGGTGAGCTCCCCTCAAACTACCTCTGCATCTTGATGGTCACCGAGCCTGAAAGAGTTGCAATGGTGAAGCACCGAGCATTCGACTAACAGTATCTAGCTCTTGCTGTAACCACGAGGCCTCTACCTGCAGCTCCAGCTGCTCTTGCTGCAAGGTTAGCTCCCATGACACATTCTCTCATGTATTAAACAGTTTTTAATTACTTGATAGCACTAAATTCCTTCTTCCATCACCAACGACACTTGCCCATGACAACCACACTCGCAGGCCTTTAATGGCCATGCTTCCAGGATACGATACGGGAGGGCATCTCATGCGAGCTCAACGAGCAAGTCGGACGGACAGGTACAATGGAAAGGAAAGAAAGAAACAAGAGACATGCTGGTGATGGACTGGAACTGCCAATTTTCGATAGCAGCACAGTCTAGAGACAATTGAAGCTTGCATGCCTTGAACATGTATCTCATCTCGTGTGACATCTTGACTCGCCTTGCATGAATCTTGACAACAGTACATAGATCTCGATTATTGTGGTTATTATGGGAACGACATGATATCGTGCATGGTGAGGATTTTAGACTTTCCTAGCTCTAGACTAAGCAACGTCACATGCAAGAGATACGTAGAAGCAGATGATGCTTGAGAAATCTGAGATAGCCGCTGCAACCGTTGGAGGCTAAGCTGGAAACATACTAGAGATGGATAAGATCAGATGAAATCGACCCCTCTTTTGGGCCTTTTCATAGCGACGACTGAAGAGATGGCGTGGAGGAGCGCGACGGTCCGGATTGACATGGGCGCGATATCGTTTACTCGGCAAGACGTTTAGATATAAATGAAGAGAAACAGTGGTGGAATATGTGAGATTATCGTGGCGATATAGGGTAGCGTTTAGAAAAAGCAATGTTCCCCGCCTCAAAGCCGGCATGATCTACACCAGCCTGTTCTATGCAGGTGAATCCACTGGTTTTACATGCCATTCGAACTCCAACCTCGATGTCTTGATGTGAAATCATTCATGAACAGGGCAGTATCTTCATAGTAGGATTCCGTCGCACTCATGATCTATCTTTGGCGATGGGGTCATCTCCAGCTGCGGATCAAGCCACGTCCTACAGGGTCCATGCCGTCAAAGCGGTTGATCTGAGTGAGATCCAGTGATCGCTGCGCCATAGAAGGATTGAAACCACCCAACAACCCACTTGTACAGCTCACTCAGTGCCTACCTAGTTACAATACAGAGCACAATCATCAGTAATTGTGAGGCTGTTTCACAATCATCAAATTACGTCATCGTGAATCTCCGCGTGCACTCTGCATCTTTTTTCAACCCACCAAGTCATTGCCAAGTGAGGCTGTGTATGACCAGCCTCGTTCACAAAAAAAGCAGGCTCTTTTCATAAATACAAAATAACTTGGTTCTTTTTATCTTTCTGGTGGTATTATCGCCCAGGTTGAGAATTGACTCCCTGTGGATGTCTCAGTTGATCCTTGCTGTGTTCATCTCGGATCGAATCTCGCTGCCGCTTTTCCTGCCAATATCTAATTTGAGGCGAGTAATATACCATCAACGACTCTTTTCTTATATTTGAAAGGGTCTCTTCTTCTTCTTCTTCTTCTTCTTCTTTACCGCTTGTTTCTTTCTTCTCCTTCTTTGTCTCCATCACTTGGCCCCCAAGCCCCGCTTCACGAACCAACCTGCGCCGCGTCCGAAGGAGTTTTGACAAGTTAGTTGATCTCGAAATAACCGCCTGATATTGAAACTTGGCAGCGGCTCTGCACCTTTTTATAGCGACCGACTAGGCACTCATACTCATCATTTACCAAGTATTTGGCAACAACTCTCCCTTTTTTATTTTTCTCTTCAGCGTTTTATTCCCCTGATTTAGACGCCACTAATAAGAAATCATCCCTGTTCCTTTTCCCTTGATTCTTTTTTTATCCTTTGGCGCCAGCGCCAAGAGTGGAGAACCGGAATCCAGCAGCCGAGACGGGGCCCCGAGAATCACGGAGTCCAACGGCGCCAAAACGACTTCAATCTTTGGGCAGCCGAACCCAAATCTCACCAAATCTCAACTCCCTCACCATTGTATGTGACAATGCCGGATATGCTGGACCCAGGCACACCGACCGTCACGCCTCCCGTCTCTCCAGGCGGTGGCGTCGAGAGACGTCGCTCACGGAACCCTCTCAAGAACATGATGCAGCATCTCACTGTGGATCCTCCCCCGCCTGATGATGATCGCGAGCCCAGGAGGGCTTCTCTCATTCGGAGGATTAGCTGGCGCAAGAGTCGCAGCCCTTCAGCGCATTCTGATAGATCGGGAGGACAGCCGCAAGACCCTAATCTGTGCACTGCGTGTGCGGGCTGGGCGGCTGATATCGACTCTACGTTTGACACCATGGATGATTTCTTCATGAGAGCTCTGAATCCGACATCTGCGGATACGTTTGAGAACAAGGAGCATTCGCTAGGGCGGTTAAAGGAGCTTGAAGAGAATCGCTTCATGACAAAATGTCCCCTCTGCAAGCTCTTCCTCTCAGTGCACATTCCCAGCGAGGGAGAAGGCGATCTGTATCTCTCTGGTTTCTCAAGCCGCGATACAAATTACCTCATCGATAATCAGAGCATGTTTGAGCAGGGCCACTCAGCTAAAAATAAGATGAGAGGCGTCAGTCCAGCATATCTAGGCGTGGTCCCCAAAAAGAGCGGCGATGGTGCGTTGAGCTGGGATGTGAGCGCTGATTGGTTCCGCGGGTCGGGCATGCTCTATCGAACGATGCCTGAGCCACCAAACGAACTTCTCAGCGCTAGATCAGAAGGGAAACATTCACGGGCGAATTCCATGACTGATAATGCCGGTTGGCAGAAACGTGGTATTTGGGGTCGTGAGTTGGAGGGTGTGATTGATATGAGCATTGGAGTGGATTGGCTGCGGTTCTGCGAATTCTATCACCAGGGACGATGTGGCCGAAAACCCGTTACGCGGGAGATGCCGGGGTTCAAGCTCGTCGACTGCGCAAAGAATCCTCCTCAGGTGGTCCCTGCTTCTATCACGGAACGATATGCGGCGTTGAGTTATGTTTGGGGAAACAAAACGACGGAAACATGGCCCAAGGTTATATGGGATGCTGTCATCGCGACCAAGGATCTCGGTATTAGATATCTCTGGGTTGACCGTCTATGCATGGAGGAAGTTCAGCCCTCTGAGCGGATGCAGCAGATTGCGAGGATGGACGATATTTTTGAAGGCGCCATACTGGCTATCATTGCAGCTTGTGGCGAGGATGCGGATTATGGTCTTCCTGGCGTGGGCTCACGAACTCGACCGGCTCAGCCAAAGTACGAATTCGTCAACTCCAACATCACACTTGTGTCGAGTCTTCAAGATCCGCGGTTGGCAATCAAGAACTCAACGTGGTATCAGCGAGGGTGGACATATCAAGAAGGTCTCCTTGCGAGACGGCGCTTGATCTTTACGGATCAGCAGATGTACTGGGAATGCGAGGGCATGTGCTGTCCCGAATCACTCATCCTACCACTAGAGTACTACCACGACATGGAAGAGCAACGAATGTGTGACTTTATGCGTCCTGGTCTCTTCAACGGTGTGTCGTTTGTTGATGGAAGTTGGGAGCGCTGGAAGAGACTACCAGGCAAGGCTGAAGATCCAAGCACGCTGAGTATCTTCCGAGAAGCAGACCAGCACATTGGGAACTACACACGACGAGACTTGACGTATGACCGAGATTCGCTAGATGCGTTCCTCGGCATGCTGAGACGTCTCGAGACGACCGTCGGCCGCGGAAAGATGTTCAACATCCTCGGCATTCCCCTCTGGGCACCGCAAATGGACCAAGGCCCAGCAGTCCAAGGCCTCCCACGCACCCGCGACATCTTTGCCCTCTCAACATGTTTCTGGCACCACAAAGAAGGCGTCATCGCTACAAGACGTCCACACATGCCCAGCTGGACATGGGCAGGTTGGAAAGGCCCCGTTGATCTCTACTCCTCTATCACAGTGGTAGATCCCGACACGAAAGCCGTTCAACGCAAGCATAACCACCACCACTACGTCTCCGCCACGCACGTATCACGCAACGACCCCAATTCTATCCGCTGGACGTACTCACCCAACATCGTCCTCGTCAACCGCGACGGAAGCGTGGCATATGACTTTGGCGCCTCGACTGCCGTAACAGGCATGCCCCCCTCACCACCGAATCTTCACATCCGCCCCTACGGCATCCACGTCCCCAACCCTTTCGTGCTCGACCGCGTAAAAGCCCGTTCTCACCCCGACGGATGGATCTTCAACCGCGTCAGCGTCGACATACGGATGAGTCGCGGGGCTGGTTCGATGCGCGAGTACATCGAGCGTCATGCGCGCGGTGAACAGATGACGGTGCTGTGGTTTGTGGAAGAGGCGCTTGTCATGCTGCTTGTTGTTGAGAGGACGGAGAGGGAGGGTAGGATTGTGTGGGAGAGGGTTGGGAGGATGAGGATGGGGTTTCCGGAGGAGGCGAAGGATGTTGTTAAGAGGTGTGGACGGTTGGAGAAGATGGTGGAGGAGTTGCCGCTGAGGAGACTGGGAGAGGATATTGTTATTGAGTAGGGGAGTGTGTTATTAGGGTAGTATCTATTGTAATATTAGGCATTTCGAGTGATATGGAGTTTGGTGAGTGAAGCAAGGAGACGCTTGGTGAATGAAGAGGTTGTTATTTTGATTCAGGTTGGATATATTCACTGTGAGTCTGGCCAAGTTGTGTTGTAGAGATATCCCTGGAAACTTTAGTGAGCAAGGCATGCATACGGCCAAAATCTTTATACTTATCATATCTTCCTTAGGCCTGTGTCTTAAATGAAAGAAACAACCTTGGCTGTTAAGAGTCAGATTAGTCTTGAGTTGGGCTTCACCATTCCGACAATCGGGAACTCTAGATTAAAAATGAGACAAAATCAGATAATACGAATTCTTGTATGATCATACAAATCTCCTTTGCCCTGCCCATTTCTTCACAAGTGAGTGCTTGTTTGGCTCAGCTCAGGCATCTCGGAGAGAAGACCGAGCAGGGCAAATCTCTTGCCATCGGCAACATGACCGTGTCGATGCCGCGGTGCCACTCGCGCCAAAATAGCCCGAGAGAACGGGGTCATGATGAAAGGTGAGGAGTCCGATTGCGGGGACTGATGTTGCACTAAGATGATCTGCAGATACTACCTAAAGATATAAGAAGACGGCGCATGATGAGCCGACGATAGCAGTAGAACCTCAATCTCAATTGTATTCTGTAGCAACCAGCTTTATCTCCCTAGACTGAACAATTGCAATTGTAACCCCCGTCATGAGTGATCTCGCAGCAATGGAGTCTGAATCTCCCAACATCCCACCCCCTCGAGGTACTCATCCTCACTCTCTCACACAACACTCACTAACAACCCCAGAAATCCAACTCCCCTCCTCCGTCCCAACCCTCGATCAAATCCTCTCAGCAAACGACTTCTCTCTCGCCGCGCAAAAAGCGCTATCACCAAAAGCATGGGCCTTTTACTCCTCCGCCGCCACCGACCTCGTCACAGTCTCCAAGAACAAGGAACTCATCCGCCGAGTCATGCTGCGCCCAAGAATTCTACGAAATGTCGCTGAGGTCAGTATCAAGAGAAATATCTTGGGTCTGGAGAGTACGGCGCCGTTCATCATGTGCCCTGCTGCCATGGCGACGCTGGCGCATCCGGATGGTGAGCTTGGCTGGAGTAGAGCAGCTGCTAGTGAAGGAATCTTTGAGATTGTAAGCCACATGCCCTTATTCACAGTGAATATCTACTGATCTTGTTAGATCTCAAGTAACGCTTCGTACTCTCTCCCCAATATCATCGGCGCAGCTCCCTCAGGGCATCCCTTCTTCCTCCAACTCTACGTCAACTCCCACCGCCCCAAGACAATCGAACTCCTCCGCCGCGCTCGCTCCCTCGGTATAAAAGCCATCTTCGTGACCGTCGACGCCCCAGTTCCCGGAAAACGCGAAGCCGATGAACGAGCCCCCCAAGCTGTTGTTATAAAATCTGCCATGAGCGGTAGTGAGAGCAGTAAGGATGGTAAAGGCAGTGGTCTGGGACGGCTGATGGGGCAGTATATCGATAAGAGTCTCTCGTGGGAGGATTTGGAGTGGATAAGACGGGAGAGCTCTGTGCCGATCGTGCTGAAGGGTGTTCAGACTGTGGAGGATGTCAAGTTGGCGGTTGAGTATGGTGTTGAGGGTGTGATGTTGAGTAATCACGGTGGAAGATCTCTCGACGGGTAAGTCCTCTACCATAAGTCACTTGAAGATGGCGATTTCTGACAGACTTACAGTGCTCAAGCTTCGATTCTCATCCTCCTCGAGGTCCGAAAGCGGTTCCCTGAAGCTTTTGAACACCTTGAGATTTTCATCGATGGAGGTTTTGAGCGTGGATCTGATATCCTCAAGGCTATTGCCCTAGGAGCTACTGCTGTTGGAATCGCAAGGCCGTTCTTGTATTCGTTGGTATATGGGCAAAAGGGAGTCGAGCACCTTTCACAGAGTAAGTTGACTGAACTATGTTTCTGTGGTAGTTGCTAACATGCTGTTTAGTTCTCAAGGATGAGCTTGAGACATCGATGAGACTCGCTGGCATTACTAGTTTGGATCAAGCGACGCCTGAACTTGTTAATACCTTGGATGTTGACCATTTGGTTACGTCTGGGCGTATTGAGCCAAGCTCAGTGTCGCGTAGACTCAGGGCTTCAAAGCTGTAGGAGGAAGTTTGCAAGATGTTTGGTTATACCCATTATGTATTGATAGAGATAGAATCACGTAATAAGAAGATCCTACGATGAAGCCTTTAGCCTCTCCTGAAAAGCCTTGACAGCATCAACCAACTCCCCATCTCCATCCAACCCAAGACCCTTGGCCCTACTCGCATCAAACCACGGCGGCCAACTCTTCACAATCTTATACAACGCCTCATCCTGCTCCTCCTTAACATAACCCACCGCCTCTTTCCCACCAACCTTTTCGACAGCATTAAGGATGTCCTGAACGCTAACAGTAATACCCGGAAGATTCACAATCCTCGACTCCCCAAACTTCTCTGCAGGTATATCCTTGATCTTGATCAGGTTCTTGATAACAGTCGCAGGACTGCAGATCCACATTGATATATCCTTCGGCACGGGGAGAACGTTGGGAATACCCTGCAGACTTTCGCGGACTATTCCCGAGGCGAAGCTCGATGCTGCGGCCGAGGGCTTTCCAGGTCGAACCACCACCGTCGGCAACCTCACGATGCGCCCGTCGATCAATCCCCTTCTCGAAAAGTCATTCACCAACAGCTCAGCAATGAGCTTCTCCGCACCATACGAAGATCTCGGCTGCGGCAGTGTCTTCTCAGTAACATATCCCTCTTCTGGTCCATAAACAGCACAAGAACTTGAGAATACAACTTTGACTCCGGGGAGTTTATTCCTCAGAGCATCGAGAACGTAGCGGACTGAATCAACGTTGACTTTAAGACCGAGATCGAGATTTGCTTCTGAACCACCAGACATGAGCCCGTGGAAGAGATAGACTGCTTCAAAGGGCTGAGATGTTATGAGTTGTTCGACAACAGAGGGGTTGGTGAGATCTGCGGCGAGAGATGTGATGCGTTGGGCGTGTTGAGTTGGCACAGGAGGTTCAGAGATGTCGGTTATTGTGAGATGGAGTGAGGGTGAGGAGTTGAGAAGAGGAGCTATGATTTCTTGGCCGATGAAGCCACCGGCGCCTGTGATGAGAATATGCTGTGTATTGGCCATTTTGGTGTTTGGTATACCTTAGGTAGGCTAGTGTAGTGATTGTGTTGGTGATGAATGAGAGTGAGTTGATGTGTTTAATAAATGGTTGTCTCACCGGATAAGATTGATCCACTATCGCGGGGTGACTGAGGTTATCCGTGTCCCCCGCAAAAGATGATGCGGAGTCGACGGAACGAAATCCGAGATGCACAAACTGTGGAGGTGATGATCATGTAGATTGGGGGAGCAGAGATGATACATCTCTAGTCATAGTTCACTTAGATACGTGGCAGTTATCCGATCACGGAGTGTACAGCGGATAAGAATATCTCTTCAGCTTCATACCCAAGCCCTATCACGTACAAACAACAAGGTATTCCCAAACAAAACGCCCATTACCCATCCTATTGCGGTCTCATCCCATAAACAGCCTCAGGATACGTCGGGAGCGACTGTCCCGAAGCATCAACCGTAAACATACTCGGATCGAACCTAAAAACCGGCGATAGCCCAAAGCTCATATCGTAGTCAAAGAACGTATCCCCATCCATGTCAGTGTACACCTGATTCCCCGGCATGACCATATCAACATGCTCAACCGCCGCATTATTATACACCGCAGGCTGCACCTGTCCCAGGTCCGGCGTCGCAAGCGTAGCAGTCATGCGCTCCAACCCGCCCGCCATGAGATTCGCAAGATGCCACTTGCCAGCTTTCAGCGATCTAAACTGCCGGACCAGGTTCGTCGTTAGGTCGTGGACGCGCTGGCGCTCGATGAGATCGCTGCCGTACTTGACTGCCACTTTTATGAGGAACATGCAGGCAAAGGCCGTCATGGAGAGCATGTACGAGGGCATTCCTACGATGCCGACTGCGACGTCTGGGTCGGTGATTATGAGGTCGATGATGGCGGTTGCGGCGTTGACGGCTTGCATGGCGCAGTCGAGGAAATAGTGAGGGATCGGGGCGTCGTTGGAGAGACCCCGGAAGATGTGTGAGTAGAGATGGATCTGGGCGAAGTTGTAGTGAAGAATTGTTCCTTTTCGAGGGAATGAGCCGATTTGTGTCCATTGCTCTGCAAAGAGTCAGTCAGTATGAGTCGGGGACAAACATTGATGCTGACTTACCAGGTAACTCTCCCATCCATCTAGTATACCACTCATCAAGCTGCCGTCTGAACTGCAGGATGTGATTCAGGTATACCCTCGGAATCGGCTCACCCTTATCCGTACCAAAGAGCTCTCGAATATTCCGCAGAATACTAACCAGCATAACCTGGCCAGTCAACCGCTTATCCTCCTCCGTCGCAACCGGTGATTTCAAGAACTGCTCCCATCCCTGAATCGACGAATCCTCCTGGACGATCGAAGGCCGTCCATACAAAGTAGCGAGGTGCTGATCGCAGATGTACAGTATATACCACAACCGCGCACAATCCGCAGCTTCTTGACTCTGCTCCTTAATAGCCTGGTTATAGCTATTGTGCAAGTTACACTCCGCCGCGCGTCGGATAGCATATCCCGAGAGCATCCAGGAAAGATCGCTAAGCCAATATGAAGCAACACACATGGCGCGAAGATAATCACGGTCAATACGGCGCTCAAACATTGACTTCTCCATAAGACGTCGGAACTCTCCGCTGCAGATTCCGTAGATATTGTCGGCTTTTGGGTCGTGCAGTGCCGCTACTGTGAGTGTAGCAGCGGAGAGAATTGGACTTTTGCGGCGCAGCTCTTCGAGGGTCATGTATCGACAGCCGATTCCGTACATATACCTATCTAAACGGTCGCGATACAGAGAAAAGAGACTCTCTGCATCTGCTAGCGAGAGTGCGCCGCGAGCGATAAAGTCGTTGATGGCGTTTCCTTTCTGGGCTTCAGGGTTATCCGGTGATCGAAGAGCACTGAGTTTAGTCAGGGTATAGAGTGAGTGAATAGGCACATAAGGAAGCCCCTCGTCCTCAGGCGTCGCTTTGGGTGAGTTATCACATGAAGGACCGCGGAATTCTTCTTGTGATACAGAGAGATGACGCGATGAATTTGCATGGTCTTCTTTAGGTGGTGACCCTTCTTCTCGGGAGTTGATGCTTTGTAGGGGTGGAAGTTCTGGGAGGCTGAGTTTGGTCATGACTTGTCTTAGAGCGCTGTGCATTTGCTCTAGATCTTGGATCACTGACTCGGAGAATCTGAGCTGTTGGTTATTCTGAAATGGTGAGTGATGAAGGGGGAAGTCTTACTGTGACTTTTCATCCATGATGGTTTGGAGACTTTTGCTCAAGACACAGCCTAAATTTCTCTCTGCGCATCTCCGACATGGCGGGCCACTTTCATCCATCAAGCATTTGATCTACCACATAATTAGCTCTCTCTGACACGAGAATGTGCGGCAGCTCTCACCTTGTGTTTTCGACATGCTGCACACGCCTTGATCTTGCGTGAGATCTGAGGGACAGTACTGTCATTAGACACCACTCCCGTGATACTCTGCCGATGAGAAGCTGTTCTCCCATTTCCATTTGGACGAGCTGGCGTCGGGGCCTGTCTCGTCAGCCTGTTCTCATGACAAACACATCAAGACGTACCGCCGCATCAGCACTGGTCGCTCCAGCAGAGTCCGACCACGTTCTCTTAGCCATCATGAATTCTCCTGTTTCCGTTTTCACTCCCTGTCAGACCGTGCCGCGTCAATGAGTCGATCTTCACGACCAACCCCTGAACACCTTCAGATCGTCACACAGCAGCACAGAATCGCTTATCTCTTTGACATATGGCTCATCGGCATATGCATATCGCAGGGGTTAATACCCAGGGGGGAATTGATTGATTGCAGCGTTTCGGCAAAAAAAGAGATTCAGTTCTTCAGGTTAAAAAGAGTCAGGCAAAACGTCCAAGTTAAATGGGGAAATGTCCCCCGACTTGGACTAATTACCTCGGGCCAATTAGATGAGGTTTATTGTGCTGAAGAGGACCCGTAATTTGCCTCCCCGCAATCGCTGAGAGTGCGGGGTAGCCGAAGTAGGAATTTAGAGGTTGACACTCAACCTGGGACTAACCACGGCTGCTACTGGAAGCAGTGAGATTTGAGAGACTCATCAAGCATTGCTATATTAGTCGGTGTAGTTTTCATTATTAGTCAGATTAGAGGTAGAACCTGCTATTTCTAAAAGTGAGTAGAAGATGAATGGTAAATCACTTCCTCGTGGTCATTTGCCAGCATAAAGTAGTCATGGATAATTAAAATAAGTACCTAGAAAGAGAAAGATCTGATTGCCATGGATTCGCTAGAGATGAGTCAAGGAGAACACCACAAGATTAATATAAATTACGACATCTAGCAGAGATTAAATTCCGATAATATCTCGGTCAGATTTGCCATAATCCTTTGTTGTAACACTGTACTTCACGTTGTGAAGAAGATAAAGTACACAACGAACCGCTATAACGTCGACCGTTGAATTCAAGACCCAAGAGTGGATGGAAATTGTCCACTCTCAACGCGTCGATCATAGCAACGTTTATTAGCTGCCTGCTCAGAGCACAGAAAGCACGTCAGCGACGTCACATCCCCCCACCGCGGGGCGATAACAAAAAAGTCCCAACTTCTCAACACCAAAACCTTCCATCACCACATCCAACTCTCCCTCTCTCTATTAATCTCTACCTCAATAATCTCAAAATGCCAAAGAAACTCTCCAAAAACCCTCTGCCACCGAGCACCTCAACGCTCTCTACAATCTCAACAGCATCAACATCATCCACCGCCCTCCCATCCTCCCTCGCCGATCCCTCCCTCCCACTCCCCAAACTCATCGTCTTCGATCTCGACTACACCCTCTGGCCATTCTGGGTCGACACCCACGTAACACCACCCCTAAAACCCAACTCCTCGCACACAAGCGCCACAGATCGATATGGCGAAGACTATGGTTTCTTCAGTGACGTCCCCGCCATTCTCCACGCTCTACCACGCGCGGGAATCAAAATCGGCGTGGCATCGCGAACTTCTGCACCGAGCCTTGCGCGCGACCTGTTAAAGATGTTGCATATACCTGGACCGGAGGGCGGAAAGCCAAAGAAGGCGCTGGATGTGTTTGAGGGGTTGCTTGAGATTTATCCAGGGTGCAAGATCAAGCACTTTGAGAGCTTGCAGAAGAGGACGGGGATCAAGTATGAGGATATGCTGTTCTTTGATGATGAGCCGAGGAATAGAGATACGGAGAGTTTGGGGGTGACGATGTGTCTTGTTAGAGATGGGGTTTCGTGGGGGGAGCTTGAGAGGGGTGTTACGCAGTGGAGGAATAGAAGGGGATATATTACGAGACCAGAGGTTCCAGAGATGGAATAGACGTCAAATCTCTATACGGCAAGTTGGACTTGAACAAAAGCACAAGACATAGAATAATAAGGACTGGGGAATAGAATAAAGAAGTCAATTGTTCAATATTAACAGGGAATCACGGTTATATATTCACAACCATATCACCGCTTCAACGGGAGGTTCTAAACATGATACGCCAAACAGAAAGGGATATGCTCCGTATACTTCAACCAACACAAATCCATCTCATACGACAAACATCTTATCCAAAATTTGCTTCCAGGGTATGCCAGTCTTCGCCATCTCTAGGATATAATACTTCATCACACAGCAGTCGTCTGTGCCGCGACAGGCTTGTCGTCCTGCAGCTTCAGCTTCTCGTTCACATCACCGCTCAAAAGAGCATCGTCGGTCTGAACACCATCGTCATGTGTGCCTTGGGGAGATACCGGGTGGCCGTTACCGTTGACGGCAGCTGCGTCGGTGGTGTCCGCTGGTGTTTCGACAGCTGTTTCGCCGCTCGAGATTTCTACCACGGGCGCGAGACCAAAGGTCTTTGGGATTGTGCAGATTCTCTCGTTTCGAGGTTGTCCATCCTTGGAACCCCTCGCCATACAGACTAGTCTCCCGTTCGAGTCCTCCTCCCACAATAACGGTCCGCTGGGGAACGTCTTGTGGCCATTCTCAAACTCGACGACACCCTCCCAGTTGGGATCAGGGTTGCCGAGTTCTCCAAATTTGTAATCAAGCTCACCACCATACTTCTTAGGAATGTTCCGAGGCTCAATGTACTGCTCCAGCACACTCTTCACCTCATGGTGACCAAGGATGAAAATCTTGGACACAGTGATAGGATCGAACCAGCGCTTGATCCAACCCCAAACAGTGCTGAAAAACGCCGGCGCACCAATCACGAATATGCGATCCAGCGTCTCGGGGTAATGCGCCGTGGCCAGTTGTGAAGCAGCCTGCATATGCTGCTTGAGATTCCAGAACTGCTTCAGCCCCACGCCCGAAATATCCACAATGTTTGTGCTCAACGTGATAGGAACCTCGGGGTGATCGCGGTCGAGGAGTTGTGTGCAGAAGGGCATGTTGAAGCGCGTCAAGTTCTCGTACAGAGCGAATAAGCGCAGCAGACCGTTTGGCGTCTTGCCGTCGGACTTGGCTTTGGAGAAGGTACTCGATGCGCCGACCTTTTCATACTCGTGGACGGTCTTGGAGTCGAGCGTCTTGACTTCAAAAACGTAAAGGGGAATTCCGCGACGGTCGCGTCGGCCGGTCCATTGGGGGTACTGCAGATACAGAGTCAGCGCTTAGCAATCCCGAGTTTTCCGTGAGACATACGAGGCGACGACTGAAATCGTAGGCACTTAGGTCAATGGTGTCGTATAAAACGTCCAAATCGTTTGCCTTGCGCCAATCTTCTGTCTCTTTGAACTGCTGATACGCATCCTCGACATTCCATCTTCGCGCGCGCAAGTATCGCCTGCAAAGAAAAGCCGTTAGAAACCCTGCTTATCAATCGCCCCAGATAAAAACCTACAAGATCGAAGGATCATCATGTGAAGGCGGAGGTCCAACTTTCAAAAGACCCCTCTCCTCAAGGACCTTCTTAAACTGGACAAAAGCCTCCTCCTGCTTCTGCGTCAAGTGTCCCATATGGCCATAAGGGTAGGCATAGTCGGCAATGGTGGAAGCAGTAGAGGTGATGCGAGCGGCTGGAGCGCCGGTAGCTTCTAGAGTAGAGGCCATGGGGGACAAGCGAGATCGGAGGACGATGATATGATAACTCCGAGATATGGATTATTTTCTGGTTTGTGGGTGGTTGTTTTGAGGGGAAGTGAATGGAAGGGAAGGGAGGGAAGAAAAAAAGAGACTGCATGAAGGGGAAAATGTGACGGAAGCGCCGGAGTCGCTGACAATGACGACAGTGGAGTTAGATTGGATCTGACAGCGGAGACTGGGGGGGCGATTTGCGAAATTTAGGGCTGTGAGTGGGGATTAGAGTGATCATGGACCTGAGGATCCGAAAGCCGGACGGACATGTCGGCCGAGAACAGGAAAGGGAGGAATTTGAGACAAGAGTAACTATTGTTTGATATGTTATTCATTTAGTCTTAGGGGCCTGTTAGACTGGAAGACAGCCCTGCGGTGAAGTTTACTCGAGTGATGTCGAAACAGCGTACAGTCCCCTCAGTTCCACCCCCAGAATTCTTTGTATCTCGGTCATGACAGAAACAACGAAACTATAATTGAGGCATCATGACTTTAGAATATTAGTGGAGCCAGCAAAAAACGTTGCTAAAACAACTCACACTGCGGGCGTCAAAGTGCGGTACGGGCCGGCCGAGGCTCATGCAACGCGTGTTTAATTCCCAACGGCCCAAAGATTGACACTTCTCACTCGTATTCAAAACCAATTCGGACCTTTTATCTGGGGGATCTACCGCAGGGATTGGAGTCATCTACAAGGCTAAAACAATCTGCACTTTTGTGTTGATGTTGCTGGTGATGCTCTTCACATGTTTCACGGGGTCGAGAATCATGTGGCTTTTGCAGAGACGGTTTTAACATGTGGCTCTTATAGGTTGTTGAATCAGAGGCGTCAAGTGGCACTTGATGTGGTTGTTTGTATAACGTGTAGTGGCTCAATACTTTATCACTGACAACTTCGCATAGTCTGAACTATGAACCTCAGGTCCTGATTCAGCTACACAAACCCCTTTCTGAATCACTGCTAATACTACAAGTCCTTCTTCTCACAATGGCCAAAATGTATGTCTTCACATGCCTTCATACCCCGCGTCGAGAATGGCCTGTACTGTCACGGCCCACAGAACCACTCTCATCAGACTAGCCAAACTTGACTTGAACATCCCTCTTCACTCACGGTAGTACTCTCTCAGAACCATATAACAAGGGCCCTCGGCCTCTATTCTCTATACCCCCGTGTTTCTCTCCATCTTGGCTCTCATCATGGACGGCTCGCTAGAACCAGCGCCTATTCAGGCCACGCCAGACAACCCCAGGAAGCGCGCAGCCAGCAGACCTCCCTCGATCTCTCCATCAGAGGCCCAGCAGTTGAAGAAAGCTTGCTATGAAGTTGTTTATCAGAACATCAACGACCATGTGAGAATCCCATCAAGTCATACAAGACCTCATCATCAACGAAACACCATGATAGCCTCTTCTTCATGAACTGACTTGTGTCTTAATAGGTCATGTTTCAGCCATCTCCTATTCGGAGTGTTCGTCCATCCTTTGCTCTTCTTGAGTATATAAAGGAGACTCGACCTCGTCCTTCATACCTGGAAAAGATTGGTAACTGGCTCGACGATATTTATCCTCAAGATTTACGCAAGATATCGCGCTCAGACTGCTTCATTCAAGACAGAGACTTGGAACCCATAGTAGAAAGATCTCATTCTGCTCCGGCCATTATGGCAGGTAGAAAGAATAGAACCGGTCAAACTGTCACTTTTGACCTGGCGTTTTCTCCCAAATCATCCCTCAAGCGCTCGTCTCCTGGATTCACTTCTAAAGAAGGGGGTCCGTCTATTGACCCGACGCCTACTATTTACCCAACAGGCACAGGCACGCCCAATCGATCCAACGGGCCTCTCGTAGAGAGTGCCCTCTACAGAGACTGTAACCTTGCCCTCAACAACATCCTCTTACTCGACTCTCGAACTGAACTCCCACCTCATATCTCAGCACTTGTCGAATCCCTCCAGAAGGGTCGATCATCTCCTGAGCCTATCCCCCAAGATAACGATGATCTCTATGCCATGGAAGCGGGTGCCAGTGAACCAAAGGTCGAAGAATTTGTTCGCAACAACATCATCCCCCCGAGTTCTAGCACAGACAAGATCCAGCGCAGCGATCGCGTCTTTGTCGGCAGGGCCGTTATTCCCATCACCAATCCCTACGCGAGAATCAGCGTTCCTGTTCCCGATCTCCTATATGGGTACCGCTTCTCTGCCTTCGAACACGACCAGAAGATGCAGATCGCAACATGTGGTAACTTTGCGTTCGCAAACAGCGAGGGCCTCACGTTTCCCTTCTTTACAGTCGAGTTCAAAGGTGATGGGCCATCCAGCAAAGGTAGTCTCTAGGTGGCGACGAACCAATGCCTGGGAGCGTCCACGGCCTGCATCCATATTAGCGAGAGATTGAAAGACCGGCTGGAGAAGTGTATGGATATCGAACGCAGAGGACCACTTGATAGCATGAGCTTCAGTGTTGCCATGAATGGAACTGAAGCTCGGTTGCATGTCTCGTGGAAGGATGGGAACTTCATATATATGCAAAAGATTAAGACCTTCATCCTCCAACGACCTGAAGAGTTCCTCGAGTTTCGGAGGTTCGTCCGGAATATCATCGATTGGGGACGGGATGAACGCTTGGAGTGCATAAAGTCCAGTCTTGATGTTTTGGTCGAGGAGAACGAGATGGCGCCCTTGAAGAACAAGCTTTCTCGTCCGAGATCCAAGTCTGGAGGAAGCTCAATTCGACTGAAACCGTACTAGAGCACCTTGACGGAAGTTCAGTCCTGTACGGAGACAATTGAAGGAGCTTTAGTTCCGGGTTTTGCGACCTAATATGGCCAAGGGGGCCCCTGTACTCTGATGCCGTTGAAGAGCCGTAGTGGCTGGCAAGTCATGGATATGAGGTTGAAAGACAGGGAGACTACTGATTCTTTTGTCATCTGGCGTTGTTTCGAGTTATTTTTGGGCTTATATTTGGCACATGGGAGTTCAAACCTGTTATAAGGGCGTTTCGCTATCGTTGGGACAGTACGGGCCCAGGGTCTGGAGAGTGTGTTTCGTCCAGATAGCTGGATAGTTGCTGCAAAGAAGGTTCTCGGGATTTGTTCAGGAGCACATTGTCTCTAGAAATACATGGGGTCCAATATTTGAATGAATTGGTAAAGCTCGCTTTTGTGGCTTCGTCAACCATCTAAGAGAACGAGGCACTTGGACAAGGCCATACTAAAGGTATGAGAATTGCATTGTAATACAAATGGCTCGGCTTGCTATTAATCTATCATCGATTATCCTCTTCAGTCATAGAATCTCCTTATCAACACCACTCCATCAATTACCACGCAGTATGTCCTCCATCAATCACGAGGTTATTACCCGTCATGTAGCTACTCGCATTGCTCAACAAGAACAACGCCGCACCCTTAAACTCCTGCGTCTCCGCCAATCTCCCCATCATGATCTCCCTCTCCCACTCCTCCCGCATACCAGGTACTTCCTCAAAGTTGTTCTGCACCATAGGCGTCATGATATGTCCAGGGCTAATACAATTGATGCGAATCCCTCCTGTGCCGTCTTTCTGGATAGGACTCCACTCCATAGCAAGGTTGCGCGCCAGTTGGATTACAGCTGCCTTGCTGGAATTATACACGGGTGACACGAGGCCGCGGTTGGCTTTGAGGCCGGAGATACTGGCGATGAGGCAGATACTTCCGCGTTTCTTGTATTTCATCATTTGCTTGGCGGCGGATTTGGCGGTCATGAAAACGCCTGTGTAGTTGATGGAGAGCATGTGTGCTACTTCATCTGCGCTGTATTCCACAGTGGGCGAAATGTGCTGAACGCCTGCTGCGGCTATCACGCCGTTAAGACCTTGGTTCTCATCTGCGATGGTGGCGATGAGTTTATCGAGGCCTTCAGCGTCTGATACGTCTTGTTTGCGGTAGTGTAGAGATCCGCCCCATTCTGGGACGACGCGTGCTCGAGCTTCATGCCATCCTTCATCAGGCTGATCAGCACGATCCAAACAATACACTGTACTAAGTTAGTTCCTGTTGAGTTCGATCATGTGGTTGATATACCTTTTCCACCAGCTTCAACAAGACTCTCAGCTAGAGTCAATCCAAGACCTTGAGCACCGCCTGTGACGACAAAGACCTTTCCAGCGAGTTCAAAATCTGAGAAACGCTTGCGACCGACATTTGTTCCTCGTGGTAGAGTGAGTTCATGGGCAGGATTGTCTCTAGGGTCCGGGTTCATTGGCTTTGCACTGTCATTTTCTGTGGTGTGCATTGATCGTTGATAAATTGGCTTGGAGATGAATGGTGTTTGCCGAAGAGCAGCTATCCGTCCATGAGAGTATGTCTTGCTAGCCATTGAGCAAGTTGCTCGCCTGAGTATTGAAGCCGACATGTTGAAAAGGCGTTTGCTTCAGTTGAAGTTGTGTACGATGGAGATCAATTGACAAAGACATCAGGATTTGACCGACATCGTGATATTTTGTATTCGTTCATCTCAATATTTATATCTTGTCTGTCTCACATCGTGTTACCAACACTGAACATTTCTTTTGCTGAATCTGACGTCTCGGCGACGTAAGCATTACCCAGTTCGTCTCACCAAAACCTCTCAGCACACGACGACACGGAACTTCTGAGCCACAAGAATGCCCTCCAGGATATGGGGCAGGGATCCATAGAATCTCTTTTCTGGCCGGAGCTCCATGTCCGCCTGTCGGATCGTTTCATCTCAATTGCTTGTCTGGTCATGTTCCCAGGTCATCTCCTTGGCGTGAGGGCAATTGACGTCCCAGATGCATCATCCCCCACAGGGTCCAGTTTTAGAATAGGTGTGAAACAGAGATCTAGAGGCAAAAGGTCGTCGTGACAGCGGTGGCTGTAGCTGGTGAGCGGTACCTGAATTATTCCCTGCCATGCCCGTTTGAGGATGGGGTGTGAAGCTGACATTCGTGGCTGATGGGCATCTTGGATTGCCCATCTTTTTGGTGATGCAATTCTTGCGCATGGGGGGATCATTTGATCGACGAGGGTATCGGAACTCATGCTCCGTGGTATTTAGCCCTTAATTGACATCAAGTTGTTAGACCGGTTCTTATATCTCGAGCTGGTTTCATGCTCCGGATGATCCAAGTTCAATGTATCATTACGTATGAGGCTTATGGCGAAACGGTGATCAACACCATTCTCCTCCGATTGGCTACCATCACAACCTCTCTCAATCCATTGACTTTATAGAGAGCTATCAGCCTATCACTGATACACTACCAACAGTCAGAGCTTCCAATCAATCTCCTACGCTTCTACACTTGAGTACCTTGTACGTCAATATGGCTTGTTCCTTAGGCGCTTCACCGGTAGTATACCTGTATACCTGGGCCGCCAAGCGACAGCACTGAGAGCATTTAACATACCTACATCAATTCATAACCAGATCTAGCAAAAATGGGCAACACCAGCAAAACATACAACAGTGAGGATTCCCCAGTCGTCACCGACCTGAGTACTAATTCACCGCTTCTCGGCTTGACGATGGGAGAGCAGACGGGATCCCGTATTCTCCAAGAGCTATGGTCGTATGTGGCAGCAGATTGCTGTTGCTCCATCATCAAGGTGATCCTGTAGTGGCTAATACAATCGGGCGTGTAACTCTCAGGTTCTCCGCAGTCCGTCATTGCAGGAAATCTGCTCAAGTTTTGTGTAGGGCACGTCCGAGAACGAGTAGCAAGCCATGAACTATAGTTATGTAGTGATATTGTGTTAGAATGCTGCATTGAAGGGGCAACCATAGTTTTAAAAGCATCATGTGGTGTATGGTTGCCTCTTACCTAAATTATGTATTAGGGCGTCTTTGAGTTGATTGGCTCATATTAACATTCGAAAAGCTACTATGCTCCAGTTGGAGCCTCGAAGCTTATGTATGCGCGGAGGGGAAGTACCCTTGATACTCTGTTTTATCCCCATATAGTTTGAGGTTATGATTCACATGAATGAGGCCATGGAGAACTTGTCAACGTTGCGATCACATCTTCAAGTTGCATCTTCCCTTCTCCATCGTCCACATATTCCGTTTGGTGTTGCTGATTGCTCTCAGACGACAGCTTCCTTGGTCACTCATTGTCAGTACCAACAAGGACGCCTTAGCAAGGACGAGACATCTGCAAACAAAGTTGTTGGCTGCGAATTTTATGGGTCGAGATCTTCCCACATGCTCACGTTGTGATGCTTTGCCAAACGTTGTTTCTGTAGACCACTTAGGGGAGAGGCTGCGACGACACTGTTGGTGATGGCAGGAATCGGCTTAAACTTAGGTAACTTGTGACTGGATTATTCTCTCCTTCTTAACGTAGGTATTTATTACGACGCCTCCCCTGGCCATAATGAGAAAGGGACACTCAGTAAAGTTACTGACTTCTTCTCCAAACAAGACACACCAAGTCACTTCGACTCTACAACTCTCAATATTGATCAAGGCTACAGAGATAGCTACATCTTCTTCACTTCATCACTTGCTTGTTCCAGAAAATACACACGAGTAGTCTACCACAATGGGAGCTACCAAGCGCGAGATGTGCTATGAGCTTCTCGTCAAAACCCCCGGGCTATCATTCGCCGGTACCTCGACCCCTGGAGCAGCCGAGTTCTCAAGAATCTGTAAAACAGTCTTTGGCGGCCCAGCTCCACGACCACCCATGACCAAAGCGGAGGCAGAAGTCAACATCTACGAGTTCTTAACCGAATGCGAGAACCACTTCCACAAACTCACCATTTGCCCCAAACACGGTATCCCCGTACAAGATATTCTCAAGGACGATATCTCCATGCCACCATGCGAATGTCCGGAAAAGCCAGTCCAATACTACCAGGGCATTGCTAGCAGTCTCCAGGAATCTTGGAAAAGGCCCATCGATCCCGATCACATCAAATCCATAGTCGAAGCAACCTTGTACGCTCGAATCGAGGTCATCAAGAAGAATGGTGGTATCCAGAACGACACAGCTTGGGCAAATAACCTCATCCTACTCAACGTTCACATCCTTCTCTGCAATTTCGCCGCGTACAAAAATGGTCATTTTTATGCTCCCGTGAAAGGTCTGTGCTGGACTGTCAATGGTGCTCTTGAGTCGCAAAAAGAAGCTACAAAGAGGAAGGAAACGCTTCTCAAGCAACGAGAGGCTAAGAAACTCAAGTCTGCGTCGGGTGCTGGATATCTTCCTGCGGCGGATGCGGCTGTCGCTGGGGAAAGGTTGGTAATACTTTCGATCTGTTGTAGCTGTAAGCTAACCATCAAAGGAAACAATGAATGGCTGGCTGGCCTCGGGGAAGAAGAAAATGTAAGACTTTAGAAGAAGAGGTACAAAAAAACTTAGAAGAGATCCCCCTAAGGTTGGGCTAAATTTCTCAAGTCTTTTGATCACTTAGGATAAAGATCCTGAGTTTTTTTGCTTTCCCCTGGCCGGCGCTACGAGGCCTCGACTTTTGCAACGAACCGAAGATTGTTTGGACATGGCTTGTGTATGGAGAAGCGAAAGGAGCTTGTGCAGTTTGGAGTCGGGGATTTTGATGTTTAATAGCGGGCTCTCATTAAGAATAGCGATTTAGCGATGTCTTTCTTATGGAGTAGTTGTCGTGTTTGAGTTTGTTGAAAAAGCGTTGTTAATTCCGAGTGTGCTCCCGCCTTGCCACGAAATATAGAAATGGTGCAGGGTAACTCCTCTGGCTCCTCTATCTTAAAGCATGTTTACAAGATGCTAATGTTCAACAGTAAAGCCATATCAGGCCCTCATACGGCCGAAATACTCAAACAAGACTCGAGCTATCTTTCGAAATCGCACCTTTACCCATGGAGTTCTTAGATACCTGAACGATGTCGTCGTGAAGTCTACAATGGAGATTCTAGCCGCTCACAAGCCGATTCAAGTTCCACCCACCCATTGGAAATGTCAAGCTCTCATTGGCTGAGATACAGTTCGCGCGGTTCAGCTATGCAGGGGCCTGGGCCTTGGTAAAGCTGGCATCAGGCGATGACGAAAGCCAAAGCTCGAAAGTCAGCTTATTGAAGCTCTTTGCTCGAATGACGATGAGAATTGAACAAGACATCGCTTCGTACATTGGATGAAATTGGCAAAAAGAGACTCAAGGTAGCTCATACTATAGCACGAGTTCGTAGGTAGCAGAACTATGCTGTGGCGGATTGTATTCCAGGAAAGTTATCCGACTAGTGCCGCCTTCACGTGCTTTCAAACAAGTTAATTGTCGTCATCGAAGCCATCACCACCTCTCGATAAGCTTGGACAAGCGTTTCAGTTGGTGTCGTGTACAACCAATGGATACATCAAAGGACAAACCTATCAAACACGACCTAAAAATTCGGTGCGACTCTACGAAACCACAATCAATATTAATTTCCTCATTTTCACAGTCTCAGACAAACTCCCTTACCAGCCTCTTTGTCCTTCCCCCCCACCTCGAGCTCCCTCCCGTCGGGTCCTAGATAGCGCCCAGCCCCCGGTCATTTCTCCCCCTCTCAAAAGATAGGCAGCCGTTTTAGCGCCTCAGCTGCTGAACCGCGCTGGAAACCGATCGCTGAAACCTGTCCTGAGCCTTGGAGCTTGGAGCACCTCAATCCAAAGCGGGGGCGGGCTCCGTCACTGCCACAGTCCATTCCATCACTCTCTCCCCTGCCTTGATTCTTACCCACTTCCAAAAGCCAAAGCCCACAACTTGTCTTCTCTTCCTTACGACATCGTCATTCATCAGCAGCATCTTCGACTCTCAATAATAGCATCAGCCCGTCCTCAACGACCATCGCGCACGCTCTGTCCCTTGAAAACTATACTAGATCGCATCATTTCTCGACTCTCTTATCTCTAGACGCAATGGCTCCCCCGCCGAACCCCAATCTTCCTCTCCAGGAGAGGCTTCTGGCCCTTGCCAAGACCCTCCAGTGTACGTGGTATCTTGAGATGCGACCTTGCGCGCAGACATTGTAATGGAATCGCATTGCTAACTTGGTGTTTCTTCTAGTCGGTTGGTTTGTCGGGTACGTCTTGTCATGAACTTCACCTTTGTCCCGCTCTGCCTCGGTGCGACGAAATGGCCACGATAGCTGTTTTGGATCCTCAGCCTCCCTCTTTGGAGCTCACATCACCAACAAATAGCGAGATCTGTGACTGACAAGCTCTCTTGACTATAGACACCTCACTCTGATCCTTACAACGGGCCGATATTTCTTGTCCTGGATTCGAATGAACTACTACACCCGCATGGCCCAGCTGTCCTACCGCACTGCCTTTATCGCTGCCGCTGTCACCTATGGCATTGTCGTCTACAAGACCATGCGCGCTCGCGCAAAGACTAGCGTCCGACCTGCTACCACTCCCATGGATCTCCTTAGTGACGAGAACATCCAGTATCTTGGTAAGAGCTTCTGCAGCATATCTTGCTAGATCCACGCAACCTTGCTGACCTCCAAAAGCCATGGCCCTCGTGTGGCTTTTCTCTCCCCAGTACCCCCTCGCCTTGATCCCTTACACGATCTACTCGGTCTTCCACGTTGCCACCTATACCCGTGCCAACCTCATTCCCGTGGTCCTTGCACCCAAGCCTGCGCCTGAGGCTGCTGATGGTGCTTCTCCTAGCCGTCAAGCTGTCAACAGCCCTCTTGCTAATCAGATTGGCGCTTTCGTCAAGGAGTACTATGACTCTTCCATGGCCATCGTCTCCTACCTTGAGATCGGTCTCTGGGGACGTATTCTTCTCTCCGCTATTCTCTTCCAGCGTCGATCTTGGATCCTCATTGTTCTCTACACTGCTTTCCTCCGTGCTCGTTACACACAGAGCCAGCATGTCCAGGGCGCTTTCCGCCAGCTCGGTGCTCGTGTCGACTCCCTCGTTAGTGCTCAGGGTACTCCCCCTGCCGCGCGACAGGTCTGGGGCGCTGTCAAGGAGGCTGGCAAGCAGTTCCACGATGCTACTGACGTCAGAAAGTACATTGGAGGCCCTGCCAAGAAGACCACATAAGCCCGACACGACGATACGCAGCTTCAAGTCAGTCTGACCTGATTATACTGAATGGATATGAATTGAGGCATAGCGGAACCAGACAAGATAGAAACGCCATGACGCTACGATTGGAACTAGCTGCTCTGCAGTTAACGCGACGACGATTTCAGACTGGCTAAAGAACATGGGTGTAGCGAGTATAGCTGCACAACCATAGGAACGTGGAAAAGAGGCTTGGCCTCGTGACTGTATTTTTTATTCCTATACTTGGAGAACTTTTCTGGCGACTGTTCTCACGCGCACGCGGAGGGAGCTTTGTGGGCCGAGCATATCGACTTGGTGCACGAGGTGTTGAGGAGGAATGGAAGTGCCCATGGGAATGATGGGGAAGCTAACGAAGGAGACTGGATGGATGGGTATGGATTTCCTGGTGTTAGCTTTATTGTATTCGAGTTTCAGGTTTGATCATGACTTGTGCCGTTGCTGAAGTGATTTGTAGTATGATAAATTGTTTATTGCTCAAGTATAGCTTTCTTGATCTGTAAATGGTGTTTCTGTGAAAGACTTGGCTGTGAACTTGGCATCGAAGCATGGCGCGTTCTCGGAGAAGAAGACATTGAGAGTCTTCAATGGCTTAAGGCCCGACTTGGTCTCTATTATATTGTTCAACAAAGAAAGAAGCCTCTATTTAGCTGTATTCCCTGTTAAATCTTGTCATAGTGAGCATCTCATCTCGTTGCAGCAACTTCTTCATGTGCTGGCGATGATATCAAAGCCCAATAAAGATCAGGTCCCTTGGTGGGGCGCAAAGGATGACGTCGCCAGGCAAGTTACGTATGGATCTTTTGACCAGGCGGCCTCAGCCTGTTCTGTTCATCCCAAACCCATCGCCTCATTTCACGACCACTTTCAGCTGAACCCAATTGTAGTTGATTATTTTGAACACTACTAAGGGACCTCTACAACGTTACGACCGCTGCTGGTGATGGCTTCGATCTTGCGACAGATTGTCGCGGGGCCGCGCGCTCGGCATCCCGAGGCTGGCTTGGATTTGTGCTATGTTACAGACCATATCATCGCGACGTAAGTCTAGTAATTGGGAGAATATCGCCGGAAGAGCGGTATCGCAACAGGTCCCTTTGAAGCCATCTCGTTTTCTGGCGACTCTGCTAACAGCTGGCTTCTTAGATCTGGTCCTTCAGAAACATATCCCCAACTCGCATATCGAAACCCTCTCGACCAACTCGTCAAATTCCTCGATTCGAAACACGGTGAAGACTGGGCCATATGGGAGTTCCGCGCCGAAGGAACAGGCTATCCTGATGAATCTGTATATGGTCGCGTGAGGCATTACCCATGGCCTGATCATCACCCTCCTCCATTCAGACTCATGCCCATGATCATGGCGAGTATGCGCAATTGGTTGCACGGCGGAGAATTAGGCGGCGGAGTAGTCACGGGCGACGGAAGACCCATGTCTTCTGGTAAAGATGCCGTTTCCGAGGCGCAAAGGAAGGAAAAGCGCGATAAGAGAGTGGTGGTGGTTCACTGCAAAGCCGGCAAGGGACGAAGCGGTACAGTGAGCTGCAGCTATCTCATCGCAGAGGAGGGCTGGAAACCTGAAGATGCCCTTGCGCGATTCACGGAACGACGGATGCGACCGAGATTTGGCGCTGGTGTTTCGATCCCTTCACAATTGCGCTGGATCAGCTATGTTGAACGCTGGACAAAAGGTGGGAAGAAATACACCGACCGACCCATCGAGATCCCTGAGATTCACGTCTGGGGTTTACGCAACGGCGTCAAGGTTGACATCGAGGGTTTTGCAGACGAGGGCAAGAAGATCGACGTTTTTCACACATTCAAGAAGGAAGAGCGTGTGGTTGTTGATCCTGAAGCACCCGAAGACAGTGGCATTAGCGATATGATATGGGAAATGGCTGGTTACTCGGTCACCAAGCAGAAGGAGAAAGCCCCTGACGAAGCACACTTTTCTGAGGCAACAAATCCAGGTGAAACGCCATCGTCAGCAACTGAGGAGAAGGAGCATGTTGGCAAGGCGAAGACTATCAAACGAAAGGGCACAGAGATGCTTCACAAGGTCTCGCCCGCAGGGTCCCATAAGGGCGTTGAGAGAACCAAGAATGACTCTGCTACATCGTCAAAGACTGATGTTACGGAAGCAAACTCGGAGGAAGAACCAGGTGGCATGGCCGTTATTCTAAGACCCAAGGCCCCTATCCGCATTCCCAACAGCGATGTCAACATCTCGGTCGAGCGTCGTAACAAGACCCCCAAGAGCATGGGCCTAACCATGGTGACAGCCGTCGCACACGTATGGTTCAACACGTTCTTCGAAGGCCAAGGCCCCGAACGAGACGGCAAGGCCCTTGATAGCGGCGTCTTCAGCATCGAATGGGACGCCATGGATGGGATCAAAGGATCCAGCCGCAAAGGCTCACGAGCGTTTGATCGAATTGCCGTAGTATGGCGCGTCGCGGGCACTGACGCCCTGCCTGAAGAAGTCCTCGAACCAGAAGAGGGACAGCCCGTGCCACAGGTTCGACCGGCGGATTGGAAGGGTGCGAATATGGAAGATCCGGACAATCAGAAAGATTTGGGCCTTAGGGTTCAGAGCCCTGCGAGCGCGGATGTTAGTAAGGCGAGTAGTGTCAAGAGTGCCGAGGAGACGGTTGCGAAGAAGGATGGAGGGGAGTTCGAGGGTGTCAAGTCGAGTGGACCATCGGGAGAGGATTTGTTGATTGGGGATCATGGGGAGGTTAAGGGGGAGAAGAAGGCTTAGGTTGATGATATCCATGTATATGACTGTATGGACGATTGGATGTAAGACCATGAGTGTGAATAGAGTATTATGCTACCATGGCAAAAAGAATGGGTATCTTGAATAGAAAGTGTCCTTCTGTATGACTAGCCTCAGTAGTGTCTACCCCTTCCTCTGTAATGCCTATCCCCTCGATATCCCCCATACGGTCCTCCCCTCCGATGATCCCCCCTGTCCCTATGCCCATGATATCCTCCCCTACCCTCCCTCGGCGGCGGAGGCACCGGCTCTTCAACCTCGACTTCATACTCTTCGAATTCTTCCTTAAAGAATGCTTCAGTAATCTCCTTTTCACTCACTGCAGCCTCGGGCTCAAACACAAAACGCAACGTCCCCTCTTGCCCCTTCACCGTTCGTTTTCCAGATGCATCACCTGGCCATGACGTTGATGTCGCGGGTGATATAGCTGATGCAGGTGTAGAAGGTTGGGGGTCTTCGGCTTCGCAACGGGAGCAGTAGTACAGATATCGAGGTTTGAACGCCTTGTCAAGATCGTTGTTAAGCCGAATCTTGATGTCGATGATCATATTCTGATCAAACTGTGCCCCAACTTTGGTAGATTTACCATGCTGAACGTATAGATCTAGTATATCAAGCATGGTCTCCATAACAGAACCCCAGTCGTACTGATGCTTCGTCTTTGCGTACTCTCGAACTCTGTCAACGTGCTGTCCTGTCATGAGGGCCGTGAGCTCCACGACTGCCATGACCATGGAGAACGTTGTGCGTTTGATGGGTACAAATGTCTTGTACATGTCGATGCACATTGCGTATGCGGTCTCGAAGAAGGGTTTTCCATGATCTTTGCCAAAGATGTCGCGGACGACTTTCACGAGGAGTTTTTGGGGGTAGCGTGTGCGGAAGTCGAAGCCGATTGTTTCGAGGATGCAACGTTCGAGGCAGACGATGATTCTGCTGGGGCCATCGAACATCTAAGAGGGTTAGTACGGGGCTGTGTTTGCTGTTCGTTGGACTTGCCTTGTCATCGGATGAGACACATTTCTCGGGGTTCTTCACGTTATATGCCGCCGCGAGAATATCCTTTGACTTCTTGATAGTATCCTCCACCTTACACGCGAGGAATAAAGATGCTAGTGCAGCGTCTTGATAGTTGTACTCGACGTCTCTAAAGTTGAGTCGAAATTTGTGGAAATACGTGCAGGCTGTATCGAATGTCCTCACAGGTCTGTTACTTAATCAGTATCTAATGCCCACGTCCTCCCGTAGAAAGACCCGACGTACAGTTGTAGATAATCCCTCACGTTCTCGATCAGCTGCACACCTTGAAGACGGTAGTTATCCTGTCTTGCGGGATCGCAGCCGTGGTCCTTGAGCATACGTCGCAGCTTGAGCTCTGATGTGTATTGGTTCGAACTGGTGATTGTGCCTGGATGGGGTCCGATCTTGGGTATAGCGTCGCCGTTTGTGGCCGCGGCCGGACCATTATTTGAGGTTGTCATTGGAGCGGTAGAGACGATGTATATATGATTGTTGTCGCAAGTTTGAAGTTCGTTTGTTCGGTGTCAGAATAGAATGGTCGATGAATTGGAACAAGTGGGCCTCGTCGCTGGCGTTGTAACACGCAAGCTTTGACGGGTTCGATTACGGATGCTCAGTATGAATTAGGGATATAAAAGTGGCAGAAGTCTCTCGAAAGTTACGGCGATGATGCCCGTTGTCGCGTAGAGTCAAAATTACTTCAGTTGTCATGATGCAGAGCAATTGCGATGTGGCTGAAGCTGGCGACTGTGGCGCAGTTAATCACAAGCCTCAGATACACCGTCGACAGTAGGTAAGCATTTCACTGCCCGAGCACGATATGTTTCTTAACATAATACAAGGGCATACGGACAGTATTCTAAAGGCACAAAGCACTTATACAGAATTGTCGTGATTACCTTATCTTTGATGATGGAGTTCAAGACGTTCAGATGCACGGCCAGACATCCCAGTTTGTTTCTGCCGGCGATGATAGGTATCTCGGCCACCTCACGTATGGAATAGATCGAGGTACCTACCTTGGTGGGCAATTCGGCACAAATAGACATTACCTTCAGAATAATTTAGCCTCTGTTTTCTTGTAGCCAATATATACTCTCAATAATCACGCCATTAATGATATACTTTATCCACGTCCACCAACCTTCTCAAGGTCCCCGAGGGAAGGCAAGAAGATGTAGGGCCTTTTAGCCTAAGTACTGAAAAGACTTGGGTAAATTTAGCATATTTTAGTAGAGCTTTGGACCAGTTTATTCTGGCACCCTGATGTAACATTAGAAGTTGTACTCGAACCTCAGCGGAAAGTGGAGGGGTCATAGCTGTCTTCAGCTCCCCCACAAAACTCTTAATCTCCGTCGTCATCATCTCCTTGGATATATCTTTTGGGGTCAATCCAATAAACTTACTAGCATCATAGATGCCTTGCTTCTCATCACCCTTTGAGTTCAAGAGTGCTCACCGGTAATGAACCGGGTTCTTTTATCCTTTTTTACTTGACCATATCGAATTTTAATTGGCTTGGCCCCTCATCGATACATCAAGTGAGCACCTTCGGACTCAAAGTTCACAATACCTAAGTAACCAAGGGGATGCAATAAAACTTCAGACCTCTATCCTATGTGACAAAAGTCCTTAGGTAAACTTAAGTAAGCTTAGTGTAATTTAGTATAGATATAGAGGATCTTAGACTAAGGAATTTTGGCACCTTAGGTTAACGTCAGAAGTCTTCTTACACCCTGAGGGTAACCTTGATGATGCAGCTTGCCTGTCTGAGGCTTGTGTTTGTGGCGTAAAGATTTGCAGCCAATCAATACTGGGGTCAGCCCCACAAGAACATAACAGGTGCTGTTTCAGCTCCAAAGGGATCTTCATCATCTCCATCGTCATCTCCATCTTCTCCATCTACTTTGGGAGGGGGAAATATCGTATTCTCATTCATCACCTGCACCCACATCCTAAGGCTTGAGATTATAGGCGGCAGTCAGCTACATACTTCCTCATCTCCATTATTACCATCATGTTTGTCCCATCCTTGCTCCGGCTTGGGTTGGCCATCGGCTTGGCCGGGCAGGGCCATGCTTCCCCTTCTGCACCGCGCACAAAGGATGACCTATCCGATGACCCATTACCTATTGTTGTTTGGCACGGCCTTGGTGATCAATTCAACAGTGACGGAATGAAGAGCATCGAAGCTCTCGCTCAAGACATCTACCCCGGAACATTTGTTCATATCATCGCCATCGAAGAAGACCCCAGTCAGGATCAAATGGCCACTTTTAAGGGAAATGTCTCGGACCAAGTCAGCAAGGTTTGCGAGGAACTCGCCAAGCACCCCATTCTGTCCACCGCGCCTGCTATTGATGCCATCGGTATCTCCCAGGGCGGACAGTTCCTCCGCGGCTATGTCGAGCGCTGTAACTGGCCACAAGTCCGCAGTCTCATCACATTTGGCAGCCAACACAATGGCATCATCGACTTCAGAGCTTGCGGCGCTACCGACTGGCTCTGCAAGGGAGCTATGACTCTCATGAGACTCGGTACCTGGAGCAAAGCTGTACAGTCAGCCCTCGTCCCCGCGCAATACTACCGCAACCCAGCAACCGAAGACGATTACAACAAATACCTCGAGAATTCCAACTACCTAGCCGACATCAACAACGAGCGCGAGTTGAAAAACCAAAAATACAAGGCGAATCTGAGCAAGTTGACCAACTTCGTCATGTGGATGTTTGAGGAGGATGATCTTGTTATCCCGAAAGAATCTTCGTGGTTCGAGGAGGTCAATGGCACACAAGTTATCCCTCTTCGAGCTCGCGAGCTTTATCAGGAGGATTGGCTCGGCCTTCGCGAGCTTGATCGCAACGGTGGTCTCAAATTTGAAAGTGCCCCTGGCAAACACCTCGAAAACCTCTCTGAGCTATTACGCGAGGCCATCACCAAGTACTGCGGCCCATGGAGACGAACCTTTAAGTCAGAAATTGAGGGCCCCCGGGATCAGTTGGAGTTGGTTTGAGTCAATTACTAGTTTTATTATTATAGTTATTCTACAGAATGTTATACCCCTGCCATGCCTCGTCCACATGTGCGTCGTCCCTCCTATGCACTGAAATCGTCTTAATTACTAGCAGAACCGGCCCTTTGAGAAAGATCTCTTTCTGAAAGCTCTACGGCGGGCGTGGGTTAGATAGGCGTTTCATCCTCCTGCAAGCATCCCTGATTCTATCTTGTGATCAGGTCAAATTGTTTCAAACAAGGCGCAAGACATGCGTAAACCATCAATATTGTATTGTATTGTTAATGCAATTATAGCTACAATTCTATTCTGTGGGTTTTCCGCCCTTCAACGAACGCCTCAACACCGATGCCTTGAATTGCACGTTTTAGTTGTCAATGGCCTTGCTGGCCGATGCCTTTTGCTTTCTCAACCGAGACTTGCGGTCCGAGATTTGCTTATCGAGCTTGCCGTCGTCAGCCTCTGGGAGCTGCTTCTGCTTCTTGGCCTTCTTCGTAGGGGCGGCGGGAGTCTCAGCCTCGTCGGTGTTGTCGAGAGACTTGCGCTTCTTTCCAATGTTGGGCTTCTCACCCTTGGCGGCCTCGCCCTCGGTAATGACATCCTTCTCGTCAACCCAGAGCTCATCGGTCAACCAGATGGGAAGGGCGGTGGTCTCGGGACCCTTGATGTAGATGCTCTTCATGTTGCGCCACTTCTGAGGAATCCATTTCTCGATCATGCCGGTGACAACGGCATCGACGTTCTCGGCGATCTGCTCGGCGGTCCAACCGGAGTATCCAATTCGGATCGAGGTGTTTGTCGAAGGGGTCAGGCTGACGAATGCAGAGTCGATGGCCTTCTGAACCTCCTTGGCGATCTCGGCGGGTGTGCCTGCGTTGACGGTTCCCTCAGTCTTGACACGCTTCTGTCGCTTTCCATCGACCTTGGGAGCCTTGGCCTGCAGGTTAACAGGGACAGGTCGCTTCTGCGTTGTCTTGTAAAAGGTCTTTCCCAAAAGCTTGGGTAATCTGTTGATGATGCGGTCGTCGCCAAGGAAGATATCCGCCTCGGCGAAGAGCTTCCTCTGCGCCTCGTACTGGCTGTACTTGGCCTTGAGCTTTCCGTAGTCGATGACACGAGTGATGCGCTTGCCCAGCTCAGCAGGGAAGTCCTCAGAGGCGACAATGTTCTTGTAGGCGCGCTGGGGCTCGGCGGTGATGAGGCAGATGGTGGTCTCTTCGTTGTTGAGCGAGTGAGGAAGGGAGATCTTTCCCGGCTGCAGACGCGCCTTGTCGACGATGTGGCGCTTGGTCGTCAAGTTGAGCCAGATGGGGGTTGTAGTAGGGTCTTCATCGTCGTCGAGGAGATTGCGCTTTTCAGACTCGGCGGCCTTTTGCTTGGCAGCCTTCTTGATGTGTGCGAGAAGAGCCTTTGAAGCTTTCAAGGTCTACAAACAACTTGTTAGATGTGTTGTACCATTGGATTATTGGAAGAACGAACCTGATCGGGGTCAATTGCTGTGACAGCGGCAGCGCCGGGAGCGACAACTTCTTTTGAGGGCGCCATTGTTGTCGCAAAGTTGTAGATGGGATGGGGATGCAACAAAAAAGTTCAGTTTGATATGATAGTGGGGGCTTTATCAGTAGCTCGAAGGAAAAATAATTTTTTCCCCTGCGATGGTTGGTTCTGTCGGAATATGCAAGTCCCGGGCTCCGGTCCAGGGTCTATTAGCGGCGTTTAGGTGTCAAGAATATTGGACAGACTCCGGAGACAGTGAGGTAGTACAATCTGGGCCTTATATTAGTTTCTTGGTCGTAGCGTTCTAGGAATACTGTGAGAATAATCCTGTATGACTGTAATCTCTCATCAGAATTTCACAATATTACATTGGGTGTACTGAACCTCCGGCGACTTATTAATCTCTGTCTGTATCTTTTTCTTACAGCTTACGGGGAGTTTCTAGCGGCGGGCGGAGTTTGTCGTAGGATCCGCTGATTGTCGCTCTCACGTTAACATGAGATCCGTCCAGTTGTTCCTTGCTGGGCTTACAAGATGATGAGTCTTTGAATCCTACAACTAAACATCTTTCAATTTTCTGGTCTACCTTTGTATGTAAATTGTACTACTTCTCTCTCATATCCTTTACATAATGTCCCCCGATCTACAAGATCCTGCCAATAGGAGAGCTTCATGTGATCAGTGCAGTATGTCCGCGCACCTTTCCCGCTTACACTTGGGGTCCGTAACTTATATTGCGCATGCTGATCAACCTGCAAGGACAAAAGAAGCTCAAATGTGACGGGAGCTATCCATCTTGTGGACGATGCTCTACTCTTGGAGAGCTGTGCAAGTTCTCGGCTCGTATGCCTATGGGAAGACCTAAGAAGAGGAAGATAGCGTCCGAGAATGAAGCCCAAGAGAGCAGTGCGAGCAGGACATCGCCGTCGACTTTGGCGATGAGTATTGGGAGCGACACTGGAAGTGACATGGGACGAAGAGGGAGCTTCGATCCGTGCCAACACATGTCTGAAGATGCGCCGTTGGATCTGATACCTCTTGGGTGAGTTAAATGAATCGTCACCTTGATGGGTGAGCTGACTCAGATTTAGCAACGAGACAAATGTTGACCCCAAGTTATTGGAATTTGAATCTGATCCAGGCCAACAGACTTGCGCCTGTCTCGCGAGCTTATACCTGTCACTGGAAGAAGTACGAAAAGCAGATGATTTACCCTTCACAGCACGGCTATCAGTTCTGCGGCATTTGACCACCACGGCAGCAGGGATCATACAGTGCCAGGTTTGTCCAACAAGGTTTCTATGGGCAATGCAGAATGCTCAACTCCTCAACACACTTATTATATCCTTGGCAGAAGGATACAAAAAGATCGTGAAGTCAGTTGAGGACGAGACGAAACGAGCCCAGGATGCAGGGGAATCAAAAGAATTATGCATAACTGAAGGCCAAAAGCTAGAGCCATCGCAAAACGACGGGTTGGGATTCTCACTGAGTCTGGACCCTCAAGACTGGAAAAGCATCGCGAATAAAGCTATTAAATCTGAGCTTTTTGGTACAGCGCATTCGAGTTCCATGTCTTTTGTGGCGATGTTGCAGTTGATGGAGGATAGACAGAATCTGTGGCATTCAGGAACGAGTCATGTACCGCCGGGTATAGGACATCGGCTGGCACATCAGATGCATGATAAGGATCCGCATTGTGTGTCGGTTGTTAAGCATACGAGGGATATGATAAGTAACTTGCTGGCGGATGTTTGAGTGGTTGGTTTGATACCCAAGATGAGGCGTTAGTCTTTCTTTGATTTGATTGTTTACAGTCTTCATGGCCTAGTGCTTCAGATATCCTTGAGGTTGAAAGAGAGTGCTTTAGATATATGAATACAATATGGGGGAAGGAATGTTTTTACGGAATATCCGTGAATGGCTAAATCGCAGAAACAGTCTCAAAATCGCTCACGACACTTGTGCTTTGACTGTGTGGGATACGTTCAGAGCTTTAAAATCAGCATATCATTGGTCTTTCAAACTAACAGACACATGTCGGGATATCGTTCTCCATTTATCATGCAATGCAACTTTATCAAACGACCCGATAGGACTGGCCCCTGGATATTTCTGCTGTGCCGTACCAAACCGGGTGTTGGAACCGCATCTGGTATGCAAAGCGTGGTATGATATGTTGAATGTGTTGGTTCAGTACACAAGGTATAAGCAGATAAAAACACCGCAACTGTGAAAACACAATCTGCTGTCTTCCTAGACGACCAACGAACCGTGCAAGAATGGCAGAAGAAAATAACTCTCATCCAGCTCAGGCTACCACCGATGTTTCTGGTCTTCTTCCTCCTGGGCATTGGGCTGAGGTGGCTGAGGTTCGTATGAGACGACCTTGGTCAGGATCATGCCACTAATGATAATCCAGGAATTAGGTGACACAGATTCTGCTCTGGGAGATGATACTGCCGAGTCGACGGCATCCATCACGTCGAGTATTCTGCAGTATAGGAATATCAATGGGAGAACTTACCATCATGATATTGGAAATGCGCAGTATTGGTATGTTGTCCGAAGACTCTATGGTGCGGGATTAATGAGTATAGGGGAACAAATGACGAGAAGCAGAATGAGTCGATGGACATCAAGTAAGTCTACCAAGCGGATTTCGGGGATGATTACTGATACGTACAGTCATCATGTTTTGACGCTGGTTTTGGACGGTGCGCTGTATCTTGCGCCCATTCCCAAAGATATCAAGGCTAGTTGCTACCGTGAGCTATGGATCGCCCTACTGACTCTAATAGAATGCTATCGATATCGGTACAGGAACAGGTGAATTTTGGAGAGCTAGTTAGACTGGTTGCGGTCTAAGCCAGTCGTTACTCAAGTGAGCTCAGGCTATACCCAGACCGCGCCAAAATTGTCCTCTAGATGAACTCATACTAACACGACACTCTCCTATAGGTATCTGGGCTATGTAAGTGTTTATGATTAAACGACTAAGTGGTTGGAACTAAATGATTTCAACAGCGATTTCGCAGATAGCTTCCCAGACGCACAGGTCATAGGCACTGACGTATCACCAATTCAACCAGGCTGGATCCCCCCCAACCTGCGATTGTAAGAAAATTATCCATACCCCCAAGCGAGCCTAACACTCCAGTAGCGATATCGAAGACTGCACCCAAGAGTGGACGTTCGCTCCCAACTCGCAAGACTACATCCACTTTCGCTGGCTGGTCGGCAGCATCGTCGACTGGGATCAGCTCTTCAAGGAAGCATATAGATGTCTCAAGCCAGGTGGCTATATTGAAAGCCACGAGGCTCTCTCAAGAATGGACTGTGACGACGGGACTATCACCGAGAAAAGTGCTATGCACCAGTGGGGAAAGTTCTTTGTGGAAGGGGGTAAGAAGATCGGTCGTTCGTTCACAATCGTTGAGGATGGAGTGCAGAGATCTGCTATGGATAAGGCTGGTTTTGTTAATCTTGAGGAACGTGATTTCAAGGTAAGGGGCTCTCTTCCAGTGGTCTCTTTGCCTGCACTTACATATCCTCTTTGATAGGTTCCCATTGGAGGCTGGCCAAAAGATTCCAAAATGAAGGAAATTGGCAAATATGCACAAGCTACTCTTGAGCAGGATATCGAGGGATATGTGTTGTTCATGGCTAACACAGTGGAGGGCTGGACGAAAGAGGAGGTTGAGGTGTATATATCGATGCTGAGAAGGGAGTTGAGACAGGGGACTATGCATCCTTACTATTGGCAGAAGGTTGTCTGGGCCCAAAAGCCAAAAGAGTAAGACCATATAGTCAGTATTTTTGATTCTCTTATTATTATTCGTTATTAGTTCCATTAGGCTTGGCATTCCACCAAGGACTGTGATTCATAGTCTAGTAAGAACCCATTCTCTCCTCGATAAGACCCGTGAACTTGACCAGGTCTGCTGAGCACGGTTCAAGTACTTCTTTCAATACAGGAACCCACCATTCTTCTATCCCAGGACCAATGCCTAGAGCAAAAGCGTACTCCACATACTCAGGATAAAACCCGCTCAGCTCCCAGTCGATTATCCCTGTGATGGTGCTTCCGTCAACCATGATATTACGTGGTGATAGATCGCCATGCGTAAGGACAAACCGTCCGGTAGATTTGCGTCGTTGCCGCTCTAGCACTCTCTTCCATTTCCAGCGTTGAATGGTTCCACCGGTAAGTCTGTCGAGACACCAATTTTCAAAAGCTTCCTCATCCTCGAATGGACCGCAGGGCCTAGCAAAAGTGGTGTTGTATATGTTGCGGGTAGGTTGCTTGTCGACACGACCTATGTACGGCTGTACCAAAGTACGCATTTGTTTTATCTGAGTACGAAGCTGCTCTTTGATGGAAGCCTGGTCAGCTTGAGGCATGCTCTGCCATACACCGACAAGAGGCACTCCAGGGACACGTTCGCTAATCATGACACGTGCAATGGGTCGTTTGGTGATGATATCGTAGACTCCGCGAACCTTGGGTGCTAATACGCCATGCGTTGCGGCATAGTGCATCATGTCGGCTTGAGAGCGGTCAATGCCATTTGGACTGCTGACTTTGAGAGCTAGTATTTGGCCATGGGAGTTGGTATGCTCCAGAACTCGATTTCCCCAGTAGTTATGGATCTCTTTACCGATAACTGCATCAAGATAACTGCACTTCAGGTACTTGGGAAGTGCATCGTGTTCGTCGTTCCTTTTCTCAGCTCCCATCTCTTCCGGCTCTTCTTGTTCTGATTCTGAGGGGCTTGCCATGTTGGCAGATGGGTTACGATGGGGTCTTGATATGATAATAATTTGAGCTTTCCGCAGGAGGGTCAATGGACGATAGAAAATAGCGTATTTGTGTTTTTGAAGAGTGATTATTATGCACAACATGAAGCTCCCGCATACTGACCAACCTCCTCTTTATACCCCTGCAAAACTCACCAATAGAATCATCAAAGAGAGCCGAACAAAGAACAAAATTCTCTGTCTTTATAATTGCGGGTTAGAAACGAAGTACCATGAGTCGATAACAACATACTTGGGATAAAGATAGTAGAAACACTCGATATACACGTGGAATAGGAAAAAGAAGCACGGATTGAGATGAATAGTCTCGCACGTCCAGATTAGTAACCCTTCCCCCCATTAGTGACCACAAATCAGCTCGAGCTGGCTTATTGGTGTGGAAGGCGTCTAAAGGGGTGACCGGGAATAAATATCGGACTTTGAACAGCGCTCGGGCGATAATGCACCCGGTCGAGAGCACGAGTCGTACAAAGGGGGATGAGAGAGCTAATTGACTCATCTAATGTTTCTCCTAACAAACACTCAGGGGTACGTCTAGAGACCGAATTACAAAGCTGTCAAAGGCGCAGTAGGAAGTCTATGACGTGCAGACCTTGATCGAAAGCCCAAAACGTTCAGCTGAAAGATTAATATGGCGTGGCTGAGTGATATATGCAGTGTCCACTGGCATCAAAATGTGAGTTCTGACCAATTGATCTTTCAGCTCTTACAAACATTTACAGCCAAGAGGGCGTGTTGATAAGGCATGCTTGATGTAGGTACTTAAGCAGTTATACTGTAGATTTAGATATGTACTGTGAAGTAAAGACGATCCATCGCCAACGATAAAGGAGAGAAACAATAACTTTTACCACTCATTAAGCTCTCCATTCAAACCATCCTCTTTCATCCACCCTATTCCAAACATTATTGCTTATGTCGACAAGCTCGTTGTTGATATGGTGATTCGGCTGCGGGGTATTTCTACCTGTCTCGGCCAACTATATGGCTCTTTTGCGAGGCACGGACTGAAACGACGAGAACGGATCGGCTCAGATCTAGCCGCCTGAAAGTTCCACTGCTGCGTCATGCATGTTTGGGGCGTGAAGCAAGGAGCCTGACCTCTAATCAGCAACGATACGCATGGTACAGTGGAAGTCACTGAGACATTATTCGGGGAACGTCTCCTTATTGGAAGACAGAAACATCCAAACAATCTCGGTATCAAATGACCCGAGACTTAAATCGTTTATTTCTCACACCCTCCGTCACATGGTCAAGTTACTTGACCCCATTTAAGAACACACTTACACAATAATCCAGGGACGCCGGCGGGTGGACCTTTTCTTCCGTCGCAAGGTTGCCAAACGATACTTGAGGAGTGCGTTTACCAATTTCTGGTTATCTCGACACCGTCGACAGTTGGCGTTCTGGGATGATGCCTGCTTGGGCGAGTGGGCTGTGGGGTCCGGACATTGATGTAGATGGATGGTTTTGTTCTTGTTCGTGATATAATGTGTGTCTCCATTGGTCTGATTTCCCAGACAGGTGGCGCCAATGTGGGTTGTTGAGCCTTTGAGATCGCAGTTGCTGTTGATAATGGTCGGATGGACCCCAAATTGGGCTTTGTCGTCCTTTGAAGCCATCCCCACCATGATGAAGTATGGTCGGACGTATTGCCACACTGGTTGGTTTGGATGGTGACACAAGGGACAAATTAATTTTGCATGTGACTGATTAATTTGTGAGCCGACTCGTGATTTGAGAGGGCTCTACACCCTCTCTATGCAGGTCACCCCTGGCCGCATGTTGGGGGCCTCAAATTGTCCCAACCCTCCAAAAACAACAGCATTGACACCACTGACCAGATCGTAATATGAGGATCTTTCAAAGCCTCGAAGTAGTCTATTGTATCATATCGTATTGATTAAAACTGCCCATAAACGTTACCAGCTTCGCTTTTGGACCCCTGTTGTTAAATAGGCAACTCAAGTTGCGAAAGCAATGCATCAATTGCCGTATCTCGACACTCGAGGAACACTGATAATGTATCAATGGAAGTTCTTTAAATTAATCATACACATGTACTGTTGAGACATATACATGAGAGGCGTGCGCATAGTATGTAGGTGATATCACGATTGTAGCCTGCGGACTTAGCCATCTAGATGTCTTGCCTTTCGTTCTCTAGCATCACAGACTCATCACAATGCTCAACTTAAGCAAAGATAGAACTGAGGGAATTAAAATACCTTCTCAATCTCGTAGATGACTATCCATTTTCCCCAACTCTTCTTGAATCTCTAGGATCACGTTTCCTCCCAAGCCATCCATCCACACCAGTCACGTCACACAGGTTGTCAACCAACAGTGGCGTAGCAGACTGAACCAACACGAGCAACTCGATCAGGCACGCTCTCTGTATTAAGTTCTTGCCTGATTCGAAAGCCGAGTTCAAACAAGTTCAGTTCCCCTTGGGAGAATCTTTGACGTGGAGTTCACTACGTGGCCGAGTTCCCCCTCCGAACAGCCCCCAAAGTTACCTTTTTTTGACTCCTTTATTCATACCAACTTATCATTTCTCTCTCATTCAATGGGTAGAACTAATGGACTGATCAGAGCAAGAAAATAGGTATCATTTACCATAGCTTCGATGTGTGGAAAGCGAGTTCTCGGCTGACTGCGATAACCAACTTTCACTCGCGATACTGACTCCAATCCAAGCTGGACATACACGCGAAAGTGAATGGACACCGAAACACTCTAAGAAGCTATCTCCTTACTTTTCAAGACTTGAAATATACTTGCAAGCATCCCTCTACCCTCCTGCGACGAAAATCAATACTCGATACGACGCCACCTCCTCAAAGTGCAAGTCTCGTCTTCACAACTGTCACCAAGATCTCCCATCCCTCTCATGAATATCTGGTTGTAGTTCCAGACCGCCTTATGATCAACGTATCAAAGTCTTTACACCGATAGCCTTATTCTGCCGTGTTACTCTGCTTCGCCCCCTCGAGCTGCCTTGGGTTTCACCGAGTCTGACACATGAGGCTCTGCTGTCCATCTTTCACACTTTTTCACAATTCCTCTTCACAATGATGCCTAAATCTTGATGCCATACTCACATCTTGGCCTTCTTTTCCGGTCGCACCCTTCACAATTTTCATAATCTGCGGTCGATTCCTATGCCACGTTAGCACAACCATAATTTCTCCTGCATTCTGACACACCACTCGACGACGACATCGTTGTCGATGTAGCTATTCACGGCTTCTTTACCTCTTCACCGCTATTTGTTGCGACGGTTTCGCTTGCCTTGTCTTCGAAGTTGAGGCTGTCATGGCAGAGATTCTTGGGGTCGCGGCGTCGGCGAGCCAGCTTGGTGGTGCATGCTTTTCTCTGATAGATGTCATTAGAAAGATAAAAGGGGGAGCGTCGACGCTGAAACGATATCACGAACAGCTCCAAGAACTTCAGAGCCTTTCTACTAGCATCTCTGAGAACCCCCTTCTTCAAACCCCTGAAATCGGGACGCAGACCGACGCTCTTCTTTTTATCATCAATAACAACTGCCTGAACTCTTTGTTGCGCAAGGGGCGAGTCCTTCGTACTTGGGGCTTTCTCTATAAGGAACAAGACCTTCTTGATATCTTTGTCAGACTTGAAAGACAGAAGAGCAACCTTTGTCTAGCCATAGAGCAGATTCAGTCCAGAGCACTGCATCAGATACAAACTGATATACGCATCATGTCTGAGAAGAAAGCACCGAGTCCTCTAATTCAGGACGATGCTTCTCGAACCGTGTCCGGGGTGCTCGTTCGTAGGGACTCTTCCAACAGTACCTATACTTCAACCTCCGAAGCAACCTTTATCGACCTAGGAGCTGTCCACAAATCGCTTGCCGATATGCGTGCTGCTGTTTCATCTCAGTATACCATGCCGCAAACCAAGACGTCGCCCACGACGGAAGAACAATCTTTCGGACATCAGCAAACCCAGTTGTATATCAACCATGAACAATCTGGCACCCACTACTACAAGCTAGATGGCAACAAGGGCCCACAATGGTTCAATGCCTACGCGGCTCCGGGGTCCGAACAAGAGAACAGACAGATATACGCCATCAACGCCAGCTTCTCCAAGGAACTTGCCAAGAACCCCCCTATCCGATGCATTCACCACAACCCGATCAAAATGGGGGGAGGTATCCAGAACAACCGTAACCTGCTTCTGGTTGAAGAGGATGATGAAGGGGGGTATGAGGGCTTTGTCGTCCCGAATATGGATGAACACCAATGGATCAACCCGTCTGTCATCCCCTGCTCTACAGCACACGGGGAGGATAGTGTCCCGAGACAGATCAATGGCCTTGAGATCCGGATGAACAAGAGAAAGAACAACAAGAGAAGCAAGGGGCAGAAGGTGAAGAAGTCCAAGAAGGAGATGAAGGAGACGAAGGAGACGAAGGAGACGAAGGAGAAATAGGTTATCAGGCGCTGCTGTATGCGGGCGTTAGCCCATGTAAACTGGCCACGCTGCCTAGGTAACCTTAGTCGCGCCTAGATTTAAAAAACGTTGGTTTCTGTCAGGGAGAGGTAGTGACTGGTAGGAACAGGTAGTATTGGAAGGTGATGAGTATGCTTGAGATTTTAATACATGATATTGACATCTAAATAAGTCGTTATTGACTGTGAGAAATCATGAGCTAAATCCTAGTAAAATTACTTATAAATAACACCTAGGGATAATATTTATTTCTTTAGTTGTATGTTATAAGCTGTTTTTAATAGATACTAATAAATCCTAAATATGTAATATATAGTCTAATATTTTTACCCACTCCTTTTTCGGCGAACTCGGAAGCGAGGCTTTAGCCCAGCAACCTGAGATGCCACTCGCCATAGGTTTTGTGGCGGTGGGGCTAACGGCAGAATATCATAGTTAGAAATCAAGTATGCCAGTAAAATCTTAAGCTCTGTTGAAGCAAAGAAACGGCCCGGACACGCATATCGACCGTGGCCGAATGCCGTATACTCGGGACTGGTTGTAACCCAACTATGCCTGGTTCTTCTTCCTGAAGACTTCTCCGACTGACCATCACCTATCTCGCTGAATCGAAATGGATTATAGTCGTTCGGATTGGGGTAGATGTCCTCGTCGTGATGCATACCGTAACCAGGAACGCCCAGAATAGTGCCATAAGGGAGATGCAACCCAGTGGGAGTGGTGATACCATCTGGTTGGACCACTTTGCGGACGACTGTGATGAAGTTGCCGTTGTTCAGTCGTTGAGACTCACGCATAGCGGAATCCAATTTTGTCATATCGGCAACGGCACTCCTACTCCAACACCCGCCGTGGTGGGCGAGGACCTCGATGATCTCACGCACAAGCTCGTCAACGTGTTCTGGGTTCTTGGTGATATCGTTAAGAGCATTCATAATAACGAGGGAGCTAGTGTGGATGCTGGCGAAATTGACTATCATCAGACGACGAGCAAGTGCGTAGGGTTGGCAATGTTGCGGATCATCTAGCATCTTTGCTTGTTGAATGGACCACTGAAGAAAGTCGTTGGGCTCTTCAATATTCTTTTCGTGGGCCTTTTGGCGCAAGTCGTAAAGAGACAGCCGGCGTGCGAGCTCTGTCTTCAGGATCCCGTAGAATTGTGCCAGGTGTATCCTATTCAAGATCGTCAGGATAGGGGCCAAGATTGGTCGTAGTGGCCTCCATGTCAGCCGGAGCAATATGGCAGACAGTGGGACATCCTGAGTGAACGCAAGGGTTGAATCTTGCAGTCTTTTGTTTCGGCACAATGGAGCTCCGAAAAACACGCGGCCAACAACTTGGGCAATCATGTGCTGCACCGTCGGCATCGCGTCGATCTCGTTCTATTTGTCACTGTCTAATCCCCACAGCTCGTCAACGCTGCAACGAGTTTCATCGTACATGATTGGGATCAAATTCCCCGTCTCCCGCGTCAGTTTTGTCGAAATTAGATGCACATGTAGGCTGTCATGTGCAAGCTTAGATCCGGGAATAGTGTGGTCTGTCTCTAAAAAGTCTGCGAGGAGTTCGTGGGCATCGACGCCCGAATTGGGCTGGTCGGCAAGCCATTGTGCTTCTTGAATAGGTAGAAAAACAAGATCACCCAGTCCAAGTACGGGTAGGATCATGTAGGTATGCTTCCGGGACTTGTACATGGACGCCAGGGTGGTCTTGAGCCCCAGAGTGTTGCGCCAGCGAGCGCGCGCTTTGGGGAAAAACCATTGGTCTGGTTCAACTCCAAAGACCGGTATACTCTTGGGCAGCTGTGAGGACGATGGCAACAGAGCTGTTTGGACTGCGCCTGAGAGGACAAGAATAACAATACCAGCAATAATAATCCAGACTATATGCCGAGTCTCAGTAAGACTACCTGATAAATGGGGTGTAAACATGTCTGAAAGTCTGACCGAAGGGAGTGTTAATTCAAAATGAGGAAGCAAGACAAATTGTCACTTATCAACGTCGATATGGAGTTCCGTTCCATCTCATTCCGGTAAGCATCCGCCCGCCATTCAACAGCCTCAGACGACAACCATAAGTTTGTGGTTCCTTTCCCTATCTGGCAAGGTCTCGAGCTACATTGGCTGTTCTTGTCATCTCTCACCTTGCAGAATCCTTTCAGTTCTGACTTCCGCTGCCTTGGTAAATCTGTCGTTATCACTGGACACCACGACTAAAGGTAAGATGCTTAGAAATCAGCGAGTCGGTGTAATGGTCCGATTGGTTCCCACCCAAGGTACGCGATCTGCCGGTGTATCGCAGCCAAGGCGAGATGCTAGAATACAATACAAGGACGTTGCTTGTGTAAGGTACCAGACATTGCTCTTACGCGTGGGGAGACCCCTTTCCCTAATTCCGAATTCTTAATAGAAATCGTCTCCCACGACACTACCATGACGCAAATTCAAGAGGTCCGTAATAAGCTCATTGGCTCATGGTCTCTTATTTCCAGACGAACAGAGCTTTACAACAGCCCGGATGTTGAACCAAGTGTTCTGTACACCATCGGTAAGGATGCACACGGAATCATCATGTTCTCTCCTGATGGATACGTCTCCACGCAACTCATGAGACCTGGAGCAATTAAGTGGGAAAGCAACAATTTACTGGACGGCACTGCTCAGGAACTGGCGGATGCAACCCGGCACTTGTCGGCTTACGCTGGCTCGTTTGATATTGAAGCCAGAGGAGACGAAAGATGATATATATCAGCGTGGACCTTTGTTCGTTCCCAAACTGGCTAGGCGATAGACAAGAAAGAGTCGTGCGACTGGAGGGTGAGGTCTTGAAACTGACACACCCGTCGTTTATTATGCAAGTAGGTTCTCAGTTCGAAAGGGAACAACTTTCGAGTACATCAAGCTGATTAATCCATTCCTATTCTTCAGGGAAAGAAAGCTCAGCCAATATTTGAATGGAAGAAGATGGGTGATAGGAATGATTTAAATTCAGGGGGGTTTACTATTGGTCGAACGTAAGCCAGTATAAATTCTCAGTGTAACACTCCCTTTTCATGTACGTTAATTGAAGATATTTACACTGCTTTTTGACTTAATGATAGACATCGATATTATTTAGACAGTCCGGATCTAGAAAGCGGCAAAAGAAGGCGTATAGATCTGATTTAATACATGTTTCTATTTAGACATTTGAATTTTGACTTTTGATGTGTGATGCCGAGTGAAAATGAGAAACCGTCCAACGACTGTAAGTAGGCCACAGGAATATGAATGAAATATCTGTTTCTCTGTGAATAGTACCTCGACTACCTGAGGAACGCCACCCTCACTTCTCCCCTGGGAAATAGTGTAATCTCAGTGACCATTCGGGGTCGATTCTGCATGTACCTTTCCACAAGCTCGGGCTCTTCTGTTCTTCTGAGCCATGGACTTACTTGCTTTTCAGCCGTCCCAACTTGATCCATCCGCAGCTCGAGTCGACTAAAACGTTGGAAAAGTCGGACCAAAGTATAGCTCAACTGTACCAACACGAGCTGCTGGCCGAGGCAAAAGCGAGGGCCGCCGTGAAATGGTACAAATGCCCATGGTTTTGGGAACCAATTGTTCCACCTTTTCGGACACCATTCATCAGCCGGAGGGAAACCCTCCGGGACAGGGGAATATGCCTCTGGATTTATATCTGAATTTTAGACAGTTAGGTTTTGTCGAACTGAAGGAACTGAGACGGGTAATACTGACGCAAAAGGTGATTGGAATAGATAATACCTGTTCCTTTGAGTACGCCGATAGGATCGTTCCCAAGTGGTCCTCCACCTCGGGGCAGTGAGGTATCCTTCAGGCAAGCGCGAGTGTTGAGCGGAACTGGAGGATAGAGGCGAAGTGTTTCGTTAATGATGTTGGACAGTATTTTCATATCCTTCAGAGTCTTGTATCCGGGTTCACTGTTGAGACCGATTTGGGCGTCGATTTCTCGACGCAGATCCCTGACGACATCCGGGTGCCGTGCCAACTCGTAGAGCATCCAGGTGAATGCCATGGCTGTGTTATCACGGCCGGCAAACAAGGCGGTGATTAGTTCGTCGCGCAGGAAGCGGCGGTCAGTGGAAACCTCGGCGGACGCGCGAAGTAAGTTGAAGCCAGGATCTTTCTTGCGAGGTGTTTCTCCAGCTTTTTCCGCTTTGATTTGGTTGACGGTTTCCATAATGATCGGGTCCATGAAGGATTCAATGTAGTCCAGATCTGCCTGATACCGGCTTCTCGGCACGAGAAACTTGAAAGGCTTCGATCTCTCCCTCTGTATCTTCCAGTGTCGGAGTCGCTCAAAGCTCTCTGCAAACCTGTTCAAAGGCCTCTTCAGTGTATCTAGACCTACGCCGAGCGTGAAGTCGGCCGAGACATCCAAAGTAAACCTAAGAAACAAGTCTTTTATTTCCACAGTCTGACCGCCTGTGTCCAGTAGTGGAAGAAGATTTTGCACATGGCGTTCGAAGCACTCCAGGTCACTGATGCGCTCTCGATGAAAGACTGGCCGAAGTCGTGTTCGGGCTTCATGCCAGGCCTGACCATCTGAATTGAAGATGCCTGATTCCCAAAGCCTTGTTAACGAATGCCACTAATCAGAGCGTAGACCATACTGTGCCCGAGCATGTCAACCCAGTCGTCTCTGAACTTCTTCCCCTTCCCGAAATCATCGAACTGTGTTGCGAGTATCGCCTTTACGTTTTCTTGATCCGCCGTGTTGATAATTCTTTGGCCTGCGATTGTAGCCTCCGCAGTGTAAGGACTCTCATGACTTTTACATAGACGCATAAAAGTGTCGTTCCAGAATTCAAGAGTCTCATCGCGGGTCACGGCGCTGCGGAAATCAACAAGGAATGATAGGCCTGCACCGCCTGTCAGTAGCTCATCAAAGTGCATAAGGTCGTGTATCTGTTCTTCTTCCTCTGCTGTGCATACCTAATGGAAGCCATCCTCCATATTGGGGTACTCGACCTCCGTGTTGTTTGATTTTGGCTTCGTTGCGAACATGAATGACATAGCCACGAGCCAGCAACAGCCCTGCCACAACAAAAAAGAGCCATAACCAAAATGGGTTGTAAAATAGGCGAATTGCACCAGAGAAAATCGTGGAAAACATACCTTCAAGGTACAGTACTCACACTAGGTATTCAGATGGAGTACGGTCTGCCACAAAGGGGGGGATGGCCATATAGATCGACCCAAGGTTAGCTTCCCCTTCTAGACAGTTGGCCAACTGACCCGAGGATTCATGCTACCTCAAAATGTTTGTAAATAATCTCCCGGTCAAATATCATCCAATTCCTAAGATTGAACCGTCGGATGCAGAAATGTGGCACTTAGTCGGTGTTAGTCGGTGCCGGTCGATGATTGGATCACAATACGAAGAGGCATGGTGCACATCCTGTGAGCAATCTGGGGGAGTATTTCCTTTTTGTGGATTTCAAGTATGCAGGGGGGAAGTGACTTCTTGATACTGTATAGCAAGTGGTGGCTTTGTATTTGTCTAGTGGTGGTAACTGCAGATTTGCATCAAGTGCGTATATTATATGTATCTCTATGAAACTTCACTCCTTACGACAACCCTACCATAACCCTGCCACATGCACACCCCTTATTACGGCAACCAAGAAGTACCCAAGCCGCCAGAAACTTCTCTTTTGGCATGATGGCTTTGGCTTCTGGTTTCTGCCAAGACATTCAAAGGAGTAAAGCATGCATCAACGTGTCAAATCCTGAGTGGAATTGTGGTCTGATTAAGTGTCCTTATCGACAGACAAAACCTTAAAAGAAGGGTCGTGCCAAACATTAACTATAGAGAGGGAGCTCATTTATGTCAAGTCAAGCCGAGGCGGTACGGTGCGCTGTTCCCTGACAGCTGGGATGGCTCTCATTGGATCTTCCCGTCCCATTCCGTCTTACTTGTTGGCTGGGAACACTGCCCTGCCGGCCTTCTTACTTGCCTCAAGGGCAGCCGAGAGTGCAAATTGCGTCGAAACTCCGTCAATGCGGTGAACGCTGTTGATGTTCTTGACCAGAGTGATTTGGTAGCAGGTCGCAGAGCCTTGACGGGAGGAGATGGTGGCTGATGCGAGGAAATACTTCCAGATCTGGGCATCTGGTTAGTTGCAGATGCTACGACAAGAAACATTCAACTGACCTTGAACCATCTCAGTCCGTACTTGGCCGTGACGTCGGCTTCGTTCGCCAGCCAGTTCCGGTACCAACGCCAAATTGTGGCTGAGTAGTGAACGCCAATGGTGTCCACGCTGAGCATCATTAGCATGTCTACCGCGCGTGTGTGATTTATCGACAGAGGCCCGCGGCTTACCTTTTGACTTCCCAGCCGGCCCTTTCGCAAAACCCGATATAATACGCAAGTGGCGTGGATGCGTCTGCGCCCGGGAAAACATATTTGTTCATGAACAAGCCCCAAACCAGATCCTCATACTGCCAAGCTTGTCGGATGCCTGCGATCTGGAGATGCATGACGCCGTCATCCTCCAGCATATCGCGACACTGTCGAAGAAAGTTAGTAATCTTGAAAATGCCGACATGCTCGGCCATCTCCAGGCAAGTAATCTTGTCGTATTTGGCCTTGGGCATGTCGCGATAGTCCATGCAGTGAATTTGAGAGTCCGATACGCCAGCTCTGCGCAGGGTCTCGTTCCCCCACTTGGTTTGGTTACGCCCGAGAGTGATGCCCGTCACTTTTGCACCGTAGTTGATACTGGCAAACTTGGCAAGCGTACCCCAACCGCAACCAATATCCAACAGGGTTTCGCCAGGCTTTAGGGCAATCTTTTCACACACGATGGCAAGCTTGTTATCCTGTAGCTGTTCGAGAGACTCCTCCTTGGTCACATCGGAAATGATGCCGGATGTATAGACCATTCGCGGACCTAAAAACCAAGCGTAGAAGTCATCACCACGATCATAGTGGTCTCGAACTTGATCTTCATCCTGAGATCGGCTATGGACAAGGACATCGGTAGCAAAGTTGACAATGATGTATCGAAATAGCTCCCATGTGAAACGGAAAGACGCCCAATCATGACGGTACTCAAGCACTTCGAGGACGTCGCCGTTAAAGTCTGCGTCACCGTCGAAATATTTGCGCATGAACGTCTCCATCGAAACCTTGTTCTGTCCTCGGTACTTGGTCCGATCTTCTTCCTTATGAAAAGTCAAGTAGTGTTCCACAGGAAGACCTGGGCACTTGACTCTCTCGTTCGTGCGTGGGGCTGTGGCAGAGGTGATGGCCCAGAAGATAATCAGAATCGGAAGAGTGGTGATGAGGGCGAAGAACACCGTGGTCTTGAACCCGCCACCCAACTTCCATGCCGTGCACGTCGGGATAAGAATTAAGAGGGAAATCAAGAGCCCGTTCGAGAAGGTCTCGTTACCAGGGCCATCGGCGGGCAGTGGAGGGTTGTTTATCGCGGGAGACTTGAGTAGATGAGCATCTGGCCACGAAGAGATACCATGAGGGACATTGTACTGACTGTTGTGATTTTGACGCCGCAGTCATGATCAATCTTGAGTGTTGGGGGCGCAGCATTGGGCGTGGCCTTGAATGGGAAGTCTGGCCCTATTTCGTCCATGATGGGATTGTGCTCGGAACCCATGCCAACGATGGAATCTTTTAGATTGTAGCTAAGACGTAAAGAACAGGAGGATAGATATGAGCTTGGAAGAAGCGAAGATAGGCTCTCGAATTCAATATTTTTCGCCAGAGGAAAATGATGACCGACAAATGTGCGTGTGCGTGAGCGTAATATTAACCCTAAATCTCCTTTGTTTAGGCTTCCGATATTGTGTATCTGTGCAACCAACAAAGTACAGGCCTCAGTGCCGTTTGCCTGCAGGAAAGATACGGTGGTGTTGGTGGCGCTTGGCATTCAAAACATCTAATCTCGAGCACGTACGTATGACGAAAGGCCATTGTGTTGAGCCCGAAGTGTATTTTCTAACCTTGTGACCCTAATCGCACCGATATACATATCAATACAAAACTTTGAGTTTTTCTCGTGCATTAGTATTTCTCGATAAATCTGATAGCTGTGCGCCGTACCTGCAGGAAGTTAAATATACCTTGTCTACTAAACCTTCTAAAGGTTAACTTATATAGCCAAGGTCTCTTCTATAGCATATCTATAATATTAGCGATTTTACGGGTCAATTGCAAGCTACAGGTCAATCAGTGACTGGATCTAAGCTATATTTCTTCTTATAAGCTTGATTTTCTTTTTCCGTTCCTTATCCTTGTTAGGGTCTATATCTAAGGCTTCTTATAAGATGTCTAATGCAAGTAAGTCTGTCAACCCGAGCCAACATTCTCAAGATGATGTTTATTATCTAGCAGTTAATATAGTATCAGCCCCCATTCTGGAAAAAGATTGAGATGGCAGTGGGAATTGTTTATATAAAAAAAGAATTTACGTGGAACGCGCTGGGAGATAGGATATATGGCAGATCTTTATTGATCATGAGGAACTTTCGGAATCCTTTGATACACTATGGCACCACTTGGGTTAGATATGAAACTTTAGCTATTAAAATAATATAGTCACTTATCAATATTATGATTGTACGGGTCTTTTAATGATTATGCAGAGTGACCCCCCGATGCTGTTCACGTGACATGTCACATGTTTCAAAGGAATTTGTTCCGCGCCATGATAAGAGCAATTTTTCGCCTTTGACTCAAAACAAAATCGCTAAGCGACCAAGTACTTTTATCAAAATGAATTTCTTCAACCCATTCTCCCGACAAGGGGCTCAATGGACATTTGTAGGCCATACATCGTCCTTTCCAGATGTAGATGATGATGCAGGCAACTTGGCAAAACATCGCTTGTGTAACGCAAAATCAATACCTGGCTGCAAAGCATTTCACATACCACAGGAAGATGTCTCTTCGGCAGAAGAAGTTCCTGTTGGCGATGACTTCTCGCTAGAGTCACTTGGGAATCAGGTGCTTGTGTTTCAATACAAAGGCAAATTTTATGCAATCGACCATGTGAGCAAATGTCTATAGGAAATTTGTTTACAGGGGCTGACAAGGGTAGTCATGTCCGCATAGCCAATACCCTCTTTCAAAAGGGACGCCGTTCGACATTGAAGACTTTGGCGTTGTGCTCAGCGCAGGAGTATTGTGCCCAAACCATGGTTGGTCCTTTGATTTGTTCACCGGCATGTCAGATCGGGGGAGCTACAGACTCAAGACCTGGGAAGTCGAGATCAGGGACATAAAAGAGACGGAATCTTCTGACACAAAAGAGAAGAATGACCTGTCAACGGATAAAGAGGTTTGGGTGAGGAGGAAGCAAAGGATTGGCTGAAGCGATGACGGTGGGGGTTCGCCTGGCAAATGCGGATAATGGCAGATGTTGGTGAATGCTTTGGGTACCAAGAAAGAAGATGACGAATGGCAAATGAATCTCATGAACGGGGATAAGCGAGGATACACGAAGACCTTCTCCGAAACCAGTCACGGCTAACAATTCGGCACTTGACAAGCCCTACTTTGGAGTGCAACTTCTCGATCCATCATCCCGTACGAACTAAGGACAAGCCTGGCGTGCCACTTTATCCCTGATCACAGGATACAAATGCCGTTCAAAGCATTGTTCCCTTCTCTCTGGAGTCATGCACAAGGTATTTCAGTACTGTCTAGACAACCCTGCTGCAGGATTATAGCCCACGAGGTGCAAACCCCGAGACGACACAGATAATAGTATGAGATACCAGTCTAGGATTTATAGAGGGCGACTTTGCAACGGCGTGGTACGTTATTGGAGGGCAGAGAATTGGTGAACAAAAGCCCGGGCTTATCAGTGCTTTCTTGGCGATAGTGAGCGTGATGAGCGGACAACCCGATAATAGACGGATGGTCCGAAAGCAGATGGATAAACCGCGAACCAGCGGATGACTCGGAAGTGAAAGATTAGGTGTCTGGCGCCGTTGATGAGCATTGACCGCATGAGTGTGAGCTCTTCTTTGGTTGTTTGCCTTGCCATGTTCTTGTAGGATGTACAAGCAATTACGACGAACCTTAGTAATTATGGCTAGCTACAGCTGGAGATACAGACTTCGTAACCCTGGTTATCGGATAGTCCATAGACCCATGCCATATCAGATCATCCAACCTCGCTATGACACCTCCCAAACTTAACTCCCTGATTTTGATCGGATCGGCTTTATGCTGGCCAATATCTGGCATAACAAGTGTGGAATGTAACACTCCCCCTCATTCTCCATCACCAATATCCCACGTCCCGAGAGGACCACCGGGAAAGTGGAGGGTACCCCGACGCCCTCCAAAACCACCAACTCAACACTCCCAGATTAAGCTAAGCTTGCAACGCCACCGAAGCATCTAATCTATCTGGTTGGCTAGTGCGGCAAACCCCCCAGTGATCTAGATTGCATCTCGGTTACAGACTTTCACGGTGCCATGGGGTAATCCGGGGTAACGTGGAGGAGAGTGAGGAGTACTTAATCGACCATGGCCTACGACTAAAAATTCCCAAAACATCACCCCTAACTGCAAACATTCACAAAAATGGTCTCGTTCAAAGAAGCCTTTGCTCTGTCTCCGCTTGAAGTCGAGGTTGCGACGCCTCCTGGCACAGTCCAAATCCACCGTGAGAATTTCTTGCCCCCTGACGCGTGGAGATTTTATGGCTAACAGTGAAAAAAAGGGGAGCAGGAAGATGCAGGCCATGTGATTGTTAGTGGGCATTTGACGGATGATCCTCGAGATCCTCTGAATTTGCCGACATGGCATAAAGTCGCTGCTCTGAGCGTTGCCTCGCTGTATGCCTTCACGGCGAATTACACAAGCGGTGTCATCGCGCCTGCGTTTCAGCTCTGGCCCATGATCTTCCCGAAAGATCCGAGAACCTTCTCTCAGCTCTCCAAGTTGATTGCGGTACGTTTCTCTCTTATTGCACTGACTAAAGTTCAATGCTGATAGGATCGCAGGTCCACATCCTCTTCCTCGGTGTAGCCAACATCTGGTGGGTTCCCATGTCCAACTCGTTGGGACGACGGCCTGTTCTCATCATCGCCACGGCCATATTCACGTTCTGCACTCTGTGGTGTGCACTCGCGACGTCGTATGAGTCCCTCCTCGTTGCTCGTATCTTTCAGGGCATTGGAGGTGCGGCTGCAGATACTGTTGCCCCCGCTCTTATTGGAGATATGTTCCCCATTCATCAGCGTGGACGAGCCATGGTAAGCACACTCTTCAGCAACCTTGATGGCAACTAAGTACTGATATTTGTTATAGGCCGTCTACACCATTATGCTCGTCGTTGGACCTCTCACAGGCGGCATCACAGGAGGATACATCGTCTACCAACAGGGTTGGAAGGCCATCTTCTGGGTCTGTCTCGCCCTCTCCGCCGCCTGCCTCGTCGGCGTCATCTTCTTCGTCCCCGAGACCCTGTATATCCGAAGCGCACCCGTCGAAGGCGTAACAGACCCCGAAACCGAGAAGAATGCGCAGTATGGCAAAAACGAGCACGTTGAGGACAAGCAGTCTGTCCACGGGGGTGACCAGCGCATCACGCACTCCGCCTACGGCTACGTCCAGTCTTTGGGCTTCGAAAGGCCTCGGGGAAGTCTTCTGAAGCAGTTCATCCAGCCTTGGAAGACCCTTGCCTTCCCTGGTACTTGGGTGGTGATGCTTCACTACGCTGGGCTTGTGGGCGGTATTGTGACTATTTCGACCATCGGACCTTCGATTATGGCGAGCCCACCTTATCTTTGGAAGGCTAACGCTGGTCTTATCAACGTCGGTGCTGTCATTGGCGGCGTTATCGGTTATGTGTACACACACATGCTTGCTGATGGAAGACTTGTCAACAAGGCCAGCAAGACACGAAACGGAGTGGCTGAGTCTGAGGACCGATTGCCAACCCTGTTCTTCCCTCTGTTCATCGCTACCTGTGGCTTTTTGGTCTTTGGATTCTGCGCCAAGAACCCTGGCGGACATACCTGGGTTGGACTCCAAGTTGGCTATGGCATGCTCAGTTTTGGTCTGATGCAGGTTCCATCTGTTGGGTTCAACTATGTAAGTTTTATACCGCTCTCAGCTTTGTTCTACTGTGTGTACTAACAAGTTATAGTTGATCGACTCTTATCATTCCCTGGCTGCAGATTGCTTCACCATGGTCACGATTCTGCGTGCCATCATCGCCTTTGCTTGGACGTTCTTTGTGGCTGATTGGGTTCAAAAGAGCGGAGCTGCAGAGCCTTTTGGAATCTTTGGAATGTTGATGGGTATCTTTTCTCTGCTGACTGTTCCTCTTTGGATGTATGGAAAGCGTATGAGGATTGCTACAGCAGAGAAGGTTCTTCGATGGCAGGGTTATTAGTTTACAGATACCAGTCTGCCTTGAGTCATGATGTCTATGGTTATCTTATCACAAATTGACCAAATCAATATGGCTATCCTGACCCACTTCAAGTCGCGTGTCTATTTGTCCTCTCGTAATATTGTCAACATAAAAGTGGTCTCATATTTATTGTCATACACAAGTACAGTAAGTACCCGGTCCACGGGAATCGGAACCCCTCAAGCCAAGACTTTTCTCATGCCAAGGATTTATCGATAGGTAATTGGATTGCGTCCCACTGCCAAGACCCTCTCTGCTCACCGCACAGCCCCCCTAACAACTCCTCCCTACGACACAGTAAGCTCACCACCACCACCACCACCAGCAAAAGTCCTATAACCTTTGTGAAACACGTTTCAGCACCGCATAATTCCTACAGGAAGAGGCCTCCTGACTCAAAAATAATTTCCTATCCAATACCCGTCGTGCCGAGCCGTGTATGCGCCTTAGTGGGGGCCTCGTCAACCGCGCGCTTTTGGATGGAGATGGGATATTCAGGGGTCCTTGCAAGAAGTGGACTCTTGGTCTGCATTGCATGTGCATTGCAGTCGTGGCAGCTTCAAAATCCTTTTCTCGCGGTTCACTCGGTCTCGGAGGGTCTTGGCTTTTGTGCGGAGGCGCATGCGCGAGGCCTCTCGTGAATCACTGTCAATAGTATATATATATGACGCCTTGACGCTTCACATAACTTGATACTACTCCTGCATCTACAACTTCTCACTTTACTCAAATTCAATTTCAAATTCACATCATCCAAAATGGTCAACTTCCACGAGAGCTCCTCTGACATCGAGCTTGAGGACGGTCACATCCTCGTCGCTCAGTGCAACGATGCTGATGGCGAGCCTCAAGAGTCTCGTCTTGATCTCGACTACTACATCGGCAACAACGACGGTGCTTTCTACTGGGGTGGCGAGGGCAAGTGACCATATATTCGAGTTCTATCTTTGATATACTAATGATGACTCAAGGCTTCTCTGGCTCTGCTTCCGACATCACCTTCTCACTTGAGGGCGACGACAACGTCCCTGTCCTCCGCGCTCTTCTCAACCCTGTTGATGGTGACCCCGTTGAGGCTGACCTCAACCTTGCTGAGTGCATCGGCAACGACAACGGCACTCTCGTCTATGGTGAGTCTCGATAATATTCAGGTTTTGGACATCTGCTAACAGTGATTAGTCCCTCCCCAGTAAGCGAAATGATGGACTTTGAGGAAAGGTTTCAGGCGCAAAGACAGTCAAACAATTGAAGTAAAACTACCAGCGATTGTTTCTCTGTTCCTTGTGAATACAGAGCTGAGACGTGAATGTCAACAAACTCCGAGCCGATTACGTGTAGCGTGACTGTGTAACATTGTATCACTAACGCTGTCGTCCGGTCATACCATTGTACCCATTTCAGTCTAACGAGTGATATCCTTACAATTTTAGGCTGATCAATCTAATTGAAAGGTCTACTAACTTGCACCCAGAATTATCATGTCAAGTAAGAGGAGAAAGGCAGCATCTGCATAGCATTATCCGCACTGGACTTCAGACACAATACTAATACATATTAACCATCAGACCCGGGTATCATGCATCCAACTTCCTCTTTGCCGAATTCTCCAACTCTCCCATAAGCTGCACCAACTTCTCCGTAAGATGCGGCACCGGCATCCCCGCAAAATTACTCCTCACAATCCCCATAACCGCCTCCATGACCTTGTCAGGCTGGGAGAGCGGCACACTAATCACAACCTCTCCTTCACCCTGAATCTCCGTCCTCCACCGTATACAAGGCTGGCCCTGTCCAAAACCTTTGAATCTTTGAAGTGCTATACTATCTTCTTCGTCCAAGTAAACATTCTGACTCAATGCGCGGGATAGGCTCGATTGGTCGGACAATAGGCCGTACACCCAGAATGCGAGACTTGCGTGGTACAGAATTATGGCCATGGGGCCGCGCATCGAGCCGCGGGATGAGTGTTTGGCAATGTGCATGATCTGAGCCGCGTGGAATATTGTGTGGCGGGCAGATTCGCTTTTCACCCAGTCGCGGACGGTGGGATAGACTGCGCGTGCTCGTTCGGGACCTTCCATGCCCGCGAATATCTGAATGTCTTCGAAGGGCATGTGGAGATGGAGAAGGGCGAGTTCCAGGCGCATTTGGATCTCGGGGTCTGCGGAAGTGTCGGCTGATAGACTGAGTTTCAAGTGTCCAAGGAGTTTGAGTAGTTCGTCTTTGCGCATCTCTGTGACGAGGGTATTCCAGCGCCGAGGTCGTGATCGTTGGAGGGATGAGAGTTGGAGATATTCCCAGCACATAGTCCATGTACAAGAGAGGACGGCCAATATAGCGACATATGAGTCAACAGAGTCAGTATGGTTGTTGAGAATATCTGGGTCATCGATGACATCTGCAACGAAAAGCGGCTCAGTTTGTCGGCGCGAGGCTTTGAGCGAGTTCCACTGTTCCGGCGACGCGGCAGTCCACAAGTCCGCATGTTCCGGAAAAGGCAGAAGGATCTCGGCGTACGATATCGAAGGACTGACTAGCAGCGCCGTGGAAGTGTTGGCATCATGGGATAGCATCCTGAATGCAAGCCTCTTGAAGGACTCATCCTCTACCCATTGAAACCAGTCTTCCTGAGAGACTAGACCTGGAGATTGCATGGTCTTGCTCTGGGAGTACACTGATCTCTTGAACTTCCCATCACGGCGCATCATGGTAAGCACAGGGTTGAAGAAGCTCTCTGCTATCTCGACCTTGCGGGGGAGACCGCTCCAGATGCCCATCTCGAGGGTGATGACGAAGGCTTGGGTGAGCTGAAGATCACGGACGAGACTGTTATCCTGTTCCCACTAACGACAGGTCAGTCTGGGAACTTGAAGACGAGGGATTAAAGAACTTACGTGTTTGGCAACAGCTATCCTCAAGCATTCTTGTATAGCATAGCCAAGTTTTGACAAAGCAGGATCGGAAGTCAAGACTGCTCCGCAGGCAGCCATGGCAGCGACAAGCTCCGGCCTCTTCTCGTTGGGGTTGAAAGAAGCTGCGTGGATGAACGATGTAGCATGCGTGACGGGCGATGTGAGGTAGTACTGAAGTAATGTGTCCAACAGCTCAGCAGAGGGAAAGGACGCTACTGCTTTTGACAAGTGATCGGAACGACAGCTATTGACGACCATCATGAGTATCCTGTCGCGAGCTGGTCCTTCTAACTTGGCAGACGTGACTCTTGTGTTTGAGTCCAAGGCGACACCAGACTCAGGTGATGGGTAGGCAGAGTCTGTGGCGGGAAGGGAGAGGTTATGCTCCTCAGCGCCAGCATGGTCTTTGGCATTTGGTCGAAACTTCCAGTGAGAGTTTTGAAAGGCCTCTGTACACATGGCAGCGGGTTCGCCAGGGTCGGTATGCGATGCGGCGCGTGGGGTTTGGGCTCCTCGAGGTGTAGGCTGTATACTTCTGACTTCAAAAGGGATACTTGTGTTGTATGAGTCAAGGAACCGGAGGTCTATGTCATCCAGTTGATTGTACGTATACATGTCGACATCGTTGGCGTTGGGATTGGCCCATCCTCCTGATAGAAGGTTGAGATCGGGGAGAGGGAAGAAGAGGGGATCAATGTTGGTGTTCATGGAGGGGTCTATTCACCGTGAGCCTCATACCTGGATGTGGTGTCTTGGGGACTTACCAAGATTCTGGAAGAGGCTATGTGATGTCTGCGGCGTGAGCATATCCAGTGAAGGCTGCTCCATGACAGATGAGCCCGACGTTGACCCAATACTGGTATGATCAGGGAACGCAGCCATGGACGACGAGCCATCATCTTGGGAGAAGATAGCCTCATCCTGCTGCTGCTCCTCAGACTGAAAGTCCGAGTCCAGCTCCATGGAGTCGTTCCACTTGCACTCGATACCTTTCTCTTGACATCGACGACAGGGCTTCTCATCACTACAGCGCAGGTGATTGGTAGAGCATGCCTTGCAAGCCTTGCCAACCCTGCCGGGCATGTAACGCGGTTGTTCAGCTACAGAGCTATCCCCAGCCTGTGAGCCATGACCAGCAACATGTCTTTTCAGGAGGTCCCTTGATCATCGTTAGTAAGCGACGCTATGAAAACATCGAGGGGCTAGACTAGACTAACGGTCTTGTGAAGGCCTTGGGGCAGACATGGCACTTGTAGGGTTTGGTCTGTGTATCTAGGACAAGCGATGTAAGTAAGCAACAAGCACTGAGAATGAATGAATGATGGGAGATGCAAACATACGGGATCGCACGTGACGCGCTAGATGATCAAGACGCTTATAATTCTTCTTGCACGAACCGCATTGGAACATGCCAGGTTGAGTCGTTGACATAGTGAGAGAGAGATTGATCGTGCAAGTGGAGAGGGAGATAGGCAATCGGGACGTGGAGGAGAAAGAGAGAGAGCGTGTGTGAGGAGCAGGGGGAAATCGTGTTGTTTTTTCCCTTCGGCTCGGACATGACAAAGAATCCGCGGGGGAAATCTCAGGTTGCATTTTGCGGGGGTGGCTACGGGGGAGAGGCGATGCTAGATCCGGGATGGTCGTGATTTGAGGGGATACGAAAATTGGGGGGAGACAGCTCCTCCACATCCCGATGGAGATTTGACCACCCTATACTTGCAATCTCGGCAATTGATTCATGGCAACTCTAATAAATATATAGATAAGTGACACTTGTCCCAGAATGGGTATGTTTCTTTGATCGGTTCTAGACAAATTCGACTCAACCGACATTATGAAAGCGAATCTGTCACCAGTTCACTTCTTCTCCCATGGCTCGACCATGATGTTGGGAGAAGACTGCGAGTCTGCCGACTACTGGAAGAAGGCCGGAGATCAAGCTTTGGCCAACAACATCAAGGGTATTATCATGATGGTGTGTCTTTCACCCAATCAATTGGCTGTCAATTGACTGACTGACGACGTTGTTAGGGCGCTCATTGGGACGCTGAAGGCGATCGCATGCAGGTCGCTATGAACCCCAAACCAGGCAAATCACCCGTCGCATACGTCCACCCTTCAAAATACGTCGACTACGAACTCAATCCGGATCTCGAGACCGGCGAACGATGCATCTCCCTTCTCAAAGACGCCGGCTTCAACGTTTCCGGAAATACCGAGTTTGAATGGATCCACGATACATACCTCATCCTCATCCGCATGTTTCCCAACGGCTGCCCACCAACAACACTCATCTCCATGAACGCGCGCTTCGATCCGCACTACCACGTGCGCGTCGGCGAGACCCTACGCCCTCTCCGAAAGGAAAATTATCTCATAATCGGCTCCGGCGGCGCAGTGCATAATCTCTACCGCAATATCTGGGCGCCTATGTTACACTACTCTGATAACTTTGCGCAAGAGAAGCCACCCGATGCGTGGGCCCTGGAGTTTCGACAGGCTGTTGAGGATGTCATCAAGAACAATAGCGGGCCGAGATTGAGACGCGCGATGACGAGGTTGATGAAGCATCCGTTTTATAGAGACGCTCATGCTACGGATGATCACTTCATGTCTGCGCTGTTTGTGGCGGGTGCGGTTGGGGATGAGGAGGATGAGGGTGTTTATGGTGAGCTCAAGGCTGAGACTTGGGAGTTGACGAATATGTGTAATAGCCAGTTTACCTTTGGATCATGGCCAAGGACTCTTGCGACAGCGACGGCATGAAGTGATTTGGTTCAGCAGATTGTTAGAAGAGGTCTTGATATACAGCGTGCGATAAATAAAAGATTGATTGATTTATCAAAACGTGTACTCAAGCTCATTTGGCGACGCGATTAATTATGTACATGTAGAATCGTCCTTATTAGATTGCCATTTACACTAGCAATTATCATCCCTCCACAGACCATATCAAGCCTAGAGCACACTCGAAGCATGATAGACTTAGCTGGAGATCTATTTACATGTCAGTAAATTTGACCACTTCAATGTTCACTGCATTAACTCACCTCGATGATGGCAGGTCCAGCAGCGACGGTGTCGTCAGAGACAACATCCTTGCAGCCAGTAAGGACAACATAAGTCTGTCCAGCAAAGCCCTCAGGAATCTCAACAGAGAAACCACCGTCAACAGCCTTGGCCTCAACGAACGTAGGTCCAGTAACAGCGATGAAAGCGGCATAAACACCCTGACCCTTGGCACCCTCAAGGGTATAACCAGGTGTCTGAAGAGTAACAGTATCACCAGTCTTGATCTCACTGCTCGAAGCAGAAGCAGCCAAAGCGGGGAAAGCCTTGACGGGCAGAGCAGGGTTCTCCTTGGGGCAACCGGTGATGAAGCCCGAAGCAAGGGAGTACACCTCGTTGTAGCTCAGAGGAGCATCGAAGGGCTGCGCAAAGGGGACTTGCTTGAGCGCACCGCGGATGTAGGAGGAGTGGCGCGCCTCGACGGTGAGGATGGATCCGGCGGCGGTGAGGTACGTCTTGCTCATGATGTCGGCAGCGGCGCCGAGGTAAGCAGAGACGCCTACACCTTCGAGGACGGAGGCGGTAGCGAGGAAGGACTTGACGTCAGTGACGCCGAAGGAGTATGTGCACTCCTGGACGGGGGTGACACCAGCAGCTAGAGATGTCAGTACAGTCAATCATTAAGTGGATTATATGTCAAGCGTACCCTTGAGAGCCTTGGTGAGAAAGTCAACATGTTCTGTCTCATCAGAAGAGACCTTCTTGATGTTGTTGTAGAATGTCGAGTCATAACCAGCATCGGCAAAGTCCTTCTCAGTAAAGTTGGAAAGGCCTTGGCGATAGAAGTTATCCTCGAGATGCTCAAGAGTAAGGGCATAGTTGAGGATGACTCCGTCGTTGATCGCAGAGGCACGCTTCTCAATGACAGGAGCAGCGGAGGCGAGTCCAGCGGCCAATAGAGGAAGGGCAGTAGAGAAGTACATGATGACTAAAGGTATGTATGGCTTGATAGAGAAGGAGAAGATTGGTGATGCTGTGAGAGAGTGAATTGGGTTGTAGATATGTGATTGTTTTATCGCCAGTGCAGGCACATAGATATACCTACCCAACAACTACTAGCAACATCACATTAGGCCCTCATGATGCCTCGACTGCAATTGTGAATAATATCCCCGCCCTCGATCCACAGCCTTAATCTCCCTAGACTCACAACATTACGATCCGGCATCTCACCATTCCGCTCCGATCTTCCCGCCGTCCAATCTCCCCTCAAAGCGCAGGCCAACCAACAACAGCCGAAACCCAAAGGTATCGCACCGCCCAAGTCTCAGCCCTAAGAAACATCCAGCTCAAACAAAAACAAGCCCCCATTTGCCGAATCAAGACGTCATCAGTCCCGAATAGTTCAAACAGATTACCGAATCGGGCTCGTTTCGATGATCGCCAGGGACTCTAATGGCTCGGCAACTCTTGGAGCCGTAGTTGATAGTTTGAAACTAGCGTTGAACATCATTCGTGCGTTGTTTTCTAATTGTGGGACGTTGGGATCTCGGATGGCTTTGGTTCCGTGAGCTAGGCAGGATCGAGTTATAGCTTGGGCTTTTGGTGAGACATGGCTCGGAATATTCACCATCCGAACAACATCGCCTTTGCTTAGTTCGAGAATTGTAGTGTAGATGTTGCGCTTGGGCAATGTGTCTTGGGCTGAGCTTTGAGGAAATTGGTGTTGATCAGGGGAATTGGTAATCTCTTCTAGCAGCCGAAAGTCTTCGGATGACTTTGGTCCGTGGAATTGATAGTCACTGCGGATAGAGATGCTGGGAATTCGGCATTGATTTAACAAAGCCTGTATGTGTAAAGACATTCCTGTTTTTATTAATCATTTTTGTGTTTTATTTGCTTGGATTCCCCGCCAAGTCGTTTGTTGCCAGATTGTCTAAGCACAGCATTCACTCTTTGACTTTCACTCATTCATAAACGCAACCATGAAGTTTACTCTCATCGCTGCTCTCGCAGGTAAATAACCATCTTATCAGGCATGCAAATACAATGACTAACAGCCTATGCAGTTCTATCAGGAGTCCACGCCGCCGACTCTGCATCTACAACAATTACCTGCAGCTCCTGTCCCTCGGCCGTAACAACTCCTGACATCGTCACTCGATCCGCTCTCCCTACTACATCTTGCACCGAGAAGCCTTTGACCGTTGTGTCAATGACCAAGGGAGGTGGAGCTGCTGCATCCACTGGCTCGGGTGCTACCTCTACCCCTACCCAGGTCCCCGTGTCTGGAGCTAGCATCAATAAGAAGGGCAGCGTTGGTGGAATGGCTGCGGCGGCTGTAATGGTGGCTGTCTATATGCTCTAAGTCTTTTGTGTAGTGACCAATGGCAGGGTATACCAATGTCGGGCGAACTTAATATTCGATGGGTACTAGTTTTATATAGTGGTGTATGAGTGGCCATGCTGCACATGTATCACCGAATTTTGTTTATGGAGAAAGCCTATTGGACTTTCGCGCTGTTTTGCAATTGATATTTAGTTAAAGGCAAAGACTAATCTATTATCCTATTTTTCTATGCTATCTAGTTAGGAATCACGGGAAGAGTGATGTAGTTTTGTTGGCGAGGTCCAAAGTGTATATGGTTCGAACCTTGGAAGATATCAGGCGATCTAAAGTCAGTTAGCAGTGAGCACCAAAATCTCAAATGTTTATGCTTACCTGTCAACTGGGTCGTTGTGCAAGAAAATACCTGACCCCTGAGTATCCCCTGACGACACCTCGAACACCAATTTACCGCCCTTATCAACGATAACATTCGTAGGCCAGACCTCAATGTCAACACCATAGACTTCGCCCTGTATCACAGGCTGAACATCCTTGCTAGTGTAGTTTCTGTGGGGAAGATACTCGCGGTGCTTGGGGTGTTCTGTATCAACCTTGCGGAGCGACACGCGAAGCCAGCCCTTCGTCAGGGGGACGGGGTCACCTGCTGTGCCAGTATAGAAGACTTCTTCCCCTGAAGGGTCGAAGTGGCGCAGTGTGACAAACAGATCAATGTCACTGGGTGTAGGGCCAGAAGGATCAGGGGAGACTGAGACATTGAGATGGGCTACAACGTGGCCCGTGATCTCTGTCTCAGCCTCAAATGCAGGAGTCGAAAACTGAACCACCTCAGGCTTCTCCAGCGTTCCAAGAGCCTTATAGGTAAGTTTCTTGCGCTCTGTCTTGGGCTCTTCCCAGCTGAGACCTTGCTCAGGTGTAAGGAAGAGCTTCTTGTACTGCGTTCGCGCAATAGGCCACTCGCTCTCTTCCCTCCGAGGATAGGCCTTCTCCTTCTCGGCGTCGTTGAAGCCAACGTTGCCCTTTCGAAGAACAAGACTTACGGGAGCTACCTTTCCTTCTTCAGACCAGCCAACGCGGTCTTCGCCTTTGAGGAAAGCATCGAGGAAACTTCGTTGAATTTCAACTTCTTCCTCGTAGTAAAAGGGAAGATCGTGGCGTCCTGTGATGAGACGGAGATACTTGAACTTTGAACCAGCGTTGATGTATCCCTCGATATTGCCACGGAGATGGAGAAGAATACCGCCCCAGTTGCCTACTGATAGGAGAGGGACTTCGATATCACCCATGTCGTACTCCTTGGAAGCGTAGTAGGCCTCATCTCGGAAGCGGTTGACTTGATTATCGATAGTCTGATCCTGTCTGTTGGCCTCAAGCTCTTCTTCGGGAAGATCACCCTCGATAGTATCAGGACCCCAGTTCCTAGCATTTCGACCAGGTCGACCGTACTGATTCGTAATGACCTGGCGATTCCACCAAAACTTGATAAAAGAATTCGATAAGATACCACCATGTCTGCACCGATCACGGTAATAATCTGACATGCCCTCCCAGGGAACAATGGCACTCAGGCCCTTTGGCTTACGGGCTGCGACTCGCCATTGACTTCCGGCATAGTAGCTGATACCGAGAAGACCGACTTTGCCCGATGACCAAGGCTGCTCGGCGGCCCACTCAACGACATCGAAGAAGGCTTCACTGGTGCCTCTTGACATGGTATCGAGCTTGCCGGTTGATTGACCGAGACCTCGCTCATCAGCGCGGACGATGGCATAGCCGTGCTTGGTCCAGAAGCCAGGGTCTGGGGTTTCCCATGCTGAGTGCTGGGACTTGTGCTGAGGATTCACCTCACTGAAGGATTTGGGATGGAAGCTGTAGTATTATTAGTTTCCGTGTTACTCATAGTAGGAAAATGACTGACTCTTGATACCAAATGTCCTTTCCATAAGGGCCATATGTTACGAGAACAGGAACCTTGTCAACACCCTTGGGTCGATAGACATTGAGTCTCACCAGACCATCGCCCGCCTTGAGAGGAACAGTAGCATTCTGTTCGAAAATGTAAGGAAACGATTCCTCATCCACGGTATGGATATCTTCCTTGATAGGGTTCGGCATTGTAATGATTGGTATAGTAGTAGATTTGAGTTATGCTAAGACCAAGACTAAGAAAGCCCTTGTAAATAAAATATCGTATGACAAGCTCTATTTCACTTCCATCCCAGTAGATGACTCCCCCTCAATTGCACCATATTTCTGCTCGTCGCCGAATTGTCCCCCTTCGGTTGAGACCCCAACTTTCTTTAGCTTTATGTGGAGGGTTCCGATACGGGGGGCGTTCGGCTACGTGGGGCCGAATCCCGAAACACGTAAGACCCCAAAGGGCCCTAGATGCAAAGTAAGATCGGGGACTTGGAGAAGATGGGACGGGGTCCACGGGGGAACCCGTGAATCTGGGGAAGGTTGGTCATGAGACAGTTTGGAGAGTCTGGGGTTTATTAGGTTCAGAGCTGCACGAAATCGTTACATCGTTTGGTCATATACATCTGCCGAGTACGCTTATTGAGTTATTGTACCGTATTATTCACCTGCAAACATGACTCAAGACACAGAAACAAGACCTCTAAACATTCTCATTGTTGGAGCAGGTAATTCTATTAATCTTGGAGTAGCTGTCGTGAGGAAATGCTGACATGACAAGGCATTGGTGGTTTAACCGCTGCGCTTGGTCTCCGCCAACAAGGGCATAAAGTAACAGTACGTGAACTGAACTTTATCGTGACGATATCCACTTTGGCTCATACTCTGTATCTTAGCTATTCGAGAGATCGCAACTGGCACGAGAAGTCGGTGCTGCTATTCACGTGGCTCCCAACAGTCATGGACTTCTGAAGCGATTTGGTGTTTTCCCTGAGACTTTTGGCGCAAATCGCGTCGAAGGTGTAAGTCGAGCAATCACATAATGCTCTGAACTGCACTGACGCTCCCAGGTCACCGAGTATACAAGTGGTGGACACCTAAAGTTTGATAACCACCTCAAAGGACCACTCTCAGTTTGGGAGCACGTATGTTACTAGGTGTCATTCCTATAGCAATCGCTAATAGCATGCAGCCATGGGTTCTTGCGCATCGAGTCAGTCTACACGAGAACCTCAAGAACCAAGCAACTTCCAGCGACGGCCCCGGAACACCAGCTATTCTCAAGACCTCTAGCCTAGTAGCTGATGTCGACCCTTCAACGGCGACTGTCAAGTTTGAGGATGGCACTTCAGTATCTGGAGATCTGGTTCTTGGAGCCGACGGCGTCAGCGTAAGAAGCCCAAATCACCTCAACTGATAATTCTTGAAGCTAACAACGAACAGTCGATAACGCGGTCCATCGTCACTGGCACAGATATCAAGCCTTTTGGCTCTGGAAAGAGCGCTTTCAGATTCATGATTCCCCATTCGAAATACCTAAATGACGAAACAACCAGGCCTTTCGCCGAGCGCACAGGCACAATGACGATGTGGGTCGGCGACGATAGAAGAATCATCATGTATCCTTGCTCCAACAACACTGTCATGAACTTTGTGGCCATTCACCCAAGCACTATCACCTCCGGGGCAAACAAGGGATCCGGTGAGTCACGACAACTTTGAACTACGAGTACGAAGCTGACATGCATAGGCTGGGGACAGGGCGGCAGCAAGGAACTTCTTCTTGAAGTATACAAGGACTTTGAGCCGAGGGTCCGCGCTATTCTCAACCTGGTTGATGCCAGCGACTTGAAGCTTTGGACTCTGCTGGACATGGACCGTATTCCAACGTGGCATAAGGATCGACTTGTCTTGCTTGGAGACGCGGCTCACCCATTCTTACCTCGTAAGTTCATCACATTTGTTGACACGACATTACTGACCATTTCTCTTATGTAGATCAAGGACAGGGTGGTGGTATTGCCATTGAGGACGCAGCATCGCTGGTGGCCTTGCTTCCTTACGGTACAACAGCCGATGAAATCCCCAGTCGTCTTTCTCTGTACGAGAAGATCAGAGACGAGAGAGCTCATATGGTGCAGCTCTTCACCAGACAAGCGGGCGAGGATCTCGATGAGGAGACTCGCGCCAAGTTCAACAGTAAGTAACCTATATCTTCAGTCACGAATAATTAAAACTGATCGTCATCCAGTCTACAAATTCCTCAACTACAACTTCGGCCATGATGAGTGGCATAACACTAAGAAGGTTCTCAGAGATCATCTCTGGTCTCAGAATAAGAACATCCGCTGGAAGTCACCTATATCATTCGGCCCCATGCCCAGTCCCCGACAAGATTTCCATGGACAACTATATAGCGGCAATGACTCTTCGTTCACTACTTGGTCTGTCCGTTTCAAGTCCTCGGCTACATACCTCAAGACCCTCTTCCCCACAGACCGGTTTAGCTTCTACAAGCCAGGCACTGTCGCTGAAGCCACATATTCCTGCACGGAGCTGAAGGATATGAAGTGGCTTGGTGGTGGCGGTTACAAGTTCTTTGGTCTTTGGATCCATGGCGTTCAGTATGAGAAGAAGGACGGCAGCAAGATCTATGGATCGTTCCTAGCTGTGCTTCTGGAGAACTTGGCTGATCCTATCGTCACGGGCCGTGAGGAGCTGGGCATGCCTAAACTCTTCTGTGACATTGATGTCGTGGAGAAGGGAGCCAACACTAGTATCCGCTGTAATTGGCGAGGAGCAGAGTTCGTCAATATTACACTCAAGGGTCTGGGCGAGGCTACCAACGGACATACCAATGGTGTCAACGGCACAAACGGCCACCCCCCAACTGTTGGTCCCCCAGGTGCGCCCCCTCTGCCAGAGGAGCAAGGACTTTTGCTTTACCGATATGTGCCCGCAGTCGGCCAGCCTGGTGTTGCTGACGCCGCGTATCCTGTCTTTATCGAGGATGGGTTGGAGACGACGAAGCGACAGGTTGAGAAAACGTTGGTTGGAAGTGGTGGTGATTTGGATCTTACAGCTGGTACGTGGGATAGTCTGCCTACGCTGAACCATATCGCGACTGGGTTCTCTCAGATTCCTGTTTATGGTGTTGTTAAGAGTAAGGTTGAGTATGGAAAGGGTGTGGATGCCTTTTCTCATGCTAGAAGGGTTGAATAGCGAGTTTGAATTCTGTACTCATTTAGCATTTCATAGCAAGATATTTTATTGTATACTGAGTTAGCTTACTGTACTTGGTACTATTTGGAGACATAACTATCTCTATGGGTGTAATCAACATGCAGCAGCTCTCGACAAAGTATCCAACGGTAATCGAAGCAGCTTGAAGGTATATAGATACTAATTAAGGACACCGACATCTCAGACAGAGACGAGATCTTTACACTGTGAGCCAGCAATGAATATGAGCAGAAGTCAAGGCACTTTGAATGGAAACAATATTTTATGCCTTAGCAAATCTATAGTATGGGATCTCAGTATGGCCGAGCAGGTCTAAGCTGACCGATACATTCACCAAACCCAACACCCGACTCATCTCCACCAACAGATCCCGTTATCCTCACAACATCACCATCCTCAAGAAATCCTCTCTTCGACCCATCGCTCAAAGTCACAGGCCTGCTTCCTCCCTCTGTACTCTCAAGCATACAACCGCGACTTGTCTCCTCAGAACCAGAAACAGTTCCCGTAGCTAGAAGATCACCGGTCCTGAGCGCACTGCCCGAACTAACAGAGTGTGCGACCATTTGCTGAGGAGTCCAGTACAGAGACTCAACTGGACAAACACCAAGCGTGGTGGTGGTGTTGTTTGCCAAGACGTCAACTTTCAAGGTGATGGAGAATGTTGAGGGGCTGGGATGCTGGAGGTATGCGGCTGATATAGCTTTCTGTTCTTGGGGCTTTGTTCTGAAGGGTTCTAGAGCATCGAGAGTGATGATCCAGGGAGAGATGGAAGTTCCTAGACTCTTGCCGTTGAAAGGGCCTAGGGGAAACATTTCAAAACCTTGAATATCACGAGCTAAGGATGTTAGTCTCCTCTCTCGTCTAGTGTTGCTAAATACTTACCACTCCAATCATTAAGAATCACAAAACCAAAGATATGCTCCTCAGCATCCTTAGCGTGAAGTCTCTCCCTCATAGCTAACGGTTTTCCAACAATAGCTGCAAGCTCAACTTCATAATCAACCTTCTGAGACGGCGCATAAGTAATAGGATCGTCTCCTTCAGCTGCAGCAGGGTTCTTGAACTGTCCATAAGGACGCTCAATGTCCGTTCCTGAAACGACGATGGAGCCTGTTCGGCCTTGGTAACCAACTGGAAACTTGAAGAAGCCGGGCGGTGGCGTTCCGTTGTTGACTACTATACGACCTGCGTTTATGACGTGGTCAAGAGAGCAGGAAAAGTCTGTTTGAAAGTTAGGTTTGAGTCAAAGGGGCTGAGGGGTTGTTCATACCTGCAAAGTCTTTGATTTCTACTGGTAAATGCATCGTCACATCATTGATGTCTTCTTGGCTGCTTGAGGGGAACCCATCAAGGCCACTATTTTGATAGGTTTGTTGGATTTGCTTTCGGATGTTCTGATGCACAGTCTTAGGGAGAGCGGCAAAGGAGTTCAGAGTCTCTTCGTTGAATACTCCCTGAGGAAGGCCATCAACATTCTTGAATAATTGTTCGACGAGATCATTCAGGAATATCACGGTGTTTCCAAGCCTGGTAGCAGCTTGAGGAGTCTTGTGAGACTGTGATGAAGCTATTCCGAAAGGAATGTTCTTCTCAGTGAAGTGGTGCGCATAGTTGGTAGATGCCATCGTGTTTGTTTCTCTGAGAAGATGGATAATCACGTATTCATTCGAATTGTTGAAGTCCAGATGATAAAAGTGACAGTTCCCTTCAATTCAATTCTGGTCTCATATTATCAACCATTAACCAGTCCTACCCCGATGACTTAATTCCGAACCCCGAAAGGCTAAGTGGACGATCGGCATCGGTTGACATGGGTGCCGTCCACATCCCGATGAGTAAATCGAGGGGAAGGCTCCCGGGGATGTGCGAAAAATTGAGTCGTATATCCGGCGCTCAACATAAAATGATGAGAAGAAATAGAATACGACGCTTCCATAGACTATTTCAGTAAACAAATTACAGAACCAATTATTTGCCGCCATCAGCAAATACTAAATTTGTCAAATCCAAATCTTCACAATGGCTCTCAACGGCAAACTCAGACAAACCCAACGCATCATCACAACACACAACGATGAAGGCAAAGCCATAATCGACACATCAATCAGCTCAGACGCACCCTTCTACGCCCTCCCCGACGGCAAGGCACACTTCGCACTAGGCTACGCCACAAAAGAAACCCCAGCCAAGCTCACCAACAACGCCGACATAGAAGCCTACCAAGGCTTCCTGACCGATCAACCAGGCCTCAGCATCTCAACCGGCACTGTCCTCCGTTATGTGGATATGTGCCCAGGTCACGTTTCGCCTATGCATCGCACTGTGAGTCTTGACTACGGTGTTGTGCTGGAGGGCGAGGTGGAGTTGATTTTGGACTCGGGGGATAAGAAGGTCTTGAAGAGGGGGGATATTTGTGTGCAGAGGGCGACTATGCATGCATGGAGGAATACGAGTGAGACGGAGTGGGCGAGGATGTTGTATGTGCTTTTGCCGTCGACGAAGCCTGATGTTGGGGGTAAAGAGTTGGGTGAGGACTATGGAGATATGGAGGGTGTCAAGTCTTCCGAGTAGATAGATTTGATTTTGGCTTGAGAACGAGGGTAAATACAATCATGGTGTTTGTCTTGCGAGAATGTCTGGCATCTTTATATTGAGTGTAATGCTTTACGTCAGTCAAGCATGAAGAATTGAGTCTCTGTTGTTCTGTTAAAAAGATATGAAGTAGGATATGGCTTTGTAGATACGCGGACTATAGAGTTGATTTTTATAACCCTATTCAAACGATATAAATGTCCCTAGGTCTAGCTTTGACTACTTGAGCTGTCTCTCACATGAGAATTGACGAGTTGGAAGTATACAGCAAACTTGGAAAAATGCAATAATTCAATAAGTCTGATATATGGTTGATTAACAAAGAAAATTCAATAGCAAACTCCGACCCTCACATATTTCAACTTGCGATCTAAAACTCTCCTCCAATCTGATATTTCCAAACCTTGTCCGTAAACCTCCCAATCGACGCCCTCCAATACTGAGCAGCGCCCTTCTCAAGTCAGCCCATATTCAAAAACCACCATTTTTCTTACTTACAGCATTAACGCTCAGACCTCGAAACATGGCAGTGATGAAGAACCGCTCAGCCGTGCTCGTGTAGACGCGAACGCCATTGACATGCGCCTCATCTCGATTCAACGGCCGGTACTCAGGCACACGACGATGCGGCAGATCAAACTCCGGGTGCGTCACAGGCGACGTTCGACAATCAGGCGCTTCCTCGCGGGCTTGAGAGTGGTGAAGCTCGTAATCGCGGAGGACGGAGCTGTGAAAATCGCCGTTTTGGGTGTGCGTTACTGTAGTGGTCGACATGGTGAAAGATGAGATGTTTGATGTGAATGTGAAAGTTGAGTGAGATTCTGGAGCTGGAATTGATTGATAGACGTGTTTGTTGGTGAAATTACTGACGTTGCATCTTGTCATCTGCCGTTCAAAACTCTACCGGCTGATTCGGGGCATTATCGTTTGATGAGACCTCCACTCGGGATGTGGAGGAGTACTACCCCGAGACCGCCCTCACCCGAACCGATGTGGAATCCGGGGTCCCCGGAGCCAACCCCAACTTGTCCCTCCAACTCTTGAGCTCTTAGCATCAAAATAGGGGTCCTCAAGTATCTGACCATAATACTTGACATCTCCAATTTCCAACATCAGCTTAGTGCCCTATCACTCTCACTATTCACACAATGTCGAAATCACTCGCAGCTATTAGATCAGCAGCCATTGACGGGCGTCTTCACAACCCGTTCTACCGAAAGGATCAATTGCGGAATCTTCATACTGCGTTGGCGGATAAAGCTGTCCAAATCCAAGATGCTATTGCGAAAGATACGAAGCATCAACCTGCTGAGGTAAAGGTTGAGTATTGGCTTGCTCTGCAGGCTATTGCAGAAGCGCATGAATCGCTTGATCCGGTGAGGGCGACCGAGGATGAGTACTCGCTTACGAAGGGTCATGACGATGCTACTTGTCGGGAACCAATTGGAGTTGTTGTCATTGAACCCGCGTATCATGCTTTCTTTTATGGATTGATTGCAGCGTTGGCGCCAGCTCTTGCGGCTGGAAACTGTATCATTGTACAGGTGAGTTTCGTATGAAAATTTTGAAACAATATGAAATTAATGCGTGTAGGCTCAAAACTCACTACGGGAAACACCAAAGATCGTGCTAGATCTGATCGCCAAATCTTTGGATAGAGATATCTTCACAGTCTCAAACCAAGAAGTCACAGCACAAGACATAAGCCTCCCTCACATCCGCATCTCACAAAACGGCTCAGACGGCCCAATCCTCAAAGATCACCTCGTCTCAGACCCCGAAGCACCAGTCGTAGCATTCGTGGAACGCGACGCAGACATCCAAGCCGCCGCCAAAGCTCTCGTCTCAGCACGCTTCAGCCTGCAAGGCAAAGCCCCGTACGCCCCTGACGTAGTCCTCGTCAACGAATGGGTCAAGAAGGATTTACTACGCGCTCTTGTGCAGCAGAGCACTGAGTTCTTGGCTAACTCGCCGAACAAGTCCAAGGCTCCCAAGTCAGCGCTCTCGAAGGAGGTTGAGAAGGATGATTCTGTGCATGTTGTGCTTTCTGGGTCGAATGGAGTGATTTTGGATGTTGAGAGCAGGGAATCGAATTTGCTGAACCAAAAGGTTGATGAGACGACGCTTATTGTGCATGCTGTTACGAGTATGGATGATGCTATTGATACTTCCAGAGAGTATGTACCGTGTTCATTCTTCAGCTACGGACGACTGACTTTATTAGTATTGGATCTCTGGCCGCTGCTTATATCTTCACCAATCCCGCTATGGCCAAGTATCTATGCCAATTCGTAGATACAGCCGTCAGTTTCGTAAACCACATCCCCACCAAACTCCTCTGTAAGTCCCAATCCCCTTCCCACACAAATCAACACTAACAGCCTAGACTCCCCTACCGCACCATCCGGCATCCCTCCCCAGTCCGGAACCAACGACATCTATCACCAAGATCTCTTCTCCCGCCTAAAGCCCAAGTATCTCACCAAATCCGCCACTGACAGCAAACTCGACAAGATTGTTAACGCAACTTCAACCAGAGAGCTGAGTGTGTTGGATCAGGAGGCTACTAAGAGACTTCCTGAGATGAAGCGGAAGCTCAAGGGAACGCAGCTGGGGTTCTTTGAGCAGGGTATTGTGACGAGTCTGGTGTTTATTTTGACTACGGCTGTAACAGGGACGAGTATCCTTGGGTATTATGGCTATAGGTACTTGAGATCATGAGCGGTTTGGCTTCTTTGTAGTGGCGGAATTTACTTTGTATAGTGACTCCATAGCGTTCGAAATTAATTTTCTGGTTAAAATTTCGTATACGCTGTTTAGACTATTCATCTCAGAATAACAGTCTCAAAATCGAAAAAACTACTTCACACCAATTTGCGAAATCGCTCGCTTATAATTGGATCCTCAAATGATACCGAAAACCTGCCTCTTCCCAAGCCCGTTCCCAAGCTTCGCCAACCCTTCCAATATCTCCCCGTGCATAATCCCCTGGACAAAACACTCCCCAACCAACTCAAACTTCTCCTCCCCAATAGGCCTCAACAAATATGGCACATTACCACCATCCAACAACACAACTAAATCTCCCTCCTTCGACCTCCAAGGGCATAATCCAAACAACCCCGAAGTCGTGACAAAGAAACAAGGCTCCATACACGTCGGAAGCTTATTCGTCTTGTAGTGCTCCAACTCCTTCCCGGCGTTTGGTTTTAGCACTTCAAGTGGTTCTCGCGAACGGTAGTTCCAGTGAGAGCGCATATGATCTAGATATTTCATATTGCATGTCTCGTTGCTTTCTGTTCTGAAGCCATCTGCAGTCAGGTTTCTTGACCAGAATGGTGAGAGGGCACAAGGATCGAAGATCTTATCAAAGACTTGTGATAATTCGCTTTGCTCTTCGACAGGCTTTTGGTAAGGATAGATATATTCAATGGGTGCGTGACTGATACTCCTGATCTCAGTGATGTGAAGACCCGAAAGTCGAAGAACAAGAGGATCGTCCGTCTTTAGGAGCTCAAGATCCGGCTTTGTATCGCCTGCTGCTTTGAATTTGAAGCGGGCGTTTAAGTTGGCCTGAGTCCGTCTTGAGCTTCCCTTGCTGTCAACAGACCAAGTTGGTCGGTCCGTCGCTGGATCTTGGGTTTCGGGCCCCAGAATCTTTACCCATGTGCGTGAAGGTTGACAATGGATAGACGATAAGATAGCCACTGAGTTGTGCTCTCGGATCCACCAGCGCGTGAAGTCAGCAAATACTCTCTCCTTGGACTTGTCGTAGTTGGGTCGAATTAAATCATCCAACTTTGTAGTATCGTGCGTCTCGTTTGCAAAAGTGAGTAAAGCAAACAGTTTGTCTCGAGGATCTGTCGCTTTGAGATCGAGACCCGAAAGAAAGACTTCTAGAATGCTCGACAACTCATTCGTATCTTGTACTTCGATGGGAGAAGTCGGAACCTCCGTAGTCTTTCCCTTTGGTTTCAAAGTCTTCCAAATAGCCGCCATTGAAATCTGCTGTGAGACGATATGGGGGTTTTGGCTGGAGTATCCAGGATTCTCGAGCCAGTTGCTGACTTGTACCACTTCTTCCCATGGTACCTGTTCTCCAGAGCAGTGAATGAAGGGCCTTTTCGCTGATAGAGCTTCCTGGATAACCCATACACGTGTGAACCAGGGGTTTTCGTAAAGAGTGCTCATGAGGAATGATAGTTGGGTGTTTCCATACCAGCCAGCAAGATCGATTATCTCCCTTGAACAGTTTTTCAAGTGAATGTCGAAAACTTCCAACATACCTTTGAATGAGATGGCCTTTCCCTCATCCTTTTTGCTCTGCTCATACGCCCGAATCTCCTCAAGGGGAGTTGAGTGGGCTGTCCCAGCACAAGAACATTGTTCGCCGCCTTGGCATAGCCTGGAGTTTGAGTTGCAGATATCTCGGATAAGCTTCAAGCAAGCTTCGACGCCGTGATTATCCTCTCCCAGCCAGATATGGACGACGGAAGCCAATGAGTAGATCTGACTCATCAGCGTGACCTGCTGGGCTCTCTCTTCGAGATCATCTTGGTTGATGCATACGGCATCGATCCATATTACCAGTGTTTCTCTCTCTAGTCTCAACCGACGAAATGCTTGGGCAGCAGACTTTCCAATACTAAAAGGCATCCCTTCTTTTCCATTGTCGAAGTCACCTTCTTTCGATAAGAAAATATCCTCCCGCTCGGTAGGATCTCCCCAGCAATAAGACAAGGCGTGGAAGTCGATCCCTTTTGGCTCGACTTCCTTCAAGCTTGCCAACCGAAAAGAGCATCGGATCGGATCGTCAAAAGCTCCTGGCTCCACATGAAGGAGTCGAATATCCTGCCTTTCGACACTCAACGCCCCAGCATAATGCGAAGCGTTTGAGGTAAGTTGTAGAGCTTGAAGCCCTTCTTCCAACTCCTTAGGTTCGTATTCAATCTTGACGCTTCCCTCCTCGATGATGTTCACCCAAGCCATGTACATAGCTCGGGGAATCAGCTGGATTACATCGCCAGGTCGAAGTGCCTCAATCCAGAGTCTTCGTCTAGGTCCATGGAAAACAGTCCATCGATCAGACCAATTCTGGGGTTCATCGTTTGCCAGGCGGTTGTTGAGTACGGTAATCGTGCGTAGATCTCCACGTCCTTCAGGACGTTTTACTGAAGCGTCCCACCAGGTGTAAGAAACTGCTTCTGATCTGTCTGCCCAGCCTGAATATCATGTTAGTTACCTCTGATGGACATAAATATCTGTGTACTGACCTTGATCTCGAGATATGCCACCGAAAGTAACCGCAGTGACTCTCTTTGCATCTTGCGGCACTTCCAGCTCAATGTAGGGACGCTCGGGGCAGTGATCATGGACCTGAATGGCATCCTTGCGCTCAACAGAACATGTTTTCATTTCGGATGCCATTTTGCTTCAGAATGAATTCAATTAATATGATAGATCTCCTAAAGTTTCATGGACCAGCTTGAGTTATTAAAGTTGATGTTGAGAGGAGGGAACCAGACCAGAATGTCAGCATCACCCATGCTCAACTGTCGCTAAACAGCCAGTAAGAGGCGCGGATGTTGAGCAAGGCTGTGTGCATGGGCGCAGCACCGTGCCGTGATCCTGGGGGCTAAGCAGAGGAATCCAAAATTAGGTCTGCGATGGTGGGAGATAATTATCTAATTGCAAAACCTACCATTTTTGCAAGTAATATTCACATATAGGGTTCATAATTCATCAAATGTCGAAAGATCAAGCTGTTAACGTCACCAAAACGCCTCGCTAATCTCAAAATAACCCATGAAATCCTGGGCCCTTGACCCTCCTGAGCGCTAAAAATGCCGATCTAGGTTGATCTACTCCGTACTCCGTATGCTTTGTGGATTTTTCACTTGTTTATTTTAGGGGTCCTATCGCGAAAGCTTTAAGTATACTATATCCTCAACTACCGCCTAATTTGCTGCCCAAATCTTAACCTTGTGACTTGCTATCGGCTTTATAATTATTCTAGACATATTCTGCCGGTGCTCTAAGTTCTGCCTACTGGTTGGTGCGGAAGCCTCCATCTTTAAGATCTGGGGTTTGGTAGTGTTGAGCTAACGTTTCTCGGCCAAGGGATTGGGCGCATTATTGTATATGCCTCCAAGGCCGGCCAAGTGGTCACCACATGAGCTTTATGCTGTAGCAATTAGCTAGACATTATACTAAACGCTCTAGCAATGTTAGGGTCATACCTCACGTCGGGAACCAGACTTCTCGACTTTCGAATATTTCACCTAGCAACAAAATCGAAAGCCTGTTATTATTTCTGCAGTTAAATATTCAACGGGCTAATTTTCGGTCAGTGAGGTAGGTGTTTCAGTAATAAATTATTCCTAGCTAGGGTAAGTAAAGAAAATAAAAGATCAAGAGAAAGGTTGATAACATAGCATCTTAAGTTTGTAATAAATAGACAATTAGACTTTCTAGCTTAAATGAAAACCCTAATTTCAAAACTCTAAAACCTAGGCAGAACGAATATGTTGAGCAGAAATAGATTATAGTCTTAGAGGTGCTTCTTAGATTCTATAAATTTGTTGTGTCTGCAGCGTACTCGCTAGATGGCAAGTCGTCGTCGGCATCAGGATAAGGGAGTGAATCAAAGAGTCTGCGCTACTGCCATCATTGGAGCCGCAACATATAATGCCTCCAGCCCGGTCACTAGTCGCTCCGGTACCGCGCCCGACACTCGGGGGCTAGTTTGCGTCTTCGTCTTGCTGCCTCTCGTACTTACGAGCGATGGAGGCTGAACACCCCATCCCATACATTCGTTCCAGGCCGTTGACATCACCAACGCCGCACCAACGCCCAACCCTGGGGTCTTCCACGCCTTTTTCACATCACTCCACGGAAGCGCTGGTTCTGGTAGTGGTGGCTCCGTCGGTGGGATTGGCAACCATGCTGCATTGGCCGTGTCAGTATAAGTCGGGAAGTCGGGCGGTTTGTCAAAGACGTCTTGTGGGAGCGATGTAACCGCATCGAACGCCTTGATGGGGTCTTTGCTGAGGCGAGGTTCCGGTGGGACCAGGAGAATACCCATCATCAGTGGGACGGTCGGGTCACCTGGGTTGTCGAGGAGGGCTTTTGAGCCGGTGTTTGGATCTGTATCAGGGTTATCTGCGAAGTATTAGCTTAGGTGGAGAGGGCAGAGAAAAAGGACAAGTACAGGAATCCCACAAAGCACGAGGCATCTGGTCTATCAGAGGCCGTACTACCCAAGGGTTTGGTCCATCTTGAAGTCCAAGTTGCTTTTTAGGTGTTTTAGCCGTAATTGTAACTTCCAGCTCTGACTTGAGAGGCGGATTTGTCGCAGTTAGGTACATGGGTCTTGAGTAAATTCCAGCCGTTTGAGGGTGAGGCGCAGAAAAATGAACCGGATCTGCAGCCGTAGCGTTGAGAGTCACATCGCTAATCGCAAAGACAGATGAGATGCTGAAGGTGAATGTGCCGGCATGCACTTCCCAAACTGGGGGCGGTTTTTTGGGCTCATCATCACTTTCACTTTCTCCTGCAGCTTCTTCTTGGCCTTGTATTTCACCCTTGTCTTCCTCTTTAGGCCGCGCTTTGCCATAGGTGCCAAAAGCCTCTAGCCGCTTTCGCCAGCGAGCTTTCTTAGCTTTGTCTGGAGGCGTTGATGGAATGAGCCCTGACAAACAGTTGAACTTATGCGGCGTAGGAGGCGTCGCTTGTGCCGTCGGGCTGTCTTTTTGGAGCGCCAGGTAGTAAAACTCTGCCAAAGTAGTCTTCTCGATTGCCGGAGACTTCTGGGTTCCAAAGTTGACGGTGAAGCCGAAGACCCAGAAATCAACGTAGATAGAACCATGGAACGGCGGGCCCATGAGAGTGAGCATCGCGCTGATCTCAATGTTGATATGCAGCGTCACAAAGAGTAGGTCCAGTGTGTAGCGCACACCAACGCTAAGGCCACCCTTCGCCTGGAAGCTGAAGGGCGAGTAATATATGATGAAGTCAGCGTACGCATCGAGCCAAGCGTTCAGGACACCGATGTTGAGCGATGCGTGGAGACTCCCACCCGCCATACAAGCAATGGGAGTGATAGCGAAGTAGGCCTGGCCGATGATAGACAATGGACCAAGAGACCATTGTATTTGCAAACGAGGCGGATTCGGATATTGAGCAGGAGGCTTGTAGGCTGCATGGTAGCCGCCCAATGTGAAAACCAAGTCGCCAGGATTGCCAGCCTGCTGACCTGAAGAACCAGTGAACCAGTAATATAATGCGAATCCACCCATGAGATGACATGCTGGATCCAGGATAAAGGATGACGGAGCAAGCTGTGCCTCGAATGCAGCGATGCCTTTGCCAAAGTCTACCGTGGCTGCAATGCCTAGTTCAACGTGGGCGATTTTGAATGGGGCTTTTGTGGATGGTATATCAGCAATGGCTACTGCATATATGCCTGCCTTGACTTCTGGACCCCATTGAATAGCTGCCACCGCTGTCACTTGAAGCATCTGGAAAGCGGTCACAGTTAATCCAGCTGCGACCCAAAAAGACCCGTTTCGCGGCGAAAACCACTGTCCATCGAGCAGCGTATCCAGCATGTCCATGGTGGGATTTCTAGTCAGACTGGGCTTACGAGGCTTAGGCAACGCCAGGAAGGGAAAGGCGGGTACGTCAGCTATAGCCGGGAGCGTGAGGCTGTTGTTGTATCCGAATCCGCCAGTGAGACCATTGATCGAAGCGTAAGAAATGTTGATAAGCGGACCGCGCAATTGTGCAAACACAAATGTCGTGGTGAACGTCTTTCCGTCTTTCGTAAGGCTGCCATACGCACCGGCAGCTAGGAACGACCATGCCTTGAACTCAATATCTACACCGCCAGCCCAGTATGTATCATCTTTGTTCTCCGTAGGTAACTTGACCAGACCTCCGCCGATGGTCAATGGAGGTCGATCGAAGGAAATGATAAACCCTTGCAGAGATATTCCTGGGGCAGGGAAGTTGTGCTGTAGATCGTGTTTATCATGAAAGTCAAAGTCAATGCTGAAGCCTTGCAACATCATTGCAATAGGCCCAATGGCGATGGATGCATCAAAACAGAGGGAAAGGACAGAGTTACTAAACTTGATCCCCACGTTGGAGATGTCCAGTGGTCCGATGGAGACTTTGAATGCAGTCTTTTGAGTGCTGGATCCCGCATTGGCGTCAGGTTGTTCATCTTTTGATGCCCCTACTACTTCATCTGGTCTCTTGCTGTGGATAATTGCGTCAGACCCGTATCGTCTCTTGGCTTTTGCATGCAAGAAAAGTGCAGTTGCGGGTGGTGGAACGTGATCCTTGATGGAAGGCTTGAGAAAGACATAGTCCATCACGACATTCATAACTCCTTTGGTGTCTTTGGTAACAATGACAAAGTGACATCCAGCCTCGATGAGGACGTCTGTATCCACATATTCCTTCTTTGTTGCCTTGTAGTAAAGTGGTGCAGTTGCGAACGCCCCTTCGTTGAGAGTCTCTATCTCCTTTTTGGTCAAACCGGGCGGTTGGCCTTCAACATTGGTCTTGCTGCCATCTTGCACCCACATGAAACAGATATCCTCAATCGTTCGAGAAAGTGGTATGGTTCCTACGACTGGCATGTCAAAATCTGGTAGTTTGTGAACCTCGAGACGCAGAACCCGTTTGGAAGCGTTGTTATTGATATCCCATGAGCTGTTCCGATATTGGAGGAATGTAAACGAGACGACTCCAATGTTGACTTCGAGCTTCGAAATAACGTCCTTACCGTTTTTGGTGCCACTATTCGTTTTGAGTCCCTGAAGGGTCAGCTTGAACAATGGTTTTTCAACTCCGGAGGCATTTCCGACTTGGATATCGGCAACGCAAGAAGGCAGATTGACCGTTCCATCTCCAATGATACTGTCCAATATGTGCTGTAGAGTCGAGGTAGACCCTGGAAAGGTATCAACCGTTGCTGTGAATGTCCAGGGCTGACCGGAAGTATAGTTGAAGATGAGATCAAGCTCAAGTTCACCAATTCCCATGCTTCCTCTAAATTGAAAAGAACTTCCTGCTCCATTGGAATACTTATAGTCTAAGGAGAGGTAGAGCAACTGAATATGCTGTATCAGAGCAGAGGCATCATCCTTGGTCTCGCTGTCAAAGTAGTTCAACAGGTGGGCACCTTGCATACTCGGGGTCTCCACAGCGGCAGAAGCAGACCATGAGCCGCTGTTGTAGTTGACCGCTCCAGTCAGTTCGATTGGTACAACTGTTGACCCGTCCTGGGGGAACATGGTGACGCCGAATCCGAAGCCCAACGAAAATTCTTTGGTGAAAGTGTAACTGGCATTGAGGGCAATTCGGCTGAGGAAGATAGTTGGAAAACCTCCTGACTTGTTCTGAGAGGGCTCACGGCACTCCAGTTTTGCTTGAAAGGAGATTCCCTCTTTATTAATCACGAGCTCCACCATAATCACCTCAGACGGAATTCCGTCAGGGATGTTAAGGATCTTGGCATGGTCGGGTCCATCGGGGACCAAATTTGCAAGATCCAAAGATCCTGCCCACGGGGCAGTTGGTGTAACTGTTGCTGGTTCGAACTGCATGCATGGCTCGTAGCTTGGTAGCAGTCTACGGTCTACGACAGGATCATCAGGCGGAGCTGTAAAACGGTATCGAACAGTCAGTCTAATGCGAGCATCGTGGCAGAAATTGCAGCAGGTCTTGACGAAGGCGAATGAACTTACGGCACCATAGCGTTCCTTGAAGACTGCTCCCATTCTGTTGTCTCCAATCATATGTAAAAAGAAAGACCACATCTTCTTCTTGTCCGTCTGTTTTGCCAAAGAGTACGCCAACTTCCAGGTCGATTGATAGACTGTCTAGACGCTTTGGGAAGCCTCCCTGTTCATCCAGTTCAACGACCAACACCAGACGTCGAAAGACGGGGCTGCTAAAGTTCTTTGTCGTGGCTTTAGAGAACCAGTCTTGGAAATCAAACTGAGCATCCGATACCTGTAGAAGAACCCATTTTAGAATACCGTCCATGTCCGGGGGCGTGTCAAACTGTAGCGTTATCGTCAGGTTTTGGGATTGAAAATCGAACAAAACCATCGGGTTGGCAATGGTCTGGCCATCATGGTTACGGATTGTGCAGGTCGACTGAATCAAGACCTCCCACGTGTTGAGCGCAGCGAGCGACTCACTCGTCGGAATCCATGAGCTTTCAAGCTTTGTGATTAAGGTTAAACTATCAATGCTGAAATCAGTGAGCTTGATCCATCTGTTGAGAGCTGCCAGTAGCTCAGGATCTGCTGCGTACTGAGTGCGAACTACTGTGTTGTACGCACTCATAGGCTCAAACCAGATCGCGTTTCGTGTGGAAGCAGTTTTGCTGGTGTCAATGTGGAATGTGTAGTCCCCAAGAAGTAGTTTGAGGATATTGAGAAGCCCCAGTGTCGCCTCTCGATCTTCAGCCGGTTTCAGGATCATTGCAAGAGTAAGATTTTGATAAAACTCTGGATTTTCGAGCCCCAAGATCAGTGAGTTCTCCCCCGGCACGGTGCTTCCTGGACCAAAGAGCGTGGTAGGAAGCTGAAGTTGGGCCGCTGTGACCTTTGAGGAGTAATTCATAGATCCGCCAAGCATTTGAATAGTGAGTGCAAAGTCAGTGAAGTAGTCCGTAAGTTTTGGATTAGTGAAAGCAGTAAATGAGACAGTCGCGGAACTGTCGAGAGAACTTGATAGTTTCTGCTGTCCGGGTGGAACTAAAGAAGTCCTGAGCCATCCAAAGAATTCATCCTGGTCATGCAAAGAGACCTGGTCGTTCTTGTTGGGATCTGGCTGCCGGGCAAGAATAATGCCTTTCAGGTGAAATGTAGAGACAAACTCGTTGAGAGGATGCGTCGAGGCTAACTGTTTGACGGTGTCTGGGGGTGGTCCATTGTACTTCAGATCGCTTGAGCATATGAAGAAGAAAGGGTCTCTAAGAGGCTTTAACTCTTTTCCAGGAGGTGGGCCAGGTATACCTGGAACTGGTAGTGGTAGTGGTTCAATGATGGGCGGATTACCACCAGCGATCTCTATGCTATCACTGTCACCACCGTCCCTGTCGCCGTCGTCGTCGTTACCACCGCCATTATCAGATACCTTGGGTGCTGTTGTGGGAACTTCAAGTAGTTCGTCGTTCTCATTAGGATTTGTACCACCTGCCGGACTGTAGGCAGGCACGCTCGCACCTGCTGCCTCTAAATCCCTTCCCGTATTTAGCTTTTTGCAGAGACGTTCATACTTTGTTCGGCCGATCACGGGCTTGGGGTTTTTAGAGGGAACTGGGCTGTTGAACAATGGTATGTTCGTTTGAATGCCCAGAGCAAGTGATGTTGGAAATGCAAGGCCTTGATAGTTGGGTCTAATCGGAGGAACCCACATAGGAACGGGTCTGAGCTGTCTAGGAGGGCTGCATTCTCCCCTATCAAGCATGACAACGCTACCGTCTCTTTGGCTGTCATTCACGGATTCGATGATGTAGAATCGCATCAATTTCTGCGATCGTGTGAGTTTGAAATTGTCATGACTGCGCATCACCCCTACGCCAGCATGCATGTCGGTTTGCACTGGAGAGAGTCTGGACCAGGACTCTGCGATCCGAGTACGGGCCCAGGCCTTTGCGTCGAGCTCCGTTCCCGTCTGGTTATTATCTTTTGCAGTCTGCCAGTCAGCAAAGGGATCTGACAGCGCGCGCCCTGTTTGGTCTACCACCGCTGTGCCAGCTCGGGTGAAGATCTCTGCAACATCATTTTTGTAACGAGTGGCGGGACCGCTAGTATCGGTTCCGTCCAGGATTTTCATCGACATTTGATTGTGCTTCCCCCCTGGGAGTTCAATCCAGTCTTCCTTCTGCTTGTCGTTTGGGTCGCGCCATCTCGCTAGGTAATAAGGGAACTGAGTTGTAAGGACAGGGGGATATGCTGCTTTCTCGGGTCCCTCGGCAGCCATCCAGCCTTGAACGTAGAACAGAAATTCCCAGCCTGAGGAGAAACATGTTATCAGTGGAGATATCTTGCGAATAGGAATGGCGTGACTTACTGGGGTGCCCATTCCGCTCACCTACACTCGCAATCAGATTATATGGGTTAAAATTCTGTATCATCATTGTAGGAGTTGAGCTTTTGGCGCCATGGTGACTCAGTTTCAGAGACGAAACGTATTTACCAACTGTGCTGCGGTCACCAGAAGTACCCGTCCACGTCACAAGTGACTGCTCCTCTTGCCAGTGCATATCGCCTGCAAAGTAGTGAGACAGCCGAGGAGAGGGTTCCTCATCCCACATGATCATACAGGCAATGGAGCTCTTGTTTGATGGTGTTCCTTTATGTCTCTCATCCACGAAGCCTAATCCTTTACCCATTGAAAATAGTTCACTCGACTCTTCAGCCAGACTGTTGGGTGGTGGTGGTCCGAAGACTCTTGTGGAAATGCCAATGATGTAAATTCCCGGTTGTCCTGGATCGGGAGGGTTGGCCGACAACAAGGCGCGTGGGTTTCCGATGTTGTTTACCTTGGATATAGGATATATGTCCTTTCCCGTTATCAGATTCGTACCCAGTAGAGTGCTCACAGGATCTTGACTGGGAACAACTTTCGGCTCCATTCTCAACCAGCAAGTCCTCTCCAGAACATGTGTGTCAAACTGGAAATCCACCACGACACGCTTCGCGTTCGCGGGCTTCGGAGTAAACTTTGTGTTACCCATCTTCTGGAATCCTTCTTCGGGGCAGTAGACAGTTGTCAAAGGGCTTTCTTCCATATCCTCTTCGTACTTGAAGAATGGAAGCTTCCGGTCGTCAAGTTGCTTTTTATAAGCGTCCTTGATCAGATTCAACACACCAGTAAAGTGGTCTCTGTCCCAATGACTGATGACAACGACGTCAAATCGGAGCGTCTTCTTGTGTATGTCGTACTTTGATGATGTCTCAATCCATTCCATTGTTTTCCGTATCTTTTCTTCTCCGCCACTCTCGCCGCCATCCACCAACATCGCCCACAGCACTTCAGCCGGCTCTTTGATGAGCAGATGAATTGCCGAATCACCTGACACACCAAGTGCAATTTGGAATGAATCCACACGATAGGTAGTCATTTTGAGCTTCCAATTGCTATTTCGTGTGAATTTGGAAACGGATTACAGATCGTTAGGTCTAATGTTTGCACCAGGCTGGATAAATTCCGCAATGTTTTGTTCTTTCGTCCAAGGTCTAAGTGGCAACAGTGGAAGTTGTTAACTATGGCCACATTTCAGACAGCGACCAGTTGCACTGCAAGTGTCTACTGACTCGCCCTGGATCGTATCTATGCAGGCTCCGTATGCAATGAGAAAAGAGGCATCATCGCTTTCCACGGCTTCACTAAGCTGGAGTCCATTGGAGTCCGAGCGTCGGTTCTGGACTCATGCAGGTCGAAGAGTATGAGACCAGCTGAAATGTATGCTGCATTCTTATCACACTTGGTGGGGACGGGACAACCGTGGCGTCACGACATGCATCAGGCCGAATATAGATGCCAAGCATTTATGGAGTGCCTTGGGTACTTCTTTAGTATCTACTGACTTATAAGACAGCAACAGTACTTCAAAGTACTTCATTTTTACTAACTTCATACCCGCACACTTCTGACTATAAAGTACAGCCATGTATCTGGAGCGTCCTGTCCACAACATTGTACATAATACTTCTGCGAGAGAAGCTACATATAGCAATAAATACAAAACATCTGTGCTCACTTGAGACAGACAGACTCTCACCGCTTTCTCGATGCCTCTCTGATATCTTGGCTTCATACGCCTCCACTCCTGGCATGTTCCTCATGTAGGTTTTGGTGACTTGACTCCCTTCTCAATTGGCATGCGAAGTTGCATGTACCCTTCAACAGCAGTGTACGGCGATGGCTCGAGCCTGGGCCTCGTATCAACTGCTTCCAGACTTAGCGCCATGAACTGTGTCACCTTCTCATCCTCATCTTTCCCACACTCCCCTTGGCCTTTCTTGTCCTTGGCTGAGGCATTGTACGGCTGTAGCCAAGCCCATTCCCCGGCCTGCATCGCTGGCGTGCCCAGTCCTGCTCCTGGCATCATCTGTCCATCATCCGCCAAGCTGTATGTCGGTGAGAGGGCACGCTCACTGTCGAAATCTGGCACGTCACTCGTCGAAAGCAGTGGACCCATATGAAAGAAGGCCGTCATGCGCTTCAGCGCCGATTGCCAGGTCCAGGCGGGGAGCTGGGCAGCCGCTGTAGGTAGGATACCGCTGTAGGCGTGGAAAGGCACAAATGGATCCACCAGAGCACCGACGGGGACCAAATGTGAGTTCCATTGCGTTTCGTAAGATGCTTGAGGATTTGTCTTGGTCTGCCCCGGAGTGCCAACAACTGAGGCGTCCATGGGGTCCTGCCAGAATGGTTTAACTGTTGGGTAATTTGCGGGCCCGATTTCGGTGAGATTGGGGACAGGGACTTGTGGTTTGGTAGGAACAAAGTGTGTGTAGATAGTGCTCAGATCGATGCTGTTGCCTGCAGATGGCGTCTGTTGAGGGAGAAAGTAGGCGATCAGACCGTCGTAGATGCGTGATGCGTCGCCAAGGTGAATTCCAAATTCATAAGTCTCCACATCTTGGGTAGGAGGAATTGGAGGGCTGACAAGGGTGCTTTGATTCGTGTATGGCTGCGAGGCGAGTTCCAGGGAGTATGCTGCTTTGACCAAAGCCAATGGCCGGCCGACAATGGACGAGAGAAACTCTGAGTAGGCATTGGGTGGCGGAGCAATAGTTCCCAAAGCCTTGTCTAGCATAGCTACGAAGGAGTGTAGATAGTCGGCGTCCATCAACCTTTCCGCAAGGAGTTCCAGCTGCATGAAGTCTGGGTCAGACGAAACAGGCGGCGCAGGGAAAGGTAGTGATGTCCCGCTCGAAGTTGCGCCATATGGTCCGCCAAGACGAATTTCGCGGAAGAAGGTGCCGTCAGAGAGGAAGAGCTGGATACCACTATCCGCGTAGTTTGGCAAAACCCATCCCCAGATGAAGTTCGTATCCCATTCCTGCAGCGGTCGCCATCCTGCAGCAGTGCCGGCGGCCTTGTCCTCGTCGAAATAATCAACAAAGTCGAAGTTAAGTCTTGCGGGTTGATTGATCGACGGTGGCAACTGTATGTACTGACATGTGTTGTCTTTATCGTGGTGTATAGTGTTCGCTTTATTAGGATCCTCGTTAGAAACCTGTGGGCTGTAGTACTCGCTGATGTGGGGATACAATGGTGGTGATCCTTCGTCGATGGGCATTGGTGTCTGGTCGATAATCGGAATTGCCTGGCCAAATTTGTCGATAATGTTCAGAGCCGTGAATCTAAACTGCCCATGCGTGACGGGCTTGAAAGGACAAAACTTGTTATGCATCGACCCAACCTGAACCAAAGTCCCATAAGGAGTCATGTCTGTTTCGACTCCCATGATGCGTACTTGTGGATCTTTAAAGTTTGCCTTTGATCCCACGTCAATTGCGGCTTTGAAAGGAACTATATCGTCAGTTGCACTTGAAGTTGAATCAGCTGCTGATCGAAGCGTCGGTTTGATGTGGTTCCCCTGAACTCGCGTAATAAGATGGTTCGTGAAACCGGACAGAGGTGAAGACAAGAAAGCTAGTTCGTGCAAATGATCCCTGAGCTCCGTCACTTTATCCTTGTCCAAATAGCCATCGGGCAAATTGTCGAGTATGCTCTCTACAAGGGTTTGAAGATTCAGTGATGCCTGTGGTAGAATCAAGACCCGCCCAGATACTGTTCGCTTGTCATTTAATGCTTCACCCGCAAGCTCAATGCCTGTTTTGATCCCGTAGCGTAGCTTTTGGGCATCGCTAGCAGGCTTCTCAGACTTCCCAGGCTCCCAACTCTCTCGTGGCTCCAGGCTCCAGCAAGCAGGAATTGTTTTACCCTCATCCTCAGGGGGGGTAAATGGGGTGAAGGGAATATGGTTATACTCAGCAATCCATTCTAGAAATAGAGGAAACCATGCCTGACGACTCTCCCAGCGGTCTCTCCAGGGCTTTATATCATTTGGCAATAGGTGAGTTCTATCGAGATCATGATAAAGTGGAAGTCTGTAACCATCGCCAGCAGTTGGCTGGTTCGGGTTTGCCGGGTTTAGTGCAAGAAACTCTTTCACGAGATCAAGTGCGGCGTCCGTTAAACCTGGGGGCAACTTGGAGAGGGTGGCTGTCAGAAACGCTTCCCAGCCAGGCTTCATTGGTGGTATAGAAGATGGAGGAGCCGCTATTTGGGTGTCAAGTCGAGCGTGTAAGTCATACAGGAAATCCCAAGGCCAGCCCGACTCGACACCGGCCACCAAGATGGTAGGATCGCGGGCCACAGAAAATTGCGGGAGTGTTCCTTGCTTCGCGATACCTTCTGGGAGCTTTTTAACAAGCTCTTGGACCTTTATAGTCATATCGTTCTTCTTGTTGACAAGCTTGGTAAATGCAGTCGTCATTCCTGTCACTACGCCTCCTGTTTTGATGGGATCCGGTTCACTCAGACTGGACAAATAGTCCCACCAGTACGCGAACATATTCCACCTAAGTGCCGCAACCTGCCTTTCCAGACAGTTGAGATAGCCTTGAGCGCTGTTGATATCGTTGAGTGCTTTGATATTATCGCTGCTTGGTTGTGTCGGCTTCCCCTCCTTGTTTTTAGAGCCTTGCGTCAGGAAGTAATGAAGGCCGCCGCCGGAGTTGGCATAGTTCCAATTGTATATCATGTCATCTGCCTCTGCCTGAGCATCGACACCATCGTCTCGAGCATGCAATAGCTTCTCGATCGACCGCAAATCCTGCATTACCTTCTGGATATCGTCCTCCGCATCAACCGAAGGAGGCTTCGTATGGCTCCTGATGTATGTAAGCAACGAGTCCATTGGCGTAGTTCCAACAGCCACTGGTATATCAGCCTTTATCTTTCCGAAGAAGTCATCTGCTGGCATGTTCTTCGGCTTTCCAGTAGCCTGCCATTCGACATTGTACATTGCTCCATGACAGATGAGCTGAGCTGCGTCAGGAGACTTCAACCAGGCAGCAATTCCTTGCTCAGTTGCCTTGTCCGTCTGATCCAACTTCATCTTCAATGCAGCAAGGCGCTGACCTCTAGTCACAGAAGGCTCCGTATCGGGGTCCAAGGTTCCGAATGGGTCCTCGCCTGGGATTGCATGCCAACCAAAGACGTAATAGCTGACGGTAGCCTGATTGACCGCAGTAGATGCTGATTTATCAACGCTCTTGTATTTAAGGGTGTCAACAATACTGAAAACGTTGCCGTTGTGCGGTTGGTAGTCGGCAAATAGCGGATTGGATGAGTTCACAAGGTTAAGATCGACACGTTTAGGCTCAGTAGGCTGTGGCTCAGGACCCTCGCACTCCTCCCAGGTACTTGCACTCTCTTTGTAGCCGATAAAAACCTCAGCTTGCGTTTTGATGGCATCCATATCCATATCAGCTGCAGCTTTACCAGCCGAGACATAAGGGGCGTATTCAACCTGGATATCTTGATCTGTGGGTATGTTGTCCAGGGTAGTGCAGCGGTTGCTCTCAACCACCCAAGCGTCGATATCGGGCAAGACGTTTGGTGGGTCGCAGGACTCAACTTTGCGAATAACCATCCAGCGCGAGGGGGCAGGACGGAAATCTGAGGCTTTGGTATCTCCCTGATCTATAGAATCATTCGAGGCAGAGCTTCCCCTTTGGCTCTGTGACGCTTTTGCTGGATCCGAAGCGACTGAGACGAAGCCCTCACGCGCTCTCGCATGCTGTTGCGCAGTGAAGTCCTTGGCGACAGTAGAGCCAATCCGGTATCCTCGAGGCACAATCCAATGGAGGTAAACTCCTTGTCGGTCAGGATAAGGCTTCCCAGTGCCGAGGTCGGTAAAACGATTGTTGAAAGCTGCTGGGCCGGTCTTGTGAAGGTCAGTGAACTCAAGCGTGTCATTTTGCACCTTGGAACGTTCGAAGCGCAAAAAGGTATAGTTTGGCTGTTTGAAGGGCGCAATTTTGGCACAGTTCTTGTTCTCATCTTCATCCGGGAGGGTTCCACTTCCACCACAAACATCTGCGTTGAATATAAACGCATCTAGCTTTATAGGGACTGCAAGGACCCGTGGTTTGTCATCTTCTTTGCTTGATGCCGTGGATGGAACAGGTGATGCTGATCGGTTTGACATCTTGGCAGTCGAGTTCTTCGATGACTCACCGTTGCCAGACATGAGAGGGACGCGATATCTCTTTAAGAACTATTATGGACCTTGAGTGTGTTTTCGTAGTGGTTATGTTATCAAAACTTCATCTTTGATACGATTATTCTTAAGTGGTAATTATAGCTAAATGGAAACATTTCAGATTAGTACTGTAGCTTAGGTAGATCACAGCTACTTTAGGTACTTCTATCCTTACTAAAGAATCACCTTAGAGGAAGTACACAGCGCAAACTGATCAGGAGCCAATTAATGCTAGAGCCAGATCCACAGAAATATACCTAGAGTGCGTACAAACACTGGTCGAGCGATACAGCTGCAATCTACTTCATTGAGAAACAGCAAAATAACTACAGCGGATGTACAACGAGAACCCGATACCGAGTCTAGCGAGTTGAGGGCGAGTTCGAGTAAGGTCAGGGAATTATCGATTGAAAGCCGCATATGCGACCGGTGCATATGTAGTCACATCACATGCAGAGGGCCTCAAACATTATTTGGATCCACTATAACTGAGACCATGGCGTCCCTAGATACAGCTGAAACTTGCAGCAATCACACTGCGCGAGACCAAGACGAGCTAGATTGAGCTCTGCGAACTGTCTGGACTCTTTATTCTGTCTATCGTTGTAGCAAATGCGGGCAGAGTGATCTAGACCTTTGATGGTGGTTCGTCTGCAAGAAGCGATGAACAGGTGATCGTATCGAAAGTGGTCCAACCTGCAGTAGTCTTGCAGGCTCTCTCTCAACTCGCGTATTTTAACCTTGTTGAGAATTAGGTTGTCATTGAATGGCAAAGGTATGGTAATCGGCCTGGGCCAGCGAGGAGTTAGAGCGTCAGAGGGAGGAGGGCGCCCTATCTTGATAACCACCGCTGTAGTCTATCCTAAATAGAGAGAAGCCGAGGCGACATTAGGAGAGTAATCAGCTAGCAGTGAAGTTGGCTATCCAGAATTGTAGAGCAGCCTTTCGTCTGAAGAATTGTTTAGACAACCGCGATGCCTCGTCCGTACACACGCTACCCTTGTGGGATATACGGTCCACGGAACCTCGCTCGGAGAAATGCTCGACGAGTAAAGAATGAGCGCCTCGTGAGAGCTGGAGGGAGAATAACCGACGTGCCACCACCATTGAGCCCAGGACAAGAACAGCTCTTCTCCTTCTACACTCCGTCTCTCGAGGCTGGCGAATACTCTGTCAGCGTCAAACAAACTCTTACGTCCCCCTCCACAGTTGATCCGAAATTCAATGTTCCAGAGACTGGCAAACCACAGCTCTTCGACGTCGTCGCACCTCGATACAGTCTTCCCGATGGCGCCGTTCACTCGTCCTTCCCTCCTCAAGGCTACGGAGCCCTGGCGAAAACGCTCCCTCATGTTGTGCTCTCCGATCCTCATCTTCCCTGGGCGAGAGGTGCTTCCAGCAGTCCTGCAGCCAAGGACCCAGAGTATACGCGCAACAAGGTTCCTTGGCTGGCGGTGCTCGTCTTCACACAGGACGAGCTCAAGCTCTCTGCCGAAGATCTCAGCACTATTTTCGCCGGGACGAGTCTTAAAAACAGTGCACAACAAACCCAAACATTGACTGTCAATGTTCCCGTTGCCGAAGTGAAAAACATTCAATCAACCGTCTCACCCATCTCTGGAGTTGAGTCCGATCCTTTAGATGATTCTAACGCGGATATCATTACGGTGCCCTCCGCACTATTCACTGAACTCTTTACTTCCTACGACGTGAATGGCATCCAGGTTCCTCACCAGTCTGGCCCCGACGTTTCTCGCTACAAGTACTTAGCCCACGTGAGAGACATCAACACACTGGGAATGGCCGATGCTGGAGTGGAAGACAATGGTGTATTTGGGATTGTTGTCTCGCATCGAACCGGTCCTCTTTCCAATGCGCAGCCCCAACCAGTCGTTGCACACCTGGTGTCCATTGAGGGAATGGAGTCAGATCTCATGAAAGACCAGTGGCCAATTCTCAAGAAGGCCAAATTCGTCGCCTTGACTTCTCTTTACAGCTGGAACTTTATGACGCTGCCCGAGGGATCATTTGATATAGAGCGAACATTTGTCAACCTCGGCACCGTTCCCAACGGCCTGAACCTATTACGTGTTCCAGACACTGCACTGAGCAACATTGATACTTCCAACCCGGTGGGCGCGAGAATGAAGGCGAGGCTTGAAGATGGCTATACATTGACGAAATATCGTACAGCCCTGGGAGAGGAGACCGCAGCTCTCTATCGTGGGCCATTCACGCCAACATTAGTTCCTTATCCTCTGCTGCCCCCAAAGCCAAAGCTAAAGAGTTGTTGGCTCTCAGATTCAGGAATCGACCTCCAGATCATGGATCCTGAAGTCGGCATAATGGACATCACTTATTCTGTGGCATGGCAGCTGGGAAAAACTCTGGCAGTAGCCGATCCGCTTTTCACAACCGCTCTCGGCAGGCTCCGAACAGACATCTACAGAGGTGGTTTAAAGCGTGCCAAAACAGCCATTCTGCGTGAGCGCGGCCTGTACAAGACTCGGCGCGATATTGCCGACGGCCTCTCAGAAACACTGCGGCGGCTCAATGCCCTGCACAAGAATACAGATGGCCTGTATCGCCAAGGTGGCAGTATGGCAGATCGATGGCAACGACCGTTGCAGCCAATGCCTAATTTGTCCTATTACAGCCCCGACGTCCAAGGCCTTTTTCATGAACATGCACTTCAAGTCGGAAACAACCTGAGCCTGAGTTGTGACGGCGATGGCACACAACGATACGACGAGTTGAACTCCGCAACTTCGGCTGACTGGATGATTGTCCTCAAGTGGGTGCTTGACAAGATGTACCTCTACAACATTCCAGCACAGTACCTCATTACAGATCCGTCTCATCTCCCCTCAGAATCACTGCGCTTTTTCCACGTTGATCGCAACTGGACGGATGCGCTGGTCGATGGAGCTCTTAGTCTGGGTAACCATCTAAGCGGCCCAGACAATATTCGCGTAGTCATCCACAAAATGATTGAGGATTTCCTGTTTCCACCGCCTCCAAAGCCGGAGGAAGTGGTTGCCCCTCCCCCACAGCTCCCCGTGTACGGGTTCTTGATGCACTCTGATGCCGTCACTCAGTATCCGGACCTCAAGGTGTCAGTGGAGTTGGCTGGCGTAACAGAGGAAATGAGTCCTGTTATACGGCACGAGAACCTCGATGCAATTAAAGGTGTCATGCTCTGTCTTCTCGACCATGTCCCGGGCAATCCGGGTCTGGCCTCGGTCACCTTCTCAGAGCCTCCTCATCAACAGTCCTTTATTGCTGGCGCGGAGTTGGACTCTCGGCACATCAAGACTTCATACAAGCACATCTACACTGCGTCGAATCTCCCACCAAATCCTCGTCCCTGGAGGTCCGTTGAATGGTTTCGCCAAGCTATCAATGATCCCCCTGCTCCTACACCTCCCCCTCCACCGAAATTTGTCTTCAAGTGGGGTGTCGATCCTGATCCTGAGGTTCGCACATTGCTTCCCGTCTCATGGGCCGCGGATGTCAATAATGTTCTCAATTATTATGGTCAAGATGGAAGCATCTACAAAGATAATTATCCCAATTCGGCGATGGCAGGAATCCAGCTCAACAATCCAATATATCGGCTCACCATCTCAACACCTACTCCCGGACCTTCGCAACCACTCCCAAATGAAGGCAAGGGACAAAATTCTGAAAGAGCCGTGGTAGCAAATTTCCCTCCGATTAGCAGAGCACAGGATGTCTTAAGAGAGGTAAAAATGACTATACCTCCACCAACTCCCTCTCGGTCAGCACATAAGTCTCCAAGCTCCGGAACCACAACAGTTACAAAAAGACAACTCCCTGAAGTTCGTGTCGGCTCGGGATTCGAGCTTGGAATGAGCCATGGATATCCAAGATACTCACCTCCCCATTACCAACGTGTCGTTGTCAACCTAGACAAACCATTCCCTATTCCCCGCTCTCTACACAAGAGCGACAGCAGCCTGGGCGATGGACCTGTCATCCCCCCCACATTCAATTACAGCGTCCGCTCAGTCGACAATAACCCTACAAAAGATGGTATTCCCGCTGGCACACGTATTCCGCAGGACCTTGTCTTCAAGGTGACAACGACAAAAGGCACCAACGGCTTCAACCTTACGCAGCTAGTCATTCTTTTGCAGCTCGCAGTCAAGCCCAGAGACAAGCAATACTGCCTACTCGATGGACCTACATACACTGGACCTGGACCATTCATGACCAGCAATGTGCGGTTCTTTGTGCAGGCGCAGATCCAGCCGCCCTCGGACAGTGATCCTTACACTTACCTGGCACTCACCATCCAGGCCCGCAGCATGCGCGGTTGGGCGGTGCAGGGAATGTACGACGACCTGACATTCATTCTGCCTATGTGTGTGATTGCGCCGTCGCCTCCATCACGGATATTTCCGCTAAAGATCACACCGTGTTATGATGGAAGGACGCCAGTAGAGCAAACGGAATACTACGCCATTAAAATTCAGAACCCGCCTAATTGAGCGGATTGGATATATATCGGTCAAAATCAGTCGTATCGGTTCCAGCAACGAGGGTTACCTCTCTTGATGAGTGGAACTCCTCCCCAACTATGTCGTTCTTAGTACAATATCTAGAGACGGATACTTGCCTGACCGGTTGTGAATTACTTGGATATTTTCGAATGAATTTGATATACATCACCTTATATAGTGGGATTCTTTTATAGAAAAGCTCGAGTAGGAAGTGAAATTGTGAGTGTCGAGAGTCCATCAAGCGAACAATCTTCAAACTCTATCTACATACGCTCAGCGAATCCAAGTATCGACGTTATATCGCCAAATCTCACCCAATACTACCGATTCTGTGTTCAACATTGTCTACCCTTGCAATTCCTGATGGAGCCCCTCTAACTCAAAGAAGTGAAGATCCTGTCCCCAAAGCCATGCCCTTCTTCTAGACCTGTCTCTTCATCCTCATCTGCCGCTATGCACTCGCACTAATGTGACCACAAGGAAAGCCACTCGGCGCTTCTGCGTGTGACCCTAGGAAATATTGATGCGCGATAGGGGTATACTTAGATGGAGAGACAAAGGCTGAGCATATGTATGCAAGTTGCAACTAGCGTCTTAGCCTGCCGTCGGATGTGATGGCTTAGCTGCCCCGGAGGATGTGCCACTACAAGAAGATCAGTGCTGCACACCCCCTGTGGAGCCATGCACCCAACCCAATTCATGATCAACAACCTTGTTTTCAGCTTGCCAAATTGCTCACTTGCTACACACACATGAGCTAGAGTCTGATGGTTTAACCTGACGATATTCACCGGCTTGAATGGATCTTTTGACTTGCTCAGGTATTTGTTAGACATGGCACATGTACCCTCAGCTGGCCGCAGTGTCCGGGAATATTAAAGAGAGGGCGAACACTGCCATTTGTTAGATAGAAGAGGGTGCACAGATCGAACTCCTAGCTTCGACAAGCACACAATTGTAATCTTGTTACTCCGCTCTTTGAAGTATCTCCAAGTTGTCTTTTCCACAATTCCCTCATTCTTACCATGGGTGAACCTACTGCTACGCCTGTTGCGGCTATTGCATCGCTCGCCAATCCAGCGGGAGCCAATAACTTTCTCATATGGTATAATGACAGCACAACAGCACAGCTCCTGGCTTTGACCAAGGCCTATAATGATGTTGGTGTCCGTGAGTCTGCCGTCGAGCAGCAGCCTGAGGCTCACGACCTTGAAGTCAAGTTTGGACCAACGGATGTCCCGTCTGGCAACATCCTGCCCACGTCGGCACTGACTGCGGCCGTACACAACGGTACAGTAAGGACCATGATCTTGGAAGACGTGACATATCGCAAGGAGCATACGTACTAATATACTGTTTATCTCCTAGCTCAACGTTTATGGTGTTTTGGCAGCAAATAAAGGTGGTTCACTTGTTTGTAGGCTAAGCCCGGGCTTCCTTTTGCTCAATGTCGGCTCCCCTCCGCTTGCAAGCGCCTACAGCATCGCCGCATGCAGTGACTTGAGCAATAGCGGCGTCCTATTCTTCCTAGGGTGCGTATTTTGCATTATCCGGCTCTCTCACGATTGAAAGACTGCAGCTAACACTCGAGCAGGGAAAAAGGAAATGGAACTGTCCGTCTCTACAGCCTCGAGCTGCCAGGCTTGGTCGCATCCCCGTCTCAAGTTCCACTCTCTCTTGACTTCAATAAGACGAGTTATCTGGGCGCTACATACGGTACTCTGCCAGATTCGACCCCTCAAGCGTTTGCCGTCGTCCAAGACAGCGATGGAGTGCTCCACCTGGCTTCCGCCAATGGCAACATTCGTAAGTCCTTCAGCACATGGTCGTGACGAACTTAACTAAACACGATATGCGGTCAGAGAAATCAGTCAACGGTGGCAAGAGAGCGCTGGAGAATACCCCAATCGCCGCGCTCTTCATTGACAAGCGACTCGTTGTCTACTGGTTCGACCCCGTCGGCTCTGGCAGCTCGACTACCGGCTCGCCGCTTATGCGCGCGATCCTTCGCCGACCGGGCGACAATTTTACTGTCACAACACTGGCGGCCGCCCCTACTCCCAATGGCTATACCCAGTTGACGGCATTCCTCAATCCAACCTCAACCTCCGTCGGCGGCGGTTCGGGTACCGCCCTCATCACATACGTGCAGAATGAAAGTAACACGTTGACTATTTATCCCGATCACCTGGAATCCAAGGAATAATCACAGCACACTCAGAAGTAAGTTGGTAACTACAACAAGAGAGTTTCAGTCTGCTGTAGTTGCGAAGCGCAAGGAAAGAGAGGAAGTAGTTAGCAATCAGTAACTCTCTCATTGAATTCGCGAACTCGTATAAGTGCTTACAGTAGTGACATACACGAGAACAGTGTAGATAAGGCAGCCTAAACTTAGGCCTCCCCTCTAAAATCATCACTCAAACCCCATCCACTGCCACGGCACACTTAGAGGCCACAACATCAGGCATATCCGCCTTCTTCCTCGCCTTCTCAACTGCACTCACAAAAGCCCTCGGATTCTCCAACTCCCTACACATGACCCCACTACCCGTCTCCATCAGGCTCTGCGCATCCCTCACATACCACGCAATATGCATCGTGTCAGACCTCTCGACAAGAAACTTGAGCTGTTCATCTACTCCCGCTCTCGCCAACGTCGCTCCATACGCGTCGTTGTGCTGTAGGAGCATGGCCGATGAATTATACTGGAATATGTCATCCGGAAACGCTGTCATCTTGGTGAATATCCGCGCGGTTATCTTGGGCGGTACGTTTGGATGCCGGGATAGATAGCTGATTGTATCCCGCCGGATCTTCACGTCGTCGTCGCTGAGGAATTCTGCAAGAGCGTGGAGGGTTCTTGTGTCGGGCAGGAATCTCTTGTTCTCACGAGTAAGCATCTTGATCATGCAATCCCTTCCTTTGGGTTCTCTGTGTGTTAGGGCCTCGCAGCAGGCTGCCACAGCTTCATCAAGTCTGCCGGGAATTTCTGGGTGATGGATCCAATATGTAAGAGCATTGAGTCGTATGAGATGATCCCTGTCATGTAGAGCTTTTTCAATAGTTCGCAGCACGGTCTCCGGGCATCCGGCTGTTCTGTAAACAGTTTGAAACACCAAGTCTCTTTTCGCTTCATCTTTGAAATCCAGATGAGACTCTATAGCCGAGTAAAGCCGTTCATTTAGATCCAGTCGGTGACTTTCCAAGGTTTTCATCGCTTGTCGACGTATGGGCTCGTAATCGTCCACCAGACGCTCAATAATTGCTCGCAACACAGTCTCGGGAAGTTTAGATTGACCATCTAACAATAATAGCGCCCCCCGCCGGATCTTCTGATAATCAGATCCAAGATACGGGATGACCTTGTCGAGTGCCGCTTCAGGGAACGGCGGCATAACTTCTGAGAACCCTCCAGGGATAAACAGGGGCTTTTGGCGCCCTTGCGGTGCAGTCGTCTCATCGTTGAAACAGCATATCATAAGTTCCATCACACTCTCGAATAGAGACTCCTGGGATCTCAGGATCCTTTCCGCTACCAGTCGTATTTCTGAATCAATATCCAAAGGCCCGACCCTCAAGAACTTGACGAGCGAGCATAGCGTATCATCCATACGGGATAGCTCGCTTCGCCTTTCAAGTACTTTGACGGCAGCAAGCTGGACTGCGCTGTTTGGGTTATCCAGATGACCAGAAATGGCTCTTAGATCTTCAATCTCAAGGCCTGTCTGCTGAGCTAATGCATCCAAAGAAGCCAGCCTGATGACTACATCGTCTCGCAAAAGGCTCGCCAAGATCTTGTTGATAACCTTTCTCGGTAGTTGCTGGTCTGGGTAACCAAGCGCCAAGGTTGCAATAGCAGCATTCTCTGGGTCTTGGTATTCGATGAGCTTCAGTCCAGTCTGCACAAGATCCACGTCGCCCCTTCGTTTCTCGCCACCTTCATCCTCTGTCGCCTTCAAAGCCAGGTACTTCGCCCAGTAAGACTCAGCTGTCAGGATGTCAAGGACCCTCTCTCTTGCAACACGTGCCTCTTCTGGTCTGCATAGAAACTTTGCCATGCGATCAAGAGTCGACTGGGGAAGGTTCTTCTGTCCGCTCAACCTTACCATGGTCCGCCGTCTTAGACTAGCATCGTCAGAGTCAAGAATGGCAGATATAGCTTCGATATGGGTCGCTATAATCTCTGGATGATCGCTCAGAGCAGAATGGACACCAGATGTGACCCAAGGGTTCCGGTTCTCAAGAATCAGACTTAGTGCAAGGCTTACGCTTTCTGTCCAGTATTCCGGCGGACCAAGAGATTTTATTATCGTAGAAACATCATTCTCAAGTACGGGTCCGCCATACTTTTGTGTCTTCTCAGACCCAGCCTTTCTGAGCCGACATGTCAAGACGTGCTCGAATTCTAGTGGGACTCGAGGCCCTGACCTCATCTTCTTCTTGTAAGCCATCAAAGCGGCTCTGAAGGTGACGGGATCCTCCTTTTGCAATAGTATCAACAATGCCTTGCTAGGGAACTCGGGTTCGTCGGCTAATGTACCCTCTTGGAGCTTCCTGCTTTGAGCTTGGAAAGTAACCCATCTCACTAAATGAGCCTCAAGGCGGCTTCTATGGCTTTTGAGTCTTTCTAATGATATTGAAGGACGCAGTTCCGCGAGGCAATGCATTGTCAGTCTCTGATGGGCTATGCCTATCAGATCGAGTGGCTTAGTGTCGATGGCTTGGAGAAACTGCAACGCCCGTTCATCGGAGCCGTTCCTCCCTGAATGCAAAAGTCCCGTAACAAATCGCCACATGATGTTGTAGCGAGATGAGTATTTGTTTTGGGAAAGGAAGTCCTTCGGCTTTGTAGCTGTGTGAGACGAGGTTCTTGCATACCATTTCGCATTTGGGTTGAAGTTGATGCAGACAAGATCCGCCTTATTATGTTGCAACCAGATACGCACAAAGTATCGGGCAGCGAAGTATTCTTGTAGAGTCAGGTGCAGAAAGTGATAGGTACGACTCGGCTTTCCCACTGACGAGTCTGAGGTCCGTAGAAAGGATAGCTTTGGTAAGGTATTGTTGACAAAGGTAGATTGTGTGCTGGTGTATCGACAAATGATATTGACGTGTTTGTCTTGGAACTCGACAATGTTATTACACAGTCCAGTAAACGCGAGTTGTTCTACAACTCTTATTTCATCGCCGATTAGTTCTTCAATCTCCTTGTCAAAAACTCTGTCCTTCTCAGTTAAAGCTGGACTAATTCTTGACTTTCCCAATCGCACGATATCCTTGCTCCACAGACCTTTTTCGATCGATTGGTAGAGGTCCGTCATGGTCTCAGTGCCTTGGTTGGAAACCTGATCCCAGCCATAGCAAAGGGCATCGAGCTGAATGGGGATGCGGACGAGGTCTTGGATGAGTGGGCGAGACGAGAGGAATGTCTGAATCTCTTTGTGTCTTTGGGGTTCCATGTGCTTGACGTATTCGTAAACCTGATCTGTCACAAAGCCGATCATTTCGAGTTCTAGATCAAACGCCTGTATGCAAGATCGGATTGGAACAGAGGGACGAGATAGTGCCAGTACGTTGGGTTGGTTGAGAAGGCATATGACAAATCTTGCGAGATCATCGCCGGGCTGCAACAAATGCCAGACCTCATCCAGGCCGTCGAGCAGAAACAATGTCTTGCCGCCGGCGGGGTCAGTACACGCATCTTGCAACGCTCCAGCAAGGTCGCTGCATTGTGGATGCTGCGAGAAGAACTCATCACAAAAGAGTTCCTTGAGGTTGTTTCCTCCATCTCGTAATAGCAGGTTGCGTAGTCGAACCCAAAGAATGCGATCAAAGTGTTGCCTCCAGACCTGGTCCTGCACAAAGTCGTGAACAGCCTTCTTGCAGAACGTCGTCTTTCCTACGCCAGCTTGGCCACGAATGAGAATTCTCGTCGAGTGTTTCGATGCCGCGCCGTGAGCCCGCGCGGCGTTGAACAGGTCGTCAAATCTGACTCTGACGCCGCCGTCTGGACCTTGGACATTTAAACGCCGAAACAAGGACAGATTTTTGATTTTGTTGCTGGGTGTGAGATTTGAGAGTCGAGAAGTCTGGTTCCTGGCATGAGGTATAACCATGAGATTGATGTAGCATTGTTCAAGAGGGAGTCGCTCGCCTGACAGTCGCTCTATTTCGAGGTTCTCTTTCCTGTAACAATGCTGAAGAAGCCAGTCGTCGGCCTCCTTGAGATAAGTAAGCCTGTCCTGAGTCTCGGGCGACTTTTCCGATAATTCGGCGTGTTGACCAGGCTCTTCTGAAGAGAGGTTGACAATTGCTGAGTGCATGTCGATCGTCCTAGATCATAAGACTGTAGTCGCTTGTAAGGCCACGGGTTTAAAAGTGCTGCTTGAAGATTTGATACTTGACTCGCGAAATATGTGTAGGTATAATAAGAGTTTCTAATGTGAAGATAAGGAATGGATGCTTCCACCAAGACCCCTGCTAGCCTGGGCTTCCTAGGATATCCCCCCAACCTGATCACCCTTGATGCGCCACAGCGGCTAACGCGGAACCATTTTCAACCCATAGTGCAACACTGCAATACCTACGATAGGCCAGATAGCCTCGATATCTGCGCTAGAGATACTCAGCCGCACTAGGTTGACTGCAGAAACTCTCACGATCTTCAACTAGGCAAGGCTTTTACCCCCAGGTCTTCCATAGAGCGGAACAGCAATGGCGAAACAAGGTAAGCCATCTTCTTTGTCTCATGGCTAATAGTTAGAGGGGCATTACCGTCTCATCAACTCCGATGAGGTATAATCCCGCAGCAAGGAATATCACTATTAACTCACAGTAATTTCTCTAGTCGAGCTCTTGCCTTAACCTATCAGCTTTCTGGAATTTCAGGATTTGTATTTACTAAAACCGCGATTTATGAACCACATTTTCCTCAGTCATCTGTGATCACCACTACATCATCATCAAAGGAAACATGTCTTCCACCAATACCATTCAACCTCTCTCGCCGTTCCCTTTCCTCACGCTCTCTCTTCTCTCGGCAAACACTACATTCAGCTGGAATCCTTGTCTCAGTCAGTTCAAGTCCAATCCTGCACTGTCCCAGTTTGTCGGCATCGACTTCATCACATGTGGTATACGATATGACCTCGTCCCATGTGGATCCGCATCTACACTCTCTAAATTTAGTATTCTTGACACACATCTCCCGCTTTGAGTCTCCCTTTGAATACTGAATGTAGTGGAATTATGTAACTCCAGAACAGTACTTTGTAGTCTGCTCGGGCTTTTAGTATGATATATAGTTGTTGGATAGTAAAAGAAGCAAGTTTACATCGTAACTGACGGGGTCTACTATTTATAAATGAAGCCTGGTATACTGTGTGGCTAGGCCTGATTGCGGGTGTAGTGATTACATTTAATCATGAGGGTAAAAGGCAAAGGATTTACATTCAGAGCCCTTTTGCGGATCTACTGAGAAACCATCTCTAGATGGCCTTTATCACTGTTGCGTTGTCCGTCACTTTCACACAAACAAACAACAGTCAAACACGATCATGCAACCATTTTGGAGAGCCATCACAGACTTTCCTTGTTCATGACTCACAGCGTGAAAGCTGAGTTGCGTCTTACCCTTTACCTAGTATCACGGCCGACTCGCTTGAATCAACACTCCATAATGCCAATCGTAAATCCCCCCACGTAGTCAAGTCATGTCGGGCCCACGCCCTCAAACAACATTCCAAGACTCTTCACTATTCACCGTCATATCATCCGTCGCCACACTAGCACCATCATCCTCCTTTTCCTTTTCCTTCTCCTCCTTGTCCTCATCCTTCTTCTCGTTCTCGACCTCCGGCTCAGCCTCAGGCCACGCCGCGAGCCATCGCCTACGTCTTTCAGCCTCGACTTCTCGGACGTGCTTGGTGTGGCAGTCAATACACTCGATCGGTTCAGTGACGCTGCGGTAGCTCATCCCGTTGCGGCAGAGGCCGAGCTTGTAGATGGAGACTTTGTCGCAGTTGATGTTGCGGATGATTTCGCTCTTGTACTGTCTGCAGGCGGTGCAACGGCGGATTGTTCTGACTTGCTCACACATTGTGTCCGTCTTGGGGAGTGTTGGGCTCGGTGAGGATCTGCTTGTGTTAGTTTCCGGGAGTGAGGCTGGGGATATTGGATGGAAGGGGCAAACTCTTACTGATATAGTTTCCGAGGGTCTCTGAAGATGCGATGCTGGTTGTGTAGGTTTCAAGGCGTATGTTGTTTGAGGATGATTTGCTGCAGCTTATTTTCGATGAGTCTGAGAACCAGTGAGCTTTTTGATTGAGACGGAGAAATAAAATAGACTGACAATAGAGAGGGTAACGCATTCACAGCTGCAGGTTGTTTGAACATACCACCACAGGTAGCCAACAGTGAAAGCCATGGGCCTAAATGAAACTTCACTTGCTCTGCTTATCACTGCCACGCATTGTTCAGCGCAGTAACCGATACTCACCACCGCTAAGAATTTCGAGTCACTTGTCATCAACTCCATTTACGACTTTTATGGCAATAATGTTTATTTTAACTACCTACTCGAGACATTAGTATGCCATTCTTATAACTACCGCCTCCTCCCCTCTTGCTGCTTCTTTATACATTTGTCGCATATCTCTCCACTATGTCGTTCCGTAGTTCTTGTGACGCCCTTGCAACCCTTGTCAGGGTCTTGTGCATCTACGCATTGATCAAAGGTATACCAGTCGACGATATAGTTGCCGCAGTCATCGCAGTACTGCGTGTGTGTTGTTGCTATACACATACTTTTCCTTAAGTTGATACTGTTTTGCCTGGATGTAGGAGTTCAAGTTCGACGTACCATCTTGGCAACTATTTATATTGCTCGTCAGGTGATGTATCACTTGGGTGCTCCTCCAAGTCCTTTTTGAACATGGAGAAACAGAAGAGGCAAATGATGAGTGACGGAGTAGGTAATTGTCTGGTTTTGTCTTACATCGGAGCGATAAGGCTTCTTTTTAGCAGACACTCACTCTCCCTGTTATTTGAAGTAGAAACCCGTGGTCGAGAACTTCAATCACTCTAGAGAAACTCAAAATCCACCAGTGAATCGGCTTCAACGTGTCAAGTGATGCATTCAGCTACTACTTTCATAAAGGACCCGTTGGCCCTGATAAGATGCCCCGTTACCCCTGTAACTTGGCCAGGTATCAGAACAGCCAAACCCAGCATCCCACTTATCGTCCCGTACGATTTCTCCTGCGTCTGGCCTCCTCACATCTCGGGCACAAAGAGCGAATAATATTTTCAATATGATAGGCTCTTGGACATCGCCGACCAGGGATCAGGTAAGCACAGTCAGTAACATGGGCTCGGCCGGGTGTATGCCTACCGCAATCCATACAAACCCATACTGGATGTTCGTAAGTGCACATTATGTTTAAAGGGCTAGGAAGCTTTTGAAGTCGGGTGGTTTGTTGGAGGATGATTGAACTAGTGGTTGTTGGGAGAGGCAGAGCAGGATCTTGAGACTTCGGAATCTGACTCGACTCTAATCTCAGGGGAATGCATGTACTTATAGTTATTTCTAATGACTGAAGAGCTGGCCATCCTTACTGAATTCAAATGCTTTGTGATGACTATATAGAGTGTGGTCTCATAGGAATTCACATCAGATTCACTTAAGCTGACCTAACTACCCGTGCATAACAGTGAAATTGGTGATTCTCATATCTGACTCCCCGCCACCCACCATCACTTCCCAGTCTGACGCAACGCATGAAGCGCCGCCATACGCTCTTGTTCCTCCCGAAGCTCCTTGCATTTATTGCACTCATGTTCGACCCTCTGAGACAGCTGCCGCAGACCATTCTCACAGGTCCCTTGCTCCTCATACTCGGCACACTTGTCAAGCTTGAACCATGTACGTAGGAGACAGTCGCAGCCTTTGCAGCGTTGCTCAACGTTGGTTTTCCAACACATCTTTTGGTTTGAGATTTATTTAAGTTTCTACCGGTATGTTCAATGGGAGATTATCCATGGAGATACTTTAGGTGTTTTATAGTTGTCCGTTACATATTTAAATGGCTCATATTCACCTTGAGGCAACATGTATTCACTCCGCTGCTACTAGTCGGTGTGTAGGTTATAGCTTCACTTGCCGCTATGCGAAGGCCAGGTCCAGGCAACACGAAGTAAATGACGGTGAAGTCTGTGATGAGCCAAGCTCCAATGCCATTAAAGCCCCGAGATGCTGTCAATAGTCACAGCGAATTAGTTCTTTAGCTCTCATCTGGGGGGAAAAAGCTGGACAATTTTGAGTTGAAAGATTCATCTAATTTAAAGCAAGACTTAAACAACTGAACAAGGCGAGGTGACCCGGACGATTCTTGAAAGAATACCTGACTATGCAGAAAGGTATTATCACTCCGCTTTTGCTGATGTTATATGGACAACCTTTATATTCCCGACCTTCCTAAATAATAAACATTTCCCCTTTCACTTATCCTTTCAAAAACAGATTCTCCAATGCATCTCTCCTCTGATAACTTAGATATGGGTGGACAACATGTCTGCCAGCTCATCAGTATCCATCTTATCCTCTTCTTCTTTGCATTTCAAACACCTTACCTCGATAAACTCCAACAGACTCTGAACGCCATTCGGGCAGAGATCATGGTTTTGAAAGAAATTGCCTGCTTCGCAACGATCAAGGGTCATATCTGTTCCCAGGTCTTTTTCGCAGACTTCACACTTCATCTGGAAGTAATTCTCTTGACACATGGTTTGGGTTCTGGATCTGGCCAAGATATGTTGAGCAATGGTATATAGTGGGAAGATGCTGGGATGTTGATCTTGTTGCTGCTGTTGTATGGTATAAGTCGACCACAATGCTTCTTCGAATATAGAGTATAGAGATATTGTCAGGTGACGGTAGTGGAGGTCTTGGCTTGGTTCTGATAGCAGCTGGGACAGTTCAGACCTTTGCATTTGCTGCTGCTGCTGGATGAACTAGGTATATATATGGAGGTTTCTTTGTTCTTCCACTTGTGACATGAACATTCTGCAAGCCGAACATTTCAACGCTTCTGTTCTGAGGATGAAGAAGCTTGTCGCGTTGGCATGGAATCCGGATGTCTTATAACGCCATGTATAGTTTAGGCTGGCTTTTGATTTCTATCATAGCCATGTCTTTCTCCAGCTATTTTCCTCGTCTGCGACTTGCTTTTATATCCAAATTCTCAACAAGTATGCGAGATTCTTCACGAGCTTCACCAATGTCTGTATAGTCAGTACTGTAGCACCAATTTCTTCAGCTGCTTTGTTCAACCTTTGAGTGCTCTGAATCAGTCACTAGACAGCTGCACAGCTGCACGCTGTTCGGACTCTTCGTTCGAGACTTGTGGCTGAGAGCTTAAATCGGCGGACAGAACTTAGTTCAAAGTGAACATCGGTCACCCCTTGCACGCAGTGACTGTGACGGGCGTCTTTCCGCTTAAGGAAACGTCAAGTCATCCCGTGCAGACGCGAGCATCATGGTGTTGCGCCGTATGTCGTCCGCATCTGATCATTGGTAACTCCCCTTGGTACTCTTTCCAATACAATAGCGCCGAACCAAAACCAACATGTGATATGATTATTCTAATCAAGGTAGCGGGCGTCGGATAGACAATCACACAGCTTGATTCGTGTGACGCCGGCCGCGATACCAACGACCCTTTCAAAGCCCCTGTTTTCACAATTGGGGGCCATAATTCACAGGCTCTCCAAAGTCGCATCTACACGTGCATCCCTGTAATTGGCGAGGCCTCTTTTTGGTACTTCAGTACGACCAAGACGCTGAGAAAAACATGATTTGCCTGTTTGGTGCAGCTAAATCATACCCCTGCTGCAGGGATGCCTAGTGAGGCTTTTCAGGGTCTCGGTACCGCGAGCCTCGTTACGATTCAAAAAGCCTCGTAAGCCACCAAAACGCAAAAGAATTGCAGTTTTTTTTTTTATCTTTTGTCACTATCACTGAGTTTCTGCGTCACAAGTGCACACGGACCAATCACAGCAAACACTCATCATGTGCACTGAACACTTTACGCACTTTTACTGCATGTACTGCAGTGTATGCTTCAGGAAGGGATATGAGTGGGAGATTTGTCGGATTGCGCAACAGACTGAGTCAAAGGCTATGGGATCGTGTGGATACACGGACGATGGGGTTGTTGCGAGCGTGTCGGAATATTGTCAGCAGTGTCCGCCTGATGATAGGAAGTGGAACAAGGTTACGCTGAATGGTGAAACAAAGAGACAATTGGCTTGAGGATGACGATCAATGTTTGTTTGTTCTCAGGAGGAACGAGCTTAGCGATGGCACATCACGACTACAAACAACTCTGTCACAATCACTGATGGATATCATCTTCCCTTGCCCTCCAAAACGTTACTCCTTTCCGGGCTGCAACACGGACTCAAGATTCCATGTACTCCTTTTCATTCACTGTCATCACCTTCAGGATATGGCTATAAATCCCCCTGTCTTACGTTCCTCCTCTACTCCCCGACCACGAATTTCAACGCTGCCTAGTCTGTGTATCTATATCCTAAACTCAGAAATTAACAAGGCCCATTCCCCTCACAATGTGCTACCACGTAACAGTCAACTACATGTGCTCAGTATGCAGCAACAGAATCGACTCTGACAGACACAGTCTGAGATGTCAGCGAGCTTGTCGTTCTTTAACAGGAGCCTTTGGGTCGTGTGGGAGTAGATACTCAGAAATGATATGGAATTATCAAGAGACATGTAGAACCTGCACAAATCCTAAGGAGCCGGAGCTTCCCGGTCCTGAGCACTTTGTTCTCCCGCGGTTGCGCCCACCTTACTAGGTAGGTATCCAGGGACAGGTTAGAGATATGGGCCTTGATACTATGAGCATGTCGCTATGATCTGTGAGATATGGCTTGTGCGAGGTGGCTGTTTTTAGCAACGGTTTTGTGGTTTATCTCTGTGGCAGTGAATAGTATAGGTAAGACTTTGTGCTGAGAGCTTGTAACGTATTGTAATTGTACTTACTATGCTACTACAAAGCCCATCTTGCGACACAATCGGGTTATTTCAACGAATCACATTTCGCATCATCTGGACTGAAAATATGCAGTGAATCACTGGGCGATGGCTTTTCCACGACTCAAAATTTGTGATTAAGTGCCTCTCATAGCTTTCACCCTCTTCAGTTCGCATCCGTTTGGAATTTTATAAATGCCACCTTCTCCTATCAAGACATAGTTCCTTTGATCGAACTTCAAACGCCCAGAAACTTTCTATCGAACCAGGAGACAGAGAAAGCAGGATCATTCAACATCTCGAAATGTGCCACGATTTGACTATTCATTACATGTGCCCCGTCTGCGGGAACCGGTGGAACTTTGAGAAGCACGGTCTTATGTGCAGGAAGGCCAGCGAAACGAGGAGCAGGCTATTCGCATCGTGCGGGAATGAATATCCAGTGACGTTGTGGAATCAGGAGGAGATCTGTGAAGAGTGTTTGGCGCGTGGTCAGCTATATCCTCCGATTGAAGTCATTATAAGGCGGTAACAGGCTAACAACTTGGGAATGGCCCTGGTAGGAATATCTTTTTAGCGTATTTAGCTACAATTTAAATCTCATCTAGAGGATTACCTTATACTTATGTAAATAGTGATTCTTTACAGGCCTTTGCTTTGGGTGACAGCGAGTGGCCCCTCTAGTATTACTTGCTCAACAAGGCTGCAGTGTCAAACACTGCATTGCATTGCACTCGCGACAAAAGAAAGCTCTACAAAGTACTCCAGGATCTTCTTGGATCAAATCTCAACTCCAGGTCTCTTTAGCATCGCCCTCAACCTTTTTCTTCCCTCTCAACCCCAGCAACCACGACATCACAACCGCCACCATGTGCGTAGCCATAACCCGCGTCTTCTACTGCATGCGCTGCAACAACGAGATCTACGAAGAAATGGATTGCCAAGAGTGCCCGCTGTACCACCAGTACAAGCGCTGCGGAAAGACGGACGTGAATTTGAGCTTCAAGTGCGAGGCCGAGCTTTGCATCCTGTGCGCCTCGTTCCCGCCGGATAGTCAGGTTCCTTTTTTGTCGCAGCCTCCGCAGGGCAGCACGTCTACTATTGTGCGACATTTGAGACTTACGTACGGTCGACGTTGATAGGTTCCGGGTAGATGTGAGTTATTCTCTAAAGGTGTGCGTGGACATTTGTTGACTCTGTGAAGACTTTACAACTGCCGCCCGGAATTATACAGACGAACTCAAAACCTAACAGCCAACAAAGCGTTACGGAATGAATATTATAGGCTCTGCTGGATAGAGAAAGACTGGCGATTAGCAGCGAGGATATCTCGGCTGTTAGGACGAAGATTGGATCCCTGACGAATTTACTGGATTTTGGTAGCCAACACCTCAGTCACATTGGACTTGGGCTAGAGTGTTGCCAGCTCTATCACTGAAACAATACACCCAAGCACTCTTCATCCCATCATCGCACCTAACAGCTTGTGGTGCTTCAGAGCATATGCTATTGTTCTCTTTGCATCCATTGTTCAGAACGTTTACACAATGTGAATAAGTCATGTTCAGCACAACAAAGCCATTACACAATTAAGATCTCCATGTTCATTAGCGTGTCCCTTCCCTTCTACGAACAAGATCAAGACCAGTCACGGTCGGTTCATCATGATCTCGACTATAAATTAATCCCGCCTTCTCTCCTTTTCCAAATCAATCCATCCTTCAATCTTCAACTTCCTTCCCACTTCACAATCCACTCTTCACCACACACAACCCATCCACATCTTTCCATCGCTATACTATTCACCATGTGTCGCATGATCAACACCACTGAGGTCTGTGCCAGCTGCGGCAAGACCGTTGGCACGAACCTCAAGCGAGACAAGTGCCCGCACTACGGCACCACTAAATGCAAGCAGGATAATGTATATATCACGAAGAAAGTCTCAGCGAGCAACTGCTCTAAGTGCTCAACGGATGGGAAGAAGAGTGGAAAGAAATGAAGGGGGGTTCTGGTCTGCCTCTGGAGGCGGCAGTTGGGTCCAGTGTTTGATAGCACATCAGACAAGATAGTAGCAGGTCGGCTTGCCATGGAATTAGATAGTCAGTTTCTTGGAAGGGCATTCTAAAGCTGGCTCTTGGGATAATAAAACATGATTAAATTCTGAATTTCAAAACCTCTAAATATTCTCACAGGGCTCATAATTCATGCAATGGGACCTCGACTGACTTTCCTTCTCTTTAGATCACTGATTATTTATCACGGCATCAGATATGGTGATTGAAAGCTGTCCATAAAAACGTGATAAAGGTGTGATTTCGGCCATACTCACCCAGAGAACAAATAATCGATAACACTTCATGACCCTCGACTCATCTGCCTATTGACTTCAGTGTTTGGCGGTCGTTAAACAAGTATATAATCTCACTCCAAACCCTTCCATCCAGACCACACAAACGTGCACAACATCTTGCCAACGAGCCTACACTCAAACAATCCAGATCGACAACTATTGTTCCAAACGATCAACTCGTATTATTCCTCGCAATGTGCATTATCTACCACGTCAAGATAACATGCCAGAAATGCAGCAATCATATTAGAACTGATATGGGTCGCCAGAAATGCAATAAAGCAAACAAGGGGGAGCGATGTCTCAAACAATACAAAAACGGGGGTGAGCAAAAGGAGAGTGAGTTGGGATGCAAAGTTTGTAGAGCTGCAAAGATGAAGAAGCGATAGCCTGTTAGACTGGGCTGTAGCTAGGTAGTTTCGTCTATAGGTTTGTTGCTCTTGGGAAGCCTTGAAGTCCTGTGAGTCTTGGTGGCTCAGAATAATTATACAAACGCTGCCTCAGTCATTGGGACCCAACATTGGACGTGATCAAGTGTTGTTTGAATAAGCAAGATCCAAACGCTCCGAGGGAAACCACAAGTATAAATACCACTGCATCCACCTCCATCCCATCTCCAAGATCTCCATTCCATCTCACCATCTATCCCTTCCCTCTACACTCAAAAACACATATCACTGCTAAGAGCAAACTCTACATTCAACAATGTGCTTCATTCACACCACCCGACTCGTCTGCATGAAATGCGGCCATCAAAACCCCGTACCTCGAACAGCCCGTTGCAAGGACGCTGACAACGTTGAAAATCCTTGCAAAAAGCGGCGTATGCAAACCACTACCGTGATCGATTCCTCCAAATGCCCGGAGTGCAAGGCCAAGGCGGCTAAGGCAAAGGAATGCAAGACTGAGGCGGAGGGTGAATGAACGCTACCGGCTCCAGGCTTTAGGAATCATGAGGGGATCAAGTTTGGGCTTTGGCAACAAATGGTGAACTGCGTAGTGAAGCAATCTAACTGATAGTCACAATACTATTTGTTGTCTTTTGTTAATAGCCATATCTGTGAAACATTGCACAAGTCTGACATGTTGACTCAACCATTCCCTCACCGTGACACATCTGGACACCGACGATAGAATGAAAAAGCCACCGTGACACTCCAACCCTTCAACGTCGCTGTGCATATATAACTCCGTAACTCAAGCCCCCTACTTTCCTATCATATCTCTCCTCGCAGAAATATATCTCCACTCCATCAGCATGTGCAACCTAGTCTTTACCAAATACCGCTGCCGAGTCTGCGACCACATCATCGACCATGAAACCGTGACAGAAAAGTGTAACTCTGCCAAGAAGTCAGGCAGAGCTTGCGTAAAGCAGAAGATAGTACCTTCGACTATTCATACAGACCAGAAGAATTGCAAGGACTGCGTTAAGAAGAAGGAGGAGGGTCAGAGGGGGGTTAAGCGTAAACTTTGGAGGTTTGGCTTTGGGATCTAGATAGACCATATTCGCCTAAGAACCTTGGATAGATAGTTCATTAATCATCACGCTCTTACCTTTGATGTCTCGGTGACGCTGTATGTCTTGGGCTGAGGGTTTGTGGAAGGTAGCGCCCGCAGTTCGTGATACAGAGCACGGCATTCGGTAACCTGACGGTTCTTCGGTGAAACACATCAAGATAAGGACTTTACATAAACAGCAGAGCAGCTTCTTTTACCTCATTCACCTCTTAATAATAACATATCAACTCTCTCTTTTTACCCTTCTCACCAACCAAAAGATCCAAATGTGCACTATCCAGAGTACAGGCTATCTCTGCAGGAAGTGCTCCTACCTCGTCTCCATGCCCCTGGAAGAAATAAAATGCGCTCATTTTCTCGAAAGGAGACCGGGTATTTGCGTTATGAAAACAAGGCATGATACTATCTATGTTCATGAGGAGGAGTGTGTGCAGTGCGAGGAGGCGAGAACAAACGCGAAGGGCAAAGGGAAGGCGGATAGTTGATTTGTTTGGTCGGAGGACAAGTTCAAGGTTGTTATGTTCTGTGTGAACGAACATCCAAACGATAACATCATGGTCTGGGGTCAGTTCGACATCTTGTTCGTATGAACGAAAGGCTCTGTACTCGAACTGCCAAAGTGCCCAGCTTGTAGCTCCTTGTTCAGGGCGAAACATCAATCCCTTCAACACTTTTCTGCGATGAACGCGGAATCTCCTACGTACCCCTGAACACATAAATAAAACATCGCTTTCCTCTCTTATAAATACGGAAGGTTTCCCTACTTGAATTACCGTCTCCCATCAACACATCATCCACAAACATCCTCAACTAACACAAAGAGTCAACCCCCCACAAACACAAACAAAACATCACAAACCCAACATCCTCACCAAACCAAACTCACCAACATGTGCCAACTATCCAGCACCGCTACCATTTGCGAATCCTGCCGCTATCTCGTCAGCTACACCTCTAACAAATCCTTCTGCCCTTTTGTCATGAACCTCGTGGCGAGGAACCTCATTGATGAGATGGAGGAAAGAGTGTGTCTTGAAGAGCCAGAGGATTTCATCTGTTATGTTTCTAGTCAGTTCTGTAAGCGTTGCGAAGATAAGATGGCCAATGCTGAGCTCAGTCAGTCCTGCAAGCGTTGTGAGGAGAAGACATCCAATGTTGAGGCCAGTCATTTTTGCAAGCATTGCGAGGACAATACAGTCACTGTTGAAGGCAGTCAGTTTTGCAAGCATTGTGAGGGTAAGACAGCCAATGTTTGCGAGGATAATACTGTCAATACTGAGACCAGTCATTTTTGCAAGCAATGCGAAGATGAGACAGCCACTGTTGAAATCAGTCAGCCTTGCAAGCAGTGCGAGGATAAGCTCGCCAATGTTGAGGTCTAAGGTTGGAAGTGGAGATTGCCCAACCCCGGAGTTTTACTTGGGGCGGAGTTCCCGTCGCCGAGCCAGAAGCTTGTGAGGAAACGAAGGTTAGATTTCATTGGGCAAGGCTAGTTTTGAGGACGGTTACCCTGAGGGAAGATCTTTAGTTGGGCCATTGTTTGTTCATTGGTCTTGGTTATATCATTAGACAAATAAAACAGAATATCTGTATTGGTCTTGTCTCTGTGACGTGATATTAATTAAACATGAAATTGAAGGCTGAGAAGTAATCGTTGTATTTTGTCACCTACCGAGATCATTATAATCCCCGGTCAGCACTTTAATCTCATCACTGACCTCGTGTAAGTCTGCGATACCGGCTCTGTCTTTCACATCTCCATTCTTTCAACAATTAATCTCAACATTGCGGGACTCCATCACTCACCGAAAGTCCGGCAGAGCGGTTCTAACAATTTCTTCCAGCAGGGATCGCCATGGCCAATTCCGAGGCTACTCTCAAAGCATCGTCACATCCGGGCCAACGACGAACGCTACCAACTTCCTTACTCAGAAATGTGGCACCTCCACATTTCATCGAGTCAGAAGAACCCAATTTCTCCAATGTAACCCCCAGAACGAACATGACCACGAGACTGGGAAAAGTTCGATTGACTTTTCGGATGTAAACATAATCCCGAGTCACTTTGTGGCTGTCCATGATGTGAATAAAGTCATGCACCTTTGGAAGACAATGGCCGAGTATACACCGATTCAAAAAGAGCATTAAAGCACAACGGCACTTGTAAACGGGAGTTTTAGATAATTATCATCCGAGATGCGGAACTAAATACGAAGATATTAGTGAGAGCAATTGAATTGTCGTGTGGCTGATAACGTTAGAACCCATCATGATGGCCTGAACGGTAACGACTCCGGGCCGAAGCCACTGTAACATCAGCGTCACCAGGCCACTGCACTGGGTCGATAAACGGGTTCACATTATCGTGGAGAAGGTCGGGAAAAAAGACTCATAACCTTGAATTTGACAGCTACAGGGGAGAAACCAAGGTTCATGTGTGATCAGCACCTGTTTCTAGGTATACAGCTCGTATGGGTTTGTTGAACCCGATCAACGTTAAAAAGCTACCCAATTTCTCCGCATGAACGAAGCGTGCGAGTCCACAACAGGGCCGATTTCAATTGCGGAGAAGAAGCTGTCTCCCCCAGACTCTCAACCATCCCCGGCAATTGAGATGAATAGGCTAACTCAATTGACAAAAATCCCCGTATAAACCTCGTTGGGAGAACTTCGGATCCTCGGTCAGATAGCGGCCGTATTATTCATCCTGTGGAGTGGTAAACCTGGGGCATGACACCATCACCAACAGTCGGGGATATCTTCCATTGGACGCACCGGCTAAGCTGCGGTAGATCTGAGGAAGTGAGAGTTCGCCGATGGAGATTAAACTGGGAATGGCATCACACGCATCGTTGAAAGTGAAAGGACAATACTACTCCGCATCGTTCATGTGAGCTAGTGAGTCGTTTTTTTCCTTGTGCGGGGGAGCAAAGTAATTGAAGCCGACGCTAACACTTACAGATTTTTTTGCAATGACGCAGACACGCGAGTTTTTTTGTATGGGAGGAGCAAGAGGTTGGACTGGTGATCGCCGAGGGAGAGGGAAAGTGTAGCCGGTGCTGGGGATATATAAGTTGTAGCTGATGGCCTCACAAAAGAGAAGAGAGATCATCATCACCACTGAGCGCCATTCATCTTTTACTCTCTCACAATGGCTAGCATTCGATCTGTGTTGGTCTCGGGTCTCTTGGCCGCGGGTGTTAATGCCCAGGCCTACGATTCGAGTGATCGCGCTGAAGATGCTTTTAGCTGGGTTCAGCCTAAGAACACCACTATTCTTGGACAGTACGGCCATTCGCCTCACTTCCCTGCCAGTATGTTTCACCAACTCCATCAATTGAGGTGAAGTTATACTGACGATCAACTATAGACAATGCTACTGGCAAGGGCTGGGAAGATGCCTTCGCCAAGGCCCAAGACTTTGTCTCCCAACTGACACTCGAGGAAAAGGCCGACATGGTCACAGGAACTCCAGGCCCTTGCGTCGGCAACATCGTCGCCATTCCCCGTCTCAACTTCAAGGGTCTATGTCTGCACGACGGTCCCCTCGCCATCCGTGTAGCAGACTACGCCAGTGTTTTCCCCGCTGGTGTATCAGCTGCTTCATCATGGGACAAGGACCTCCTCTACCAGCGCGGTCTCGCAATGGGTCAAGAGTTCAAGGCCAAGGGTGCTCACATCCTCCTCGGTCCTGTCGCCGGTCCTCTTGGACGGTCGGCGTACTCTGGTCGTAACTGGGAAGGTTTCTCGCCGGATCCTTACCTCACTGGTATTGCTATGGAGGAGACCATCATGGGACACCAAGATGCTGGTGTTCAGGCTACTGCGAAGCACTTTATCGGTAACGAGCAGGAGGTCATGCGAAACCCTACCTTTGTTAAGGATGGGTATATCGGTGAGGTTGACAAGGAGGCTCTTTCGTCTAACATGGATGATCGAACCATGCACGAGCTTTACCTCTGGCCTTTTGCCAACGCTGTTCATGCCAAGGCTTCTAGCATGATGTGCTCGTACCAGCGTCTCAACGGCTCCTACGGCTGCCAAAACTCAAAGGTCCTCAACGGCATCCTGCGAGATGAGCTCGGTTTTCAGGGCTACGTTATGTCCGATTGGGGTGCTACCCACTCCGGTGTTGCTGCCATCAACAGCGGTCTCGACATGGACATGCCCGGTGGTATTGGTGCTTACGGCATGTACTTCACCAAGTCTTTCTTCGGCGGCAACCTCACCCGCGCCGTCAACAACGGCACCCTCGACGAGACCCGCGTCAACGACATGATCACCCGCATCATGACTCCCTACTTCTGGCTCGGCCAGGACAAGGACTATCCCTCCGTCGACCCCTCCAGCGGCGATCTCAACACCTTCAGCCCCAAGAGCACCTGGTTCCGCGAGTTCAACCTCACTGGCGAGCGAAGCCGTGACGTCCGCGGTAACCACGGCGATTTGATCCGCAAGCACGGTGCCGAGTCTACTGTCCTTCTCAAGAACGAGAAGAACGCCCTTCCCCTCAAGAAGCTCAAGTCCATTGCCGTCTTTGGCAACGATGCTGGTGATATCACTGAGGGTTTCTACAACCAGAACGACTACGAATTCGGCACTCTTGTCGCTGGTGGTGGTTCTGGAACTGGTCGTTTGACGTACCTTGTTTCTCCTCTTACTGCCATCAACGCTCGTGCTAAGCAGGACGGCACTCTTGTTCAGCAGTGGATGAACAACACTCTTATTGCTACCACCAACGTCACTGATCTCTGGATCCCTGCTACTCCCGATGTCTGCCTTGTCTTCTTGAAGACTTGGGCTGAGGAGGCTGCTGACCGTGAGCACCTTTCCGTTGACTGGGACGGCAACGATGTTGTCGAGTCTGTTGCCAAGTACTGCAACAACACTGTCGTCGTCACTCACTCTTCCGGTATCAACACCCTTCCTTGGGCTGACCACCCCAACGTCACCGCTATTCTTGCTGCCCACTTCCCCGGTCAGGAGTCCGGTAACTCCCTCGTTGATCTCCTCTACGGCGATGTCAACCCCTCTGGTCGTCTTCCCTACACCATCGCCTTCAACGGCACCGACTACAATGCTCCTCCTACCACTGCCGTCAACACCACCGGCAAGGAGGACTGGCAGTCTTGGTTCGACGAGAAGCTCGAGATTGACTACCGCTACTTCGACGCGCATAACATCTCCGTCCGCTACGAATTCGGCTTCGGTCTCTCCTACTCCACCTTCGAAATCTCCGACATCTCCGCTGAGCCTCTCGCATCCGACATCACCTCCCAGCCCGAGGATCTCCCCGTGCAACCCGGTGGCAACCCCGCCCTCTGGGATACCGTCTACAACGTGACGGTCTCCGTCTCCAACACAGGCAAGGTCGACGGCGCCACTGTTGCCCAGCTCTACGTGACATTCCCCGACAGCGCTCCTGCCGGTACACCACCTAAGCAGCTCCGTGGCTTTGACAAGGTCTTCCTTGAGGCTGGCGAGAGCAAGAGTGTCAGCTTCGAGCTGATGCGTCGTGATCTCAGCTACTGGGATATCATTTCTCAGAAGTGGCTTATCCCTGAGGGGGAGTTTACTATTCGTGTCGGATTCAGCAGTCGGGACTTGAAGGAGGAGACAAAGGTTACTGTTGTTGAGGCGTAACAAGTTTATGATGTATGAGATATGCCCTAATTACCTAGATAGAAAATCCACGTTAATATTAGTTCAAAGCTGCTTGTTCCCTGTGATAGTGTTGATGGGTGGCAAGTAGCAGGATACCTCCCGCAGTGCTAGTAATCTTTTCCTGGGGTTTGCAGTGTTTGATAGGTGAGATAGGTAGGTAAGGAGCTATGAAGACTGTTACCAAGCCAGCCTGAAGGTGCTTTCTGTTTTGGCAAATAAACTCAGCTAAAGTTATCCTAAGCTTAGGAAGATATTACCTAAGTCTTTTCATCATTTAGGATCAAGGCCTAGAGTTTTCTTTCCTCCCCAAGGTTGAGCTGAGCATCAAAGCATACCTAACTCATTCACAAAGGCATCTCTTAAGTCACTGCTCGCTGGTCAACAACGAGATAGGTACCGACTTCACCATCACCATGTATCAAAATATCGGTCTCAACGATCCTCGGGCGGCCGCGACCTGGAGAGCAGAAGCCGATCTCGCCTATTCCCGTGTCTGGCATGACGGCTGGGTACCATCCCTCCCTCCCACGCCGCCAAAGAAACCCGTCTACAACTTTTTCGAGTCCGCTCTTCCCGTCGGCCAGCTAAAAAGGGATATCCGTGGCTCGCACGAATCTGTCAACCGCAGGATGAACGCGGACGTCTACCTCATGGTGAAGCGCAGAATCCGTTGGAGAAATTACGGCTTTCTCTGGTGTGACGCCGATGGCAAGAGCGTTGGCAAGAAGCACATCCGGATGAACCAGGGCCTTGACGTCCAGCGTTTGAAGAGGGATCTGGTGTTTATGCACAACAACCAGGAGAGGAGGCTTGTGGCTCAATGGAACGCAGACGTTATTGTTGCGACTTTGCGTACTTCTTTTCACCGGCAGTGGGCAGAGCGTTGGGGAGTAACGCCTCTACCCGACAACAGACCCCGTTAGTACGCGAGGGTGGAAATGCTGTGCAGTGAGACTGATCCCGAGCTGAACTGGGATCTGAGGCTATGGTAATTGGGGATTCGAGGATAAAGGGTGGCGTCGGTGTATCAGGACGATGTAGCACTTCAGCGATTAGCTTGCAGCGTTGAAAATAGAACTAGAAATCACTTTCATCCCATCAGTTGTTCGTTAGTCGCACGAATTGCGTGTAAGGCGCGTGATATAAACATTAGTAGCGGTTTCTATCAACTCAAAATAACACTCTTATTAAATTAGTTCAGGCAGTATACTAACTGCCTAATATAATTGCCTAAGATAAACTTTTGAGCCTATCTAATAATCACGTCTAATGTATAAAGAGAACTTAAATACATTTACTAAGGGATAAAAAGGCTGCCCCAGTCACTCTTATCGTAGGTCTTCAACTCAACATCAGAAACACTCCTCAAGATGCAGGCTCACGCACCCGCACGAATTGCTTTGAGCCTCAAGTGACAAGACTGCTCTTTGTCCATTATGCGATGAGTGATGAGTGAACATTACAACGACAGACAGTAACGTATGCCTGATGCCCTTTGTTCCAATACTGAGCAAAAGAACAGTGTATATTCACTGAACTCCATGTCAATACCCGATAGGTGAGCATGAGATGACTTGGACAACTCATGACATTAACCTCGCAACATCAGATTCTTGAAAAACTATATATAGTGAGCCTCGCCCCCATACGAAACTCCAGATATCTCACCACTTCATTCCAACAATTACTAACATCTCAAACCAACATCAATATTCCCATCTCAACCTCAGACCAAAACAACCACTAACACTAGATCAAACATGTGTATCAACTGGGTCACAACAACAAGTTGCCGAAAGTGCGGCCACTGTGTCAATGTCGAGTTCGGCGATGACTTTTGCAAGGACTCCAAGAAGGGGAAAGAATGTCGACGAGAAGTGAAGCACAAGCAGAAAGGGGCTGATCCCTCAAAATGCTCTGAGTGCAAGTCGAGACGAATGTCACTCTAATTCTTCTGTTCCCAAGGTATTTATGACCAACCTGGAAGAGCTAACACCTAAGTATGCGGTAAGTGAAAGGGGGAAGACAACAAGTGCGACGCTGAACGGTGCAGTTCTGGGTGATTTTCGGGAGTAAGAAATGAAGCCATCACCAACTTTCAGATGATTGACGAGCTCAGCTTATTATGCAGCCCACAACAGCAAATTTACAGTAAAAATGTCTTTTTAGACACAATTGCTAAGGATAAAAGCAAGTCTTTCCATTTAAACTCGCAGGATGTCAGTTCCAGCATGTTTTTGTCAAGTTTTCCCGTGATATAAAAACGATGTAGGGTACCTTGGTCGAGGTATGGATCAAGTCGCGTGCATGCGTGTCGTGGCTCGATCTGTGGCGTAGGGCTGATCAGATAACCACTGGCGAACTCGCTAAATGCCACATGGACGCGATTGACGATATTCGTTAAGATATCATACTCCGTAGGTCTCGTAGGTATCACTGCATCAATGACTAAAGTGCACGTCTCATGATCCACGCAACGGGCGTATAGATTGGCCAGGTTTTGACTGGTGACCTCAATTGAAGCCTCAGAGCCATGAACGGACCATTGAAGTCGATGATAGGCCTCAAGTCAAGAACCAACTCGAAACATGACAGCATGGATCCAATATCAGAGCGCGATGCATCAAACTTATACACGCTCCCAAGCCCATCATGAAACCAAGTCCAAGACGTGCATTTACTAAACCCTAGAAAGAATCTTCAAAGGTGGATATTCTGCATAACTACCGAACATAAAAAGCAAGGCATATAATGTTGAGAGGGATGTGTGTGTATTGACTGTGACTAACTAAGGTCTTGGGCCGGGTGGTCCGGCTAATATACGAGGTAGGTGCCTTAGGCACCTTTAATACTACCCCTTAGCCAGGCCGTAATAGTATTATAAGTAAAGCTATTTATATAATAATAATTACCTTCCCTCTTATTTTCTTAGTGTTTTTTATATTAGCAGTACTTATAGGTTAAGTTACTATATAAATTAACTATAAAGTTAATATATTAGTACTTTTATTAATCTATCTATTGCTATTTTACTTATATTAATATACTATATATTAAAATATTTTATCTCTATTCTCTAGATAATCTATTTATATTATAAATTAATATATTATATATATACCTACTTATTCTTATTTAGGATATTTTGCCTTATATTATTTAAGTCTGTAAATAGGAGTAATAGTATTTATTATACTAGTCTAGCTTCCTTTAGTATATTAGAAAACTAAAGTAGTATATATTTTATTAAAGTAAGGTTTATAAACTTAGCTTTTATTATTAAAGTTATTATAAGCGTTTATTTTTTACTTTTTTAAAATATAGGTTTATTACTAATAAATATAATATACCTTGTTATAAAGTATCTTATTAACTTATTATTAGTAAAGGATATATTTATATATACTCTTAACTTTAGATTTATTATCTTATACTTACTACTTAGTATTAGGGCAAGTTCTTTTATTTTAAATATATATTTAAATAGGTATTTAAGTATTTTAAGATATATTATTATTAAATTAAAGTTTCCTTTACAGAGCTTTTATATTATAAATATTATATTAGGCCTTATGCTTATTAATAGGTAGTTTAAGCTTTCTATTTTTCTTAGCTATTTTCTAACTTTTATTATAGCTTCCTGGTTTTTTTAGTTTATTAGTATTTTGACCTTTAATAGCTATAGTATTCTAACTACGTTAGCTAGTTTATTACTAAATCTTTTTAGTATCTTATTAATATACTTCCTTTAGTAGATATAGATATAGTACTTTTTCTAGTTTTTAATAATTTAAAGGCCTAGGAATTCCTTTATCTTTCTAAGTCTCTTAATCTTAAATAGTTTAGCAATCTTATTTATAATTACATTAACTTTCTTCCTTATTAAGGTAGCTATTTCTATATTATTAATATAAAGGATAAGGAGAATGCTATTATTTCTATAGAAGATATAGGTTTTAGAGTTAAGGTAGGAAAAGCTAATAAATTAAAGGTCTTTTATTACTTTCTTAAATTACTATAGTAATAACTTTATAAGTCTATATAAGGCTTTTTTTAGCTTATAGACCTTATTTCTTCCTTATTTAAAACCGTAAGGTTAGATAATATATATTTTATTCTTAACTTTTAAGTTTAAAAAGGCAGTAATTATATTATATTATTTAATATAGTAACTAAAAATTACTATAATTATAAGGAATAGGTATACTAATATAATATATATAACTGCTATATATAGCTTAATAGTATTATAGTCTTCTCTTTCTTAGTTTCCTTAAATAACCTATTAAGCTCTTATATACTAATTTTCTCCTTTAGGGCTCTTAATATTATATACCTATTTACTATTAAGGACTTTTATCTAAGGCTTTTAGTTAATAAGTATCTAGGTTTCTTTATTATTAAGGCTATTATATTATTTTTACTTTACTAGGAACTAAAGTACTTTATAGTTATACTACTTCCTTACCTCTTTTTATATCTTTAGGATCTTTAGTTAGAGGATTTATTTAATAGTAAGTACTATAAAGTATATATTCTTTTAGCTTTTTTTAAATTTATCTTATTCCTTAAATATTATTACTATTCCTACTTTCCTTTTTTATTTATAGACTTTATATTAAAAGTCTTAAGGGCTACTATAAAGTTCTTTATTTATTAATAAAAGTAGGTTATTAATATTATATATATATTTAGTATAAAGTACTTTTAGTATTACTATAATTATTAGTCTTACTAGTATTATTATTAATTATAGTATATATTTACTTAGTTAAGGTATTTTTAAATATACTTCTAGTATTCTTAGTAATATTTCTACTTTATTAATTATAAAGATATTCTCTTAATATTACTTTTTAAAGTTAAGTATTAGTATTTAGGAGAATTACTTTACTAGTTCCTTATACTAGTTTACTATGCTATTATTAACTTCTTATTAGATCTGCTATAGCTCCTTTATAGGTAGTATTCTTAGTATATCTTTTTTAAAAGTCTTAGAGGTTAGTTATTTCTATAGGTATATTAAAGTTATTAGGGGTACTGGAACTAGTAGTACTAAGGCTTAGGGTATAAATTCCTTTCTTTTTTCTTTACTTTTTTAATTCTTATAGTACTAAGCTAAGGGTTAATAGCTATTATTAGTTATTATAAAAGTAATAGGAAGTTACTTTTAGCCTTTACTATATTATTATAGTAACCTTAAGCTAGTTAGAGGTTATTACTGTCCCTCTAACTAGGTTAATTTCTTTATAAACTTTATAGTATTATACTAAATTATATATTCTCTTTTTATAATTTTAGGGTTAATAAGGGCTACCTTATATTTTATATTTTTAATTAGGTTTTCCTTCCTTAGGAATTTCTTATAGAAGTATATATTATATACTTATATTACCTTCTATTTTTTAGGTATTTAGATTTTATAGATATAGCTATAGTTACTTTTTATCTTAATAAGCCTTCCTTTCTTTGCTCTTAAAGCTATCTTTTTACTTTTTACTTTTTATTTAGGTAGAATATATATATAGGCTATATATCCCTAAGTATAGATATAATATAAAAATAGCTAGTATAGTATATTAATTAACTTATATATTATTTATAGAGGTAATTTAAAGTCTAGTACTGCTTTTATTAGTAGTTTATTATTAATATATATACTAGCTTTTATAAATAGTAGCTAAAGGAATTTTAAAAGTTTTATTTTTATATAAATTACTTTTACTAATTCTATAAGGAGTTATCCTATATATTTAATCTTTTTATTTTACTTTAAGTTATATAGTATAGAGTATCTATAAATAGTTTTTTTACTTACTAGCTATTGCTAAAGTTTTTCTATCTTAAACTCTTTAGTATTATTAAAGCCTATAGTCTAAACTTTAAAGCTATTTATATATAGTTTAACTCCCTTTTTTTATATTTAAAGGCATTAAATTACTTTTAATTTCTTTTTAAGAAAGAATATCTAATAGTATTCTATATATATATTAATACTATAAAGTATATAGTAGTAACCTTTATATACTTTAGGCTTATACTTAATTAAGTCCTAGAAGATATACTTTAGAAATTTTAATACTTTATATAGGTATAACTTTCCTTTTATAGTATTTATTTTTACTAGTTAGTAAGTCTTATAGTAAAAGTCCTTTATTATACTTATATTAATTTATATTTCTATATTATAATATACTTATAAGACTCTTTTTATACTTATATAACTAAGTCTATAGTATATTAGTTTATATTTTATAGTCTTTTTCTTAGTATTTAAAGATATTATAAAAAAGTTATAGTATACTTAGTATTTCTAGTATTTTAATATAGTAATATTTTGCTTTTACTTAATATTTATAATAGTCTTATTACCTTTAAGGGAAATAAGTTAATTTAATTTCCTATTAAGGATTATACTTTTATTATATAGTAGTCCTAGGCTAAGTATATTTATAGCTACTTTAGGACTATATAGGGCTTTAATTTTTAATTCCTTATAGTTTATACTAATAGTAACTTATTTATAGCCTTTTATAGGGAGTATACTGCTATTACTAGTTACTATTCCCTCTTTTTCTTAAATACTAACTAGGTATATAAACTACTTTTTATTATTAAAGCTATATATTAAATAACTAGTATTTATAATTATAGTATCTTTTATTATACTTAGGTTAATTACTATTATATTTATAATTTTTTCTTAAAGTTAGGTACTTTTATAAGGATACTTAGTTATTTCTTTATTTCCCTTATAGTATTTAAAAGGCTTAGGCACTGTTAATTCCTTTAGTATATTTATACCTAGAATAAGGTTATACTTAAAGATATTATAATTATTATTAGTAGCAGTACTTAGTTTTTTATATATTATTATTAAGATTAATATTATACTAAATTAGCTAGCTTATATTATATTAAGGCTGCCTTTAGTTTAAGGACTTTTACTTTACTTTTACCTTATTTATTATAGTTTTAATTTAAGATAAGTTATTTAGTATTCCTTAACTTTATAGTTAGAGTTAAGGTATAATAGGTATTATACTTTTTTATTATTATCTTTAGACTTATCTTTACTATTTACTTTCTTTTTCTCTTTTTTTTTATTATTTTATTTATTTAGCTTATTACCCTTTAAGAAAGATATTATTAAGGTTTTTAGTAACTTTTTTATATTTACTTAGCTATTAAGATACTTTATAAAGTTATCTTTTATTATAACTCTTTCTTTCTTAATATTATAGTCCTAGTTATTAAACTAGTCTAGGTTAGACTTTTTAATACCTTTAAAGGCTATTATAAATAATATACTCTTAGGTATTATTAGCTTTTTAATAATAATCTATTTCTAGGTCTTATTAAGTTTATTAATATAGTTATTAAGGGATTTAAAGTTCTTTTTATTTAGTTTAATAAATATTAAGATAAGCTAGTAGAAATCTTCCTCTAGCGCTTTTTATATTATAGCCTTAATAAATCTCTATATTTTCTTTACTATTATTATCCTTATCTATCCTAATCTTTAAAGCTTTATAAAAACTAATAAGTTAATTAACTAAAGTATAATTATTTTTATATTTAAGTTCTTTTACTTAAACTTTACTACTATTTTCTTATTTATATTAGTAGTAATTATTACTTTAAGGTTAATATAATACTTTAATCCTATTACCTTTAAGTTAATCTATATAAAGGTAAACTATTTTTTATAGTTATTAGTTCCCTTAAGCTTTATAATTAAGCCTATACTATATATAATTTTCCCTATTACTATTTTATACTTTTATATTTACTAATAATAGTAATATACTAAATTTATAGTACTAGGGCTCTTTAGGTTAATATGCTTTATAAATAGCTTTTATAGTTACTACCCCTTAGCTTATATTTCCCTATAAAAGTCCTCTGTAAATTGCTTTACTTATACCTGTATTAGTATATTATATACTAATTATAAATAGCCTTAGTTAAAAGGGATATAGTCTATAATAATATAGCTATACCTTAAGTAAGAATATAATACATTTAGCTAATAATATAACGGTCTAAAGTTAGTTTAGTAGCCTTCTATCTAATAATTATAAGGGGGTAGCTGCCCTTACTAGGAAATATTTACTACTTAACTCTTTTTATCTTACCTTTAATAATATATTAAAGTTATTATAATACTATTTAATCTAGGGAATTAGTAATTCCTTATTAAGTAAAACTATATAAACTAGGCTACTATAGCTCTTAAAGTACTTAGGAAATAATCTAGTACTAAGTTAATAAGTAAATAAACTACTTTAATTAAAGATATATTAAGAAGGTTATTCTTTTTATAAATTTTTATATTAGTTAGATCTTTAAAAGCTTAAATTTTAGTATTATTAGTAATTTTCCTTCTTTTAGCTTAAATAGCTATATAACTAAGGCTATTATAAAGTAAGGTAAATATAAGGGAGTTAGTATAATTAGTACTAGGCTTTTAGAGCATTAATCTACCCTGCTTTTTCTTTAAGGTTAGGGTTTAATTCTGCCTTTTTTTATATTTTTTATATTTTTTATAATTTTTTAGTCACGCTAAGGTAATATAGCCTTAAGCTTTTTATATAAAGTAACTGCTTAATATATAACCTTTAACAGTTTAACTTAAGGTATAAAATGTACCTATTAATAAATATTTATAGGTTAATTATTAGGCCTAATTACTTATAACCTTATTTTTTAGCAAATTAGGGCATTATTAGCCTTTATAACGCTAATTTTTAGTGTTTTTAGGGGATATAAGGCACTTTAGGTACCTAATTCTCTTTTTATAGGGGGTTTTCTAATAGCTTAACCTTTATAATAGGGTATTTTTACCTTCTGAATTTAATAGTAATAGCTAAAATCCTTCTAATTATACAGCAGATGTGTACGTAAGGGGCTTATAACCTGTTAAGAGGGATGTGTGTATATTGACTGTGATTAACTAAGGTCTCGGGCCGGGTGGTCCGGCTAATATACGAGGTAGGTGCCTCAGGCACCTTTAATATATAATCCTAGCCAGACTCTTTTATGCTTTTTAATAAAAGGGATTGGTCTACAAGTCTCCCAACGCGAGACCGCTCTCGATGGATTCAATGGTGGAGACGTGTTGAAGAAACTGGAGGTTGAACACCTCAAGACAGGAGGTTGGCTTTTACCAACAGTCCCGTTACAACCTCAACGGCATTTTCTTCACAATTAGATTCACAACGTGTATTTAAAGCAGGGAGATATTGAGTTAGAGACAGTGTAATAGGGGATACAAAAAAGAAAAGGAGATTGGTTACACATGAGACATCAAACATGTCAAGCAAGGATCTAAAACGCAGCCACTATAACTCAGCGCGTCCCAGCGAGCATCATCCTTATCGATACCGCCAACACGGGTGCCCACATCCACTCAACGCGCCCCCGTCCAGAACCGCGTTAAGCACCTAATTCCCATTAAGCTCCCTAAATTACAGTGCTCTCAGCCACTGTAAAAACGCCAACGCCAAAAAACCACGACTGCTCGCGAAGCGCCCGCGTTCCTCTTCCCGCGTAAGGTAAAGCGGAGCATGCCTCTTTAAATACCTCCCGCTACCCAACACGAGAGCCTTTCTCACAAATCTCACCACCACCTGCACCACTTTCCTACCATACAAGAAATAGGTTTCACGCTTGGTCGAGTTCTTTGGGACCGATGATTTTTTATCTGATTCGTTCTTTTTATTACAACCCTATGATTTAACAAAAGGAAGTGTACTTCTTGAAGAGAGATACTTAGACCGCCTTTCGTGTCGTCATCGTTCTCTGATACCACGACGCCTGGACGAGAGATTAAGAAGGATAAGGGAGAAATTTGGCGGAAACGAAAGATTCGATCTTGATTTCGAATTCTGAGCGAGTTTGACGTCTGTACTTTACGCGTGCTACCTAGTCTCGTCTCCTTCATCTCTGGACGCGATCGAATTCGACCTCGATCCTCGATCCTCGATCTACAACACCACGAGCCGAATAAACCTCTACAACTCTGCACAAAAAAGCAACAGAACGCAAAAATGGACTCTTTGGGCTCATCACCTAGAAAAGGCTCCTCTGCCGAACCAACACTTCCAACAATGAAGCCCTACTCCCTCGCCGGCTCCAAGCGCTCAGCACCGACTCTCCTCCCGCCCTTTGAGCCGCTCTCGTCATCTCCAAACCTCCCTCGACCTGTGAAGCGACAAAATCTCGGTTCTGGCCGCTCCTCGTCGCGGGCTCATCTCAAATACCCTACTCCCGTTCCAACGTCGAGCACAGGTATCCTCTCGAGTTCCCCGCCTCAACGGTCCGCTACCGCTTCCGAGCGTGCCCCGCTCGCTACCGTCCCCGCTGTCGAACTCTCGGAAAACGGCGAGACCCTCATCATGGGCCGATCGTCGAATTCGTCACACTACCAGATCTCCGCTGACCGCCTCGTCTCCCGCGTCCACGTAAAGGCTCGCTTCGTCGCTGCTGCGAGTCCGCTTGAGCCCAGCAAGATCGAAATCGTCTGCAATGGCTGGAATGGTCTCAAGTTGCATAGCCAGGGTCGTACTTGGGAGCTGTACAAGGGCGATAGCTTCACCAGTGAAACAGAGGGCTCCGAGATCATAATTGACGTGCAAAACTCGCGTGTTCTCGTCCAATGGCCCAAGCGGGCTCTTGACCATCTCTCCGACACCACCTGGGACTCTCCTCCCTGCCAGGCTCGTGCCCAGGCCATTCTCCAGTTTTCCCCTCCTCGTCGGGCTTCTCGTATTGCTTCTCCCGAGAGCCCCACGCCTGCTAGCCTCTCTAGCTCTCGCCGCCTCCAGGCTCTGCTCCCCGGACAGCGTGACATTGAAATCTACGAGGACGATGCTGAGCTTGAGCTCCCTGAGCACAAGCATGATGATCCCACTAACATCAATGTCAGCATGTGCACCGATGTGACTGCCAGCTTCAGCAGTGAGGTCAGTGATGGGGAAGACCACAACCCCGATGAGGAGAATGATCCTATCGTGCACTCTTTCGGGCCCTTCGGCGCCGACATTTCCTGCCGGTTGGCTTCGATAACGACAAAGTCTCCCAAGGTGCTCAAGGGCGTCAAGCGTGCCAACCCTCTCCACAGCGCCATTGCCTCTGATCTGTTCGCTCCTCGTCAGATTCCTGCTCCTCCTCAGTCTCCTCGCAAGCAGCAGGCCAGGACCGAGTCTCCACTCTCGTCCCCCCCTCGAATGTCTTCTCCGACTCCGGAGATCTTCAGGATGTCCTTTGAGTCCCACCCTGCTGTTGGTAACCATGTCATCAACCAGCTCGCCTTCTCGCGTTTGTCTTCGACTCCTCTGTCCACCATCATGGCCCACCTCCCGTCCGAGGAGAAGCGGGACCTTTCCAAGGACGATCTCCGCGATGTTATCGAGAGTACACCCTGCATTGGTATCATCAAGCGTCAGGGCAAGGATGCAGCTGGCAAGCCCCTTGAGAGCGAGTACTACTATGTCCCTGAGGAAGACGACGACCAGCAGCGTCGCGCCGCAGTCGTCGATGGCCTTCGCAAGCCCAGTCTCCGCGCTTGTCGCAAGCAACACAAGGTTTGTGACATTCTTGACTTCTTTACAATATGCATTCAACTTACACTTTATAATAGCAATACTACTGGAAGCGTCCCAAGACTCCTTGATCCACCCGTCTTTTCACGTATATACGATTCTTCCCTCCGAGAGATGACTACATGATTCTCAAAGCTTACTGTTTAACGGTGGATGTATGTGTTTTTTGTTGTATACCCCTTTTATCATTTCCATGTTTTATTTTTACATTTCTTCTCGTCCATGTCGGCTCTCATGTTTCGCAAACTGCATAGCATCGGCGTCTTTGTTCTACTTTTATTTCTGCATGATGGAGTTGGAAGGGCTTAACCAAAAAGGGATCGAGATATGCCTTGTTGAGCATATAGAAGGGAAAGAAAGGGCTTGGGGTAGCGTATTCTTGTACCTGTTTTTAATGTGTGTATGGTATGTTGTATGAGAGCAAAGCAATGGATTGTCACCAATTAACCTGTTGATGCACGGCGATTGGTTGCTTATGTGAGAAAGTCATCCAGTTGGTGGATGATCTGATGAGCATCACGAGGTCAATTGAAAGTCTCGACTCTTACGTGCATGATTCCACCAACGAGCGAGGCCTGTAGCCGTTTAACCCGGGGGCACGTCCATCACATTGGGGTACCCCAGAGAATGCCACATGCATTCGATGTAACTCCAAACCTCAATATCTGTGTTTACCCGGGCAGATCAACCTGTAGAAACAATGCCGAATAAAGACAGTTGCATATCCAATGCTACAACCCAAGAATACTTACAAATCACAGTGGAATATCTGTGAAGCACTGCATCAATTGCCCATCACCGCATGAATTATCATCATCACAGCATTATATCCACCATCACACGACACTCCCCCCAATCCCGAGGTCCGATCTCGTCGGGCAAAACTCTAAAATACCGAGATAATCACGCCTCAGCCGTCACTTTACATGCATCAGGCCATTCAATTCGCCACATCCTCCAATCATCAGCGTTTGGGTCACCAAATGAATGCTAGTGATCACGCTTGTAAGGGTCGAGCTGAAGAGGGGGTTCTCTTATGATATAATTATGCTTCCGGGGAGAAGAAGTAAAACGTGTATAAATATGACATCGAGGTCCTGATTGAGAGGGGAAGCTGTAACTAAGAAAGTTAAACCTGACTAATATACCATCAATTAATTGATTGACATTATTGTTATTGAGGGTAAGTGCACTGAAGGGTTGAGATACAAGACATACCTAACTGACCGAAGCTACAGCAACTCACATACCAACCAACAAACCTCTATATCAACATTCACCTCATCACAACAACAAACCTACAACCCAATTCTTCAAATATATTATCACTATTCACAATGGATCGCCAACCAACAGCAATCTCAACCTCCCACACAACCCCTCCCTCAGAAGGTACACAGCACAGCTACACGCTTCCAATTCTGCACAAGCTGACTTCGTCATCTGCAGCCCCAACTTCTCCATCCGCCCAAGCCGGTGCCGACCGATGCATGCGCCACACGAATAGCTGGACGCCCTCTATCCAACGACGACAGAGCTGGAGTCCAGAGGAGCAGAAGCATGAGATGCACATGGACAAGATCGGGCAGGTCGCTACGGGTCCTGGATTTACAGAGCGAGAGGGCTCTTAGGTCAAAATGACAGGATAATGAACAGGGAAATTGTAATTATACGGAACACTTAATGGGATGGGCATGGACAACACAAGGATCCAAAATGGTCACGGGCATTGTACACTACAAATTGGTTACCAAAAGGAAAGCCCCAGAATGAACACAATTGTTATGACTTATAGTAAACGAATGTCATTGTAATCATGGCTATCGAACGATGCAAATTGATGTGCCGAGGTATCTTGACTCCGTAGCTCCGTGTTTCATGCTCCGCTGAATGCGTCCCACATGTAAACTTCCAACAAAGAAAACAGGCTGTCATATCATAAACGCTTGGGATGGCTGAGACATCCTCAAGCTCAATCGCTAGAATCCCAATACCAAACTCCAAAGAAACTTCTCATCATATACCTTAGCGAACCTTTGTAGGCCTCTCATCCTTCAACATATAAGGCAGTGTCGTTCGAGCCACTTCCGAAGCCCATGTCCTCTAGTTTTGCGGCTTCACATCAAGATTCCTCGTACTTGGGGGACTTGTCAACATGGCCACCGCGTAGACCGACCCTGCAACTAAACCAGTTCCCACCAGAATCTTGCGCCCAATGCTTCTCTTCTTGGTCGACTTCTTCGTCTTAGAGTTCGTCCATCGCCGAGCTGCAAACCGCTTAGATCTTTTGCAATGGCTGTCAGTCCAAATCCTGTAAATGCTGTCAGAGGGAGAGTGTCCACCCCGACTGACCATTTCATCGGCTGACTGCATTTTGCGAAAGATCAACATCTGCCCAGTTCCCGACACTACTTCGTAGCCTTCCTCCTGAAGTGACTTGAAGTAAGGTAGAAACTTGGCAGGGTCCTCGAGCTTGACAAGAGCATCAGGAATAGGCATTGGCTTGTCACTGGCGCCGACTGCGGAATTGGCTTCGGCCACGCTCATCACCCTCGAAACTGGGTCAAAAGCGACAATTTTGTATGAAGCCATGTTTGGCATCTCTGGTGTCTTTGTCGTAGACTCTCCAGCTTTAGATGTGAAGTGTTTCTCCATAATAGGCATCGTTGAGCTGCCACACTCTTCGGAATAACTTGTCTGCAGACCCTGAGGTTCGTGCGAATACGAATCCTTAATCCTCTTGGCCGCATAGCGATCCAATGCCGTTTTTAATCTTGTGTCCTCCACGGGAAAGCTCTCATCCATTGATCCGGGCTCAACATCTTCCATGGAACTCGAGCTTTCTTTCTCGGGTGGCGATGTTCCTGAAGCGCCATTGGGAAGCAGTACCGACTTGGATGATGAATTGTCCTTGCTCCAGGACCTGGCAAAATCCTCGGGAAAGTCTCGTACGTAGTTCCCCGTAAGTCCTGAAGCATGTGCCGTCTTGACCTGTTGACCTTTGTTGCCAGACAAATCTTGGTTCTCGGCTTGTTCACTACTTTCTTGAGCTCGGCGAAGTACCGCATCTCGGATGACATCGGCACTTTCAGGGCCGGAAGGGTCCATATTAATTTCCGTAGAGCCGGGAGAAGACCTGTTCGGGGATCGAGAATAAGTATATAATGCTGAATCCGGGGAATCTTGGGAACCTGCCTTGGAATCGAACTCTCGGAGGCCGCGGGCGACTTCATCCAGAGGAACCGACATCTTGCCCGTGGGTTCGTTGGGACGAACTCCTGTATACTTGCGTAGGTCCTGAAAGACCTTGGATGCGTCCTCGGGCTGAACAGGGTAGCCCTGAGCCTGGGAAGCAAAGTTGGAGTGCCTGTAACTGCCAAGATCTGTGTAATTCTTGCTCAACACCTCAGGGTGCACCGCCTGGATGATGTCGTCAAAGCCAGTTGATGGATACTTGTGTAGATCCCTGTACTGCTTTGATGCAACTTCCGGGTGAACACGCTCTGTCTGGGGGTCACCGTTCTCGAAAGAGTCATACGAACCCAAATCGGCATATTTCTTTGAAGCAACTTCGGGGTGAATACGTGGTGCAGGGTCATCCGCATTCTCGAATTTGCGGTAGGCCGGGAGATCCTCGTACACCTTGGAAGCCTCTTCGGGATGTAATCGCTCGGTACGCGGTGACAAGTCACTGGCAGCGTACTTATGAACGTCACTGTATTGTTTTGACTTCTCCTCTGCCGTCAGGGGTCGCAAGCCATCAGGCTCGTTCCACTTAAAGACGCCACCGTACAAATGAAGGTCGTCATAGTTCTTGGACAACTCCTCTTGAGTAGGCTCTCTGAGACCATCAGGCTCGTTCCAGTGGTATGGACCATACAGGTGAAGGTCATCATACTTGCTTGCAAAGTCCTCCACGGGAGCATCGACCTTTGGGGCTAAGGGCTTGCCTCGCATAGTACGATCCATCTGCGCCTTCTCATGGGCCTTCAAAGCCGCCTGACTGGCTTCAAAAGGATCTGCGTATTGATCCAAATCCTGATACTGCTTGGACTCCTCCTCAGGTGTCAGACGACGCAGACCGTCAGGCTCATTCCATGCAACTGGTCCATACATATGAAGGTCCTTGTAGTCCTTGGAAAGTTCCTCTGACGTGAGCTTACGCAGGCCGTCGGGCTCATTCCAATACACACCCTTGTTGTACATATGCAGATCGTCGTAGTTCTTGGATAGTTCCTCGGCAGTCTGTGGTCTTTTGCCATCGGGTTCGTTGTGGTAAACGGGCCTGTACTGATCCAAATCATCATAGACCTTGGATTGCTCTTCGGCGGTCAATTGGCGTTTGGCTAGAGGGTCGTCCAGGTTCGCAGAGGAGTACTTGTCAAGATCTTTGTACTGCTTAGAATCCTCTTCGGCTGTAGTAGGTCGCTTTCCATCAGGCTCATTGTACTTGACGGGGCCATATTTGCCCAAATCGTCGTATTCGGTAGACTTCTCTTGGGGTCTCTCATCCATTACTGGTTCATACTTGTCAAGATCGTCGTACTTGGGTTGATCTGGCTGCCTAGTCTCAGTGTCGATGGTAGGCTTGTACTTGTCCAAGTCGTTATACTTAGGAGTCGAGTCAGCCTCAGCAGACACATCAACGAAGTCGGTCGGCCTAAGGTCTCGTTGGGCATCGTATCGAGTCGCTGTTCCAGCCATTGTAGACTTTGATACCCGACGGTTTGTAATAGGATCAATGAAAGTAGCATCTTGTCCGTGAACAGCAGAGAAGAGAGTATCTTTCGAGCTTGACGCACTTGCACTTGCGCGACTGAAGTGGTGAGCATTTGTCAAGGTAGCTTTACGAATGTTTGCCTTGCTATCGCCTCGAAACAAATGCTCAATAGCACTTCGCTCCACGTCTTCAATATTCGCTCCTGGCTGTATGCCAAACAAGTCATTGGCCCAAGCGGCTACTTGATCAATGGTAGTAAACTTTGAAGGATCGACAGGTCGATTGAAGCCTTTTGCAGCCTTCTTGGCAGAAGCTTTGGACTTGGCGTCCCAAGAAATGTTGCGACTCAACGGTGTAGGTTGCTGGAACCTGATTGAACCACGCCGACGTCCATTTCGAAACTCAGAAGAGGTCGGAGATGACACGGTAGGAGAATAGTGCCTGCATTGCTCGCATTTCGATTGTAGCGAAACGGTAGAACGTAGAACATTCGCTGTGCGATTGCGAGACTGAACAAGCCGTTCACTTGTCCAGATGCGTGTTGCTGCTAGCATGGTGTAGTAGAGCTATGGATGGCCTAAAAGAGCTGGTCAACGTCAGTACTGTGTAAGTGAGTCAATCTTGGAACACGTGCTGGTTGCGTATGCCAGACATGTTGTAGAGCTATAGACTTACAGATAACAGTATAGATGATCGAGGGCGAGCACCCAGGCAACAATCCCGGGGCTGCTGTTTGAGTAGTTCGAAAGGCACGGTACTGATGTAAGACTGGAAACAGAAGCCGTCGGTTCTGGAAGTGAGACAGCAGTGACTGAGACAATGAGAATGTATTGAATGCGAGCGTAAAATGCTGCCAATTGAATGTGAATAATGTGAGACTGGAGAATGAAGAGAAAGGATGACGAGCTACATGAGGGGAACCCAAGACCTTAAAACACACTGAATGGCCTGGACGGAACGGAAACGACGAACGACGACACGCGATGGGGCCTTGTTTGGTCAGGGACGGCCTGCGGTTCAATAAAAGCCGCCTGGGGGAAGGCACTAAATGAAGTGGAGCCCCTGTAAAGTTGGGGGGAGTGGAGAGGACATGGCCTAAGAAAAAGAGGGGACATGGAGAGAATCAGCCAGTGTAAGACGAGATACAATCGGATTGATGTGTGAAAGAGCTAAGTTAGAGCTAGAGGGGCTTGTTTGGTGACGCCGTGAAACTGTAGCACGACTGACAGTTGTGACTCGTGTTGAAAGCCTCTTGTGTCTTGTTACTCCGTGCATTGTGTCCAGATTCACTCAGACACTTCAGTCCACAACCCGGTTGAAGGTAGAGCCTACCAAGCGCCGCAAACATGTCTCAACCTGCTGACGGTTTGAGGCATTTCTCTGCTCTATCTTAGACACTCAAGGCAGTGAAGTACAGTATTCGAGCCATTCAGCCGCTGTAAGGAGCCGTGACTGCAGAAGCCAGACCCACTGCTCGTCGTCCATTTGCGGGGAAGACACCATCACCCCGAAGCGGCAAGTGGACGCTGTTCCCGCCCCGCCTGTCCGTGAACCAGCCGTTGACGTCAAGCTCGCAGGGCCCAGCCCAGAGCCTCTCTGCCTGGGGAGATCATGATGGGCACATTCTACTGACACAGCCGCTCTGCTCTTGACCGAAAGATCTTGTGGAACAATATGGCGTAAGGACAGAGTGGCTTACTTCCATTGGTTCCAGACCAACACGCAACTATCGTGACCTCCATAAACAGACATTCCGCTCATTGTCAAGCAGCCGCTAGAAGTTGTTAATGGTGCGGCTCACGCGAGGCGGCAGGGATGGTCGAGGTCGGCTTATCTGGACTTTGCTAGGGTCTTTGTGGCTTTGAACCCCTAGGACATCCGATTCAGAGGACAAACGCAAGCAGACATGGGATTCGATGCGACCGTATTGAAGCGGAGAATAACGAAGAATATTAACAAATGCGGATCTTTCGACTCAACTGAGAAGCCGTGTTACTATCGTGACGCTGGCCTCGACGGTCTCGGCTGGGTTTAACATTCAGCAGAATGCTGAGGCTATTGATATCGGTTGTTTAGTGGTTCATTTAATGGCGCATATCGCGGCGATTAAACGACTCAATCCTACCTGGCGTGCCGCAACCAATCGTAAGACGACAGGGGCTTTTGTTGTCTGAAACCAACGGATGAATTGCTCTCACATGCTTGCATGCAGTGGCGATCCATTGCAACCTGAAATACAGGTCATCAATCAGAAAACCAGGCAAACCAAGGCCACCAGCATTCTTTACTTTCTTTTTGCGAGACACAAGACATGCAACGGCAAGTCGATCATGCTCTGGTACTTCTGGCGGTGACAGTTGCAAACTTTGAGCCTGTCTGATGCTCTGCTTATCTTTACAGTGAATGGTATCACGAGCTGATAAGTCACATCTGTGCCTCCGTGAATCGATAGTGTATTTCGTGCTGTAAGTCGACGGTTTGAGAAGTGATTACAGGGGTTCAGTAAGCTGATTGGCGCACTGTGTGAGCCGCAGCACTCTGTTCATTGTTAGTAAATCGATGGCTCTCAGTGGTTCCTCCACGGGCGCTTAATTAAGGATACCAAGAGAGAATCCAATGCCATCAAAGATCCTTCAAATCATTCATACCTTAATTACACTCTCCCAGGTAATAGATAAAAGGCAGACTTTTGGAGTGATCTGCAATAATAGTCCGTAGTACTTCTATGATTGGCCTGAGATCTAGGTTAGCTCGGATGTCGTGGAGAAAAGTCAACTTGCAACTCAAGCTTTTCCCCTGTGAAACCTTGAATCGACATTAATAAAAGTATTTCCCAGCTGCCCTGAAAATATACGGCAGTTATTGATAATAAAGATATATGTGAAAATAATTCATTGAAGTTTGTTAGTACGTTGGAAAACACTAACTAACTCTGTTAAATATTTATTCACTCACCAGGCTCAAGATCGGCGTGAGTCAAGACCGGCCAGTATGAGAGTCTATTGACGAATGAAGCAACTTTAATTAAAGGAAAAACTTTTTAATCACATATATAATATCTATCTAGATTCTCATTCTATCATATAATTTCTTCACTCTTTGTCTTTGCCATTATCCGTCGTCTTCTTCTGTCTTCAGCGGCTATCTATACACCAGATTAGGTAGCTGACCTGCTCACATTCACGAAATCGACTACATCGAAAGGTACTAAAAAGGTCTAGTCTAAAGACTCACCAAACGACCGCGAACTTGCCTCAGTCTTTTTGTCGCCTAGAATAACGGCCCTAAGTTTAGCCACGGTCCGTGCTCCGTGACATCATTGCCTCACCACCAAATTTCATATCATCATCAGCCTTGAAAGCCTCAACCGAATTAGAGCCAACCGATCATCAGCCGAGCGGCACCTGTCACTTTTGAATTACACTCCACCTCGACATCTTTACCTGGTAATAGCCAAATCATCACAGCCATGAAGCGGTCTCAAGGGAAACCGACCGGGCGTGGTTTTGAAGGACCCCGCTCCGGTTTCTCGGGCTTCGGAGGCTTTGGCACCGCCGCCTCCGGGACTTCCTTGTCGTACCTCGCCGAGCCTCCTTCATTTGCTGCTGTCTCGGATCCGAATGTTGTTGTGTCGCTCAAGAACATTCTGAAGAAGGACAGCACCACCAAGGCTAAAGCGCTCGAGGAGCTACTAGCTTATGTACAGGCTCATCCATTTGACAAGGATGGCGGGGTTGAAGAGGGCATCCTCGACGTTTGGGTGAGTTACCATTGGATTTTTTAATTATTATGGTTCACTAACATCACCAGGTCCAAATATATCCTCGCACATCTATAGACAACTCACGTCGTGTGCGTGAACTGACGCATAACCTTCAGTTTGAGCTCATGAAATCAGCCCGCAAGCGTTTTGAACGTCATCTGCCAAAGATCGTCGGCGCATGGCTTGCCGGCCTGTATGACCGCGACCGTGTTGTTGCCAGGGCTGCTAGCGACGGTCTAACCTCGTTTCTCAACACCCCTGAAAAGGTCCTTGCGTTCTGGACCAAGTGCCAGGGCCAGATCCTTGACTATGCCATTGATGCTATCCAAGAAACACAAGATACCCTGAGCGATGAACGATCAACGACGGCGGAGGATGCCGAGGCAAAGTATTACCGAGTGGTCACTGCTAGCTTGTCACTTGTCTTGAGTTTACTGCAAAAGGTCGAGCCAAGTAGCTTGGAGAAGTTGCAGTCTCGATACGATGACTTTTTTGCGGAGGAAAACGTTTGGAAGACCATTACGTTCAATGACTCGTCAGTCCGGAAGACAGTATGTCAGCTGCTGTTCGCCTCCATCGACCGGAAGTTGCCATATGCCGATGATGCCAAGGTCAAGCAAGCCTTCATCACAGGAGGTCTAAAGACCAACCAAGCTGGCTCGGCACTTGAATATGTACGGGCGTTGACAAAAATGACACAAACATATCCCGATGTTTGGACATCGACGAAGACACCGAGCGGTCCAAAGTCTCCCCTTGGCAGGCTGCAGGCATTCGTCGCCAAGGGATCTCAGGGAAGTCCGCCCAAGTTCTGGGAGTACTTGGATCAACTGCTGATGGTTCTGCCATCGGATTTGATCACACCCGAGGTCGCTTCCCAATTTTTGACGTCTCTCAAGTCTGGTATTACGCATCGCGATGAACCTCGAACGAACACTTCTTATGCATGGAAGTGCTTCATCGATACAGCCAAGCGTCTCCTCAAGAACCTCCCGGCTGACGACCAACTGCCATTTGTGCAAGAACATATCTTCCCTCTTATCGAGCAGTTCTTGTTCTCGGTATCAGAAAAGACAGTAGCTATACCGCTTGGTCCGAATGCGATTTCAGTCCTCGTCGAAGCCTACATCGCCACTGTCCAAGCCTCACCATCGGTGGTGTCCGCGTCCAAGGAAGAATGGGACCGACTCGCGAGCGTCTTCTGCGCAAAGATCTCAGGATCCTTGCCCGAGGTTTCGCGGGAGTACCAGCAATCTCAAGAAAAGATCTCTGAGGAAGGTCGACGATGGTTCGGTCTCGTGGGCCAGATTGAGGAGAAGATGGCTGATTTGGAAGACGAGGTGCCAGACCATACAGCTCAGCCCTCTCTCAAGGCCATTTCTCAGAGCATTACACTGCTAGAGAGCCGGAACTTGAAGCCCTTTGGCGCAGCTCGAATCATCGAATACGCATTGAGTATGGCACCTCGCTTATTTGACGGCGAAGGGGCTATGACACTCTCGACGTTCTTCACTACCTTGGCTCGTGATGATGCTGCCAAAGCTGTCACTTCGCCCTCTTCAAGGTACCTTCTCTCTTCGCTTCACCTTTTTGGCTCCGTATCGACTCAATTCGCACCTATTTGGAACTCTTGGGTCGAGGCTGTCCTCGATCTACCATCAGAGGCTACTCGTGATATCGCCCTTGCATCCCTCATCTCCAACGATAGAGGGGCTGTTCTCGCCAAGGGAAACATGGACTTGCAAAAGCATATTATCGGTCAGGCCGTTCTTCTAGCGGTTGGTGGTAGTAATGATTGGGAATTGCTGGAAGCTGCTGTCACATATCAGACTCTTACCGACAGCAATTACCGAGAGCTTGTTGAAGCTCTTGTCGAAATCCTTGAGAAGGAACCTTCAAAGACGGAATCAACCCTTCAAGCATTGGAGATTGCTGCCAAGGGTCGACCGGAGCTGTTCTCCCGCGATGAACGCGTTCACACAACATTGGTAGCTCTGCTTCTTGGTCTATCTGAGCTTGAGGACTCTACTATTTCTTCAAAGGCGACTGCCATCCGCACTCTTCTCGATACTCACACTGATGGAAAGCTACCTGTTATTGCCGTCGTTCAGGCCAACCTCGAGCGAGCGGGAACGCAGTCTCTGGACATTAACACATTGGTGTCTCAAGCATACGGCGCGGTCTCGAGCGACATCCCGTCCGAAGAGCTCTTCCCAAGTACCAACGTGTGGATGAAGGAGCTTGCGCCATTATTGGAATTGTCCGTCAACCCGGCTTTGTCAATTACTAACAGCATTGGCGGTGCTGCTGCCTTGGTAAAGGGAGCCCCTCGATCTACCAATCTAAGAATTTATCGGGACAGAAAGGGACGTGCCATTCCTGCAAGAATGGCTCTTTATGTGTCTCAGCTTTCGGATAAGCTTCCGCTGTCTCAGTTACCCAAACCATTCCAGCTTGAGCTGCTGTATCTCCAGTGTCTGACTGTGCAGCTCATCTCTGATCAAATCACCTGCATGGAAGATAAGCGACTGTGGCAAACTCTGAAGCATGCTGAAGGTAGCGCACAGGCCGAAGAGTTCGTCTCCAAGACGCGTGGGACGTTGAATCAGTTGGCTGTTGATGCTGGCGCCTGGAGCGGCTCGGAAGAGAAGCCGATCATCCAAGACCTCATTGATCTGTTGACCCAACACTCTCAAGAGCTGACGCCCAGAGGGCTATACAGTGCACGTGCGCTCAGTGAGCTCGTCCAATTCCTGGCTGAGGCACATGGGGCATCATCTAGTTTCGAAGACGCGCTTTTGAAGCCCGATGTTCTCAAGATTGGCCCTACCACCGTCCTGCCGGCCTCGGCTATAATTGCTGGGTTTGGAGAGACTCTCCAACCATCCAAGATTGCTAGCAACTTTTGCAATAAGGTTGTGAGTGAGATTGCAGGAGCCAAGGCAGATAGTGACAAGACATTGATGACTCTTGTTCTTCTGTCGCAATGTGCTCAGATTTACGAGGCGGGTGAAATGCCCGTGGCTAACAACCGAGTTGTTTTTGCTGTCCGTCAAATCACCTCTTGGCTTGACGAGCCCGAGAGCTTGAGCCCAGCCCTTTGTGCCGAGATTTGTCGAGCATTGAACAAACTGCTACCTTGTATGAAGGACGTATACGGATCTTACTGGGAAAAGACCATCGAGTTTTGCATATCTCTGTGGAATCGTGCGCACGAGTTCGAGTTGAACGAGGCTCTTCCCTTCATTCATTCTTCACTCAGGTTATTCAAGACCATTGAGTCTTTGCAAGAGCCTAACGATGATCTTGAAGATGCCCTCAAGGAGTACGCGAGTGCCAAGCCTAGGGCGTTGATTGAGCTGCTCCGACTTCCTCGGGATACTCGCTCCCAGCCACTTGAGATTGTGGATGCCATGCTTTGCCGAGAGGTCCAGAAGATCTCTCTGCGACATGTGCCTGATCTGTCTGATATCTTTGGCCTGGTGGCGTCGGAATCGCGGGACATCCAGACAGCTGCGTTTAACCTGCTTCACCAGGCTCTTCCTGAACAGCAACAGCAAAAGTCCATTGATGCTTTGCTGGAAAAGACAGGTATGTGTAACGATTCCCGTGAAGACCAAGAATTGACAGTTCCAGATGCCCGACTCCCTGACGAACTCCTCTCACTTCTTCTTGACGCCCCTACGCTCGAGAAGTACTCGGACGAAATGCTCGCCGAATTTCCCTCTCCTATTCGCTCATATCTCCTCTCCTGGAAGCTCGTCTTTGATGCCTACTCGACATCATCATTCAAGATCCGAAACGACTTTACCGACAACCTCAAGCAAGATAACTGTGTAGGACCACTGCTAGACTTCATGTTTGACGTGCTAGGTCACTCAGCTGCTCATCCGCTGAAGCTAGAAAAGGTCAACCTCACTTCAGAGCACATCCAAGACTACGATGTGAAGTTGGCAGAGTCAGAACCCGAGGAGAAGAACATGCAGTGGTTGTTGGTTAATCTCTTCTATCTTCTTCACAAGTACACTCCTGGCTTGTTCCGTGCTTGGTACATCGACTGTCGTTCGAAGCAGACGCGGATCGCTGTTGAGTCGTGGACGACCAAGTACTTCTCGCCCATCATCGTCTCAGATGTCCTAGATGAAGTCCAAAAGTGGGCTGATAGCCAGGAGCCTCCTGCTATGGACGAGAAGGAACTTGTTGTACGTGTTGCTAGATCCTCCAGAGAAATCATAGCTGGCTATGAAGTCGACGAGGATCAAGCCGCCATCGCCATCAAGATACCCCAGAACTACCCCATTGAGAATGTCTCTGTGCAGAGTCTCAACCGTGTCGCCGTCAATGAGAAGAAGTGGCAGAGTTGGATCATGACGACACAGGGTGTCATCACCTTCTCCAACGGCAACATCATCGATGGTCTACAGGTCTTCAAGCGAAACATTCTCGGTGCGCTCAAGGGCCAGACCGAGTGTGCTATTTGCTACAGCATTATATCGACTGACAAACGCATGCCTGACAAACGATGTACCACTTGCAAGAACTTGTTTCATAGGACGTGTTTGTACAAGTGGTTCCAGAGCAGTAACCAGAATACTTGCCCGCTATGTCGAAACCCAATTGACTATCTGGGTTCAGATACGAAGAGACGGCAGGGCTAGAAGGAGTATCACTGGGTAGTATAGAAGATAGAATAAAAAGTTTTGTATTAGCATTCCAATGCTGCGTCTTGGTAGAGAGATTGGGTCGACGGCGTGTCTACACTTTGGCACTGCCATCTTCGTTGTCATCGCTCTCCTCGCTCTCCTCAACAAGCTTTGCACCGCCATCTTCGTTGTCCGATGTCTCTTCAATGAGCTTCACATTCCCGTGTTTCTCGTCCCCCACATCCCTGTCCTACAGCTTGGCACCGCCCTCCTCGTTGTCCTCGCTCTCTTCAACAAGCTTTGCACCACCATCTTCCTTGTTCTCCACAAACCCACTCTGCTCGTCGTCCTTCTTGCCCGAGTTTTCGTTCTTTTCACAGCTTCCGGCCTTTTCATTCCCGGCATTGTCGCGCTTAGGAGGGTTCTTGAACTTTTCGACCTCGGAGGGTATGAACTTGTTGTTATCTGGTTGAGGTTAGGGATGTTGGAGAGAAGGACATGGAGTACGTGCCTTCGGGGACGCGCATTGTGTCTATTTGGAGTGTTCTTGAAGCGTGCTTGAAGCGTTTATTTATTTATAGTGTATCAGAAGTGTTGACGTATTTATGGAAGCGTTGTGCTTCGGTGTATTTTTGTTCGTAGCGTGTAGTGAAATGATGAGATTGATCGACGAGAGGAATTACGGTCGGGTTATATAGATTAAATGAGGCAAAGAATCTAATGTTGACAATTTATTTGACGATGAGTTGTTCATTGTTGATGTGCAATGCCAGTGCTATTAGTAGAATGATGCTGCCAATTGACCTCAGGGGTTCAAGGCCAAGGCTTTGTGGGCAAGAGCCTGAGGTAATCTGTCAGAGATATTACTACGGCGAGAAGAGAACCGCAACTGACCTGCTCAGCAGTAAGTCGCTTACTGTCGTAGCGAAGGAGCGATGACACGAGGTCGATGAAGTCAGGATCTACATTAGGAAGAAGGTCTTCCCAAGGACGAGCGGGGAAGACAGTCCAGAGCTCGAAAGGTGCGACCTTGAATTGTTTTGCCTCGGGCCATGTCTCAGGCGTGGGTGTACCAATGGTCTTGAAGACGCTGAGGATAAGACCAAGCTGATTACCATCTTCATGGACAGCGCGAGACTCGACTATAGGGGTTGGAGGATCGCGGAGTGCTTCTGAAAGCATGACCCCTAACCCCCACATGTCAACCTCAGGTCCGTAGGATTTATGCCCGAAGAGAACTTCTATCGCGCGGTAAGGACCTGTTCCGATGTCGAGGATTTTATCGTCTGCTGGTTCTGATTGGGTTGATAGCTCGGGATGCCATGCTGTACCAAAGTCGGAGAGATACGCTGGACCAGTTGGGGATGAGAGGAGGATTGCGGATGGTTTGATATCGCGGTGGATGATGCCTTGTGCATGTATATCTTTCAGGGCGTGCAAGACATCTCGGAAGATAGATCGGACAGCATTAAGCGGTAAAGGACCGTTGGCGAGAAGGTCTGCCAGGGTACACGGCATGAACGGAAATACCAGCACAAATCGCTGCTCCTGATCGCGAAACGTTTCGAGGAGAGGAATACACGGTTCCCTCAAACCCTTGAGTATCTTTGCCTCCCTCTGCGGATTATGCGGCTCAATATCCTGATAAGTCACAATGACTTTAAGCGCCTTATCACCGGAACGAAAGACCTCTGAGGTTACACCATCCGAGACAGGTCTGCAATTCCCATACGGCCCAATCCGTATCCCAGAGTCACCCTCCTCTTCCTCCTGAGGAGGCGAAGGCGTTGGTGTCGAGGTTGGCTGACAGGCGAGATTGTACTCGTCCTAGGCCATGTCAGCGGATCCGCGAGTTCTGGACCGCTGAAGTTGAGTTGGGCGCACCTGAGTAGAAGCGATTTGGTAGGCGGCCTGTTCTATGGCGATGGCCTCACTCATGCTAGTGGTAGCAAGGGAGGCTTGTCTACGTACGCACGGGAGTTAGTATTTGTGCGATACACATTAGGCTACTTACATTTTTTGAATCGTCTCATAGCGCTGAGACATGGTCAACGCAGCTTTCCATCCCGGTAGTTCCATTGTTTTGCTTTGCAGGGTTTGTTCAGATACTGTAGGTGAGATGACAGGTCAAATTGGGATCTAGAAAGTCAATTGCTGTCAAAGGATTATAGCACAACAGATAAAATTTCCCCGCTTGACGGTAAGAAGAGCAAAGATCAGCCTTTGTTACTGGGATGTCTCAGGTTTTGAGTATCTGGATTCTGGTGGAAAAGCAGATGGAGAACAGGCCCGCTATTTCATAAAGCAGAAACAAGGCCAAGGTGACGATGACGAGGAGCAGGGGGTATAGTAGTTATGCAATGCCTGTCAAGTCAGAAGAGATCAATATTTTTCAGCACAAGATACTTGAATGTCGAGCTTCACCAGGTTGATATTAGAATATATCGAGTACCGAGACTATGAGGTCATGTCGTGGCCTCGTGACTCTAACTTAATTTGTTAGGGAACTTCTCGAAGGCCTCTAGAGAAAACTAACCAACCACCAAACGTTTTGCCCATTAACTTAGCTCCACCGTCTCCAAGTTAAGCTACCCCAGTCTTGGGGAGCAAGAAAACATCAGACCTTGGAATGAGGTGTCAAAATAAAGTCAGCAAAAGGTATACTGGACTTCGCCTAGACTTACACTAATTTACCCAAATACTTTTGTCACTCAGGATCGGGGTCCTAAGTTTTCTTTTCTCCTAGCCCGGCCCAAGCCCAAACGAACCTGACTCTGCCAGCCCTGTCTTGTTTCGCTCACTTTCAGCGCCAGCCTCTCTCTGGTTATTCTGGGTCAGGGCCTTTTTAGCCGTTGTCGTCCCAGCCAAGGCATTAAGCTACTCTTCTGTCTTGTTTTCCAACCTCGTGTCCCGTCCCCGTCCATCCTCGGCTGCATCGCATTGCATTGGCATTGGATCTACGCATTCTGCGGCAATAATACTCACTTACTCCTCAGAGTCCGACTCTTCCGATAATATCACAATCATCTGATCTACTACGGATACTCCTTTGTTACGTAGCTCATCATCGCATACGAACAAACTCAGCTTGTCTGTCTACCTCCGAATCTCGACCGACCCCTCTCGCTCAACCGAAACCGCCATGCGCATCACGTCCTCGAGCGATTAATCCTATAATTAATTCACTACTCCCTCGTCCGCATCTATACATAATTACAGTAATCCTTTGCGCTGTCCATCATGGAGGATATGAGGGCCGAGTATCCCGCCATGCTGGTGAGCTAAATCCCCTCGACCTCCAATTCCATCGCCTCGGGTGACAATGGAGGCAACGGTCAATGCAATACCAGGCTGAACTTGTACTGACTCTCTTGCGCTGTGAATAGGCAGCTCTTCAACCCAGCCAGGCGGTGCACACTCTTACCGAACGAATGAAGCGCATGTCCCGCGTCAACACCGAAATTGCCGACTGGCTCCAGGTACGACAATCCGCAAACCGCCAATGGCTACGCAACGACATGGCATCATGCTGCGAGCCTCGACGACATCCCGCTAATCAATTCTGCACAGGAGCGCCGTCGCGTGGAGGATCAGTACGTGCAGGGCCTCAAGAAGCTTGCTACCTTCAAGGTTCCCAACTCTCAGTCTGAGCTAGGGTAAACATCCCTCCTGAGGCCTTTGTATCGCAATTACTCACAGAACTGCAGTGTGTTCCAAGCGCCGTGGAATAGAATCATCGACTCGACGGAAAACATCGCCCACTCGCACCATCAGCTTGCCGATCGCATCGAGAAAGACATCGAGCATCCGCTACGCAATTTTGCCAACCGCAAAGATGTCCAGAACATGAACACCATGTCCAGCAACCTAACGTCTATGGCTAGGGACCTCGAAGAGTCCCAGAATCAGGTTGATAAGCTCACCAAGAAAGGAGGCCGTGCAAACACTTCAAAGGTCGATGCAGCTTCTTCCAAGCTCGAATCTGCTACAGGGCAGTGGGAGTCGCAGGCACCGTTCATCTTCGAATCTCTCCAGGCCCTCGACGAGTCACGAGTGAACAACCTGCGTGATCTTCTTACACAGTATCAGACACACGAATCCGATTCAGCTGGGCGTGTGCAGGAGAATGCTATGGAGACTCTTGCTCTGATGCTCGAAATCGACACGGAAAAGGAGATTCAATCATTCGTGCACAGGGCTACGGCTGGCAAGGCGAAGCTCCCTACAAGGACATCAACACGGCAGTCGTCTTTCGCAGGCACAACTCCTTCGACCCCAGTGCCTCCTAGCACTGCGGATAGCACCAATTTACCTGCTCAGAGCGCTCACACATCGTCTCCTGCGCCTGTTCCAGCCCCCGCCTCTTCCCACGCAGGTGACGATGATATCAGCGAACACAACTCGGTTCCACAGGAGAAGCCAGGTAGGTCCACTGGCAGCACTCTTTACTGGTCACTAACAGCTTCAAGGTGGTAAATTGCGCCGTCTCGGTACCATGTTCGGTGGACGCAGGAGACAGAGCATGCACGCCGGTTTCGGCCAGCTCTCTCCCGGAAAACTAGGTCCCAGCTTTGGACGCATGGGAACCAGTCACAGCCAAAACGATCGCGGTGTCTCCCCTCGAGGCTCCTCCAACAACCTCGCAGAGCACCACCGACTGTCCTCTCTAGCAGAAACTCCCGATGTGCCGAAGCTACCCAATAACGAGACCGACTCACCCAGGCCCGATGCTTCGCATGAGAACACGAACGGAGTGTCGCACAACGGAAATCTGCTCGACAGCCCGATCCCACAAACGACCGGGGGTACAGTCAACGGTAACCATGAACCCGATCTGTCAGATGTCCAGCCTCCTCCTGGCCCTCCGCCGTCGCACAAGCAGGAGAACCAGTCCCCCGCGCCGCAACTCGCAACCAAGGACGCTGAAGGATTTACCGTTCCACCACCAATGAACGACCCCATCTCTGAGGCTCAGCGTGAAGCTAAGGAATCTGGCGAAGATCCTGACCAGCTTCTCAAGGTCAACATTCAGCAGACTCCGGTGGAGGACGAAGATCCAGAAGCCAAAATGGCTGCTCTGTCTAGCGTCGCCAACAGTCTCAAGCTTGGACCGGCCACTCGTCGCAGTGGTACAGTGAGAGGACGTCGTGACGTGCGCCATACGATGTATGTGCCACCGCCCAACCTCCCTGAGAGCGGTACAGATTCGTCCCTGAGCGCTAGGCCGACATCTCCATCTTTCGCACAATCTCTTTCCAAGGGAAGTGCAGTTGCAGCCTTGGCATCTGAGGCTAGCATTGCTGGTACTTCAGATACACAGTCCGTGAGATCAGGACACTCATTGGGTGGTTTGAACCATCCCCAGCATGCGCATATGACTGCTCCTGGTCTGAATGCCTCTATCATCGAGACTGTTTCTGCTACATTTGAGGATGGCGTCGTCAAGTCCGCAACCGTTACTGGTGAGATAGCAGTCGTCAACAACCCCAGTGATTCCGGTGATGCGAAGAGTAAGCTATCCCCAGTATCACAATAATCACACCCACTAACACATATCAGGCTACGAGACTATCCGCATCAACAACTTTTCCGCCCTTGAGCGCATCGGACCGAACCGCATGTTTGTGGAGAACTCATCTCCTGACCATAACGATCAGTTCAACATACATATGGCTCCTCTCCTCGCCAACAACACGCCCGCATTCTCATACCGAGTATTTTCCGAGGAGTCCGAAACCTCGATACTCGGCGAACATGCTCCTCTCTCCCTCAAGCCCGCATGGAAGCCCCAGGGAGACAAGCTTGGCCTCTTGCTACAGTACCAGCTCAACCCATCGTCAAAGCTCACCGCCCCGGTAACACTACACAACGTTGTCATCGTCGCCACCTACGAAGGCAAATCCAGTGGCGCCCAGACAAAGCCCGTAGGAACACACGTCAAGGACAAGCACCTCGTGTACTGGCGCATCGGCGATCTTACCCTCACAACGGAACCTCACAAGATCGTCTGCCGCATTATCGGCGCAGAAGGCGCAGAGCCTAAACCAGGCCACATCGAAGCTCGTTGGGAGTTTACAGCCACAGGCGATCAAGTCGTCGGAAGCGGTATCTCCATCTCCAGACTCGACGAGGGTAAGGGTAAAGGCAAGGATGTCTCCGAGGACGATCCCTTCGCAGACGACACCGCCAGCACAGAACACAAGTGGGTTGACGTGCCTACCTCGAGGAAGCTCGTTAGCGGCAAATACGAAGGACGGTAGTGGGTGGTGTTGAATAATTCTCACGTGCATGGATAGAAAAGACAAGATATCTGCCATATCTTGGCGGCGCATTGAATAGCGAGCGTAATGGGGCTTGTTCCTGGGGGTGAACATTTTCACTCTTCCTTCATTTTGTTAACCCATCTTGTCTTTTTTCTATAGTATAATTTCTCTTTGTATGCGTATTTGTATGTTTAAAAACCACAAGCTACCTAGGAGGAACAGAAAGTAGGCTAAAGCTGAAAGAAACAGAACCATGATGAATCATAAAAAGGGACATTACCCATGTCCAGAGTCTTTTTTGCAACTTTGCTGCGTCTATACCAATTCCTTTTTGTCCTTACTCCCAAACCCATCCTCATTCATGGGACGTGAAGTTATGCTCTTAATATACAGAAATGATCTCACGCCTTTTTGCTCTTTTTACTATCTTGGTCCTTCTTATACTTTGAATACTTCTCGCCCAGATAACGCCACGTTCTTGAGAGTCCGCCCATTAATAAGCCCTTGATGCTTTGCACGGTACTTGGCCAGTTGACCGTTTGCTTGATAACGATGCGCACCGTTTCGTTGAGTTTGTGGGCGTCGTCTGTGGCGATGCGGCGCTCAAACTCTCCGCCCTGCATCTTTTTAACGGCGCCGCCTTCTTCGTCCGTTGAGGCTTTCATGAGCTCGTTGAACTCTCCGCGGGGAATGCCGAAGCGTCTTTGGTATTGGAAATAGAGACGTGATCGGAAGGTTTGGGGAAGTCGTCTGACCATGTTACCGCGACGTATGGGATCCATATCTTGCTGGAGCTTGTTGTCGGCTTCGGGATTCATGATCCAGTCTGTGTCGTCGATGCGACAAGCGCCTGTAAAGTCCACGTTGGGAAGGGTCTTGACGAGAGGGGCGTAGAGACGACGGAAGTGAACGATGTTGTTGTCCACGATGTTTGTGACTTTGCTCTTGTTCTCTGTTGGGAGAGCCATTCGTGGATCGCCTAGATAGCTTAGACCAGCGATGGTGCTGTAGAGTTCAGCTTCGGTGAACTGCGGCGGGAGGAGGAGAAGGGCTGTTCGGACTGCGGCGATGAGGTTATGTTGGTTGGCGAGTCGGACGCGAGGATGGTCGCGGAGAATCTTGACGGGCTTTTGAAGACGACCGGCGAGGTATAAACTGTCCCATGAAGAAAGGTCGCGAACGAGGTTATCGATACTTGTGACGCCGTACTTGATGAGCATTCCGTTAACCTCGACGTATGGATTGAAGTAGACACCAGCACCCCAATTCTGCACGCGCGATACCACGCCCGATCCAAGCGAAGCCAGTCCCGAGTAATGGTTCCGATGTTGCTTCATATTTATCGAATGCCAGTGCTCAACATGCGACACACCAAAGATAAAGTCCAGCACCTTGGGCGATCCCTTCTGCGACTTGATCAACGCCTCTGGTGGGTTCGGATGCACAGCGCGAAAGTCTGCTTCCGAAATACTCGCCTTGGAAGGGCTCTGCGGAAAGACACCAGAGCCATAGGCAAAGCAGTACATTATCGGCGCGTTAAACTGCCGCAGCATAAGGCGCAAGGCTTCCTTGAGCTCATAGTTGATGATCATGTGTTGGTTGGCGCCGAAGAGTCGATGTGGTAGGTCGGCGAAGGACTTGATGGATGTGTCGAGGTCTTCCCATTCGCTGCTGAAGACATTGAGTTTACTGCTTGGCGCTGAGGATGCGCTGCTTGCGATGGATTCGTTGGAGCTTGAATTCGAGCTTGAGCTTGAGCTGGATGGTTTTGGTGAGTTGGAGTAGTATCGTAGGTATTGTGTTGGGGGGATTAGTCGTAGGTGGGAGGATCGGAGGGATATGGCGCGGGTGGTCACTGAGGACTAGAGATGTTAGAGGACAACGAAGAGGTAGCGGGGTATAGAGCCTACCCGGAGGCCAATTGAGGCCATTGTTGAAGACCAGAGTTCTGAACGGCTGGTGTAAGAGGTTGAGTTAAAGGTTCAAAGCCTAGAGGCTGTAAGAGACGATGTTACAGCTGAAGCTCTTGATACCGAGGTCGTCAGCTGCCGCGGAAGCTTCGGTCCCATTCAGACAAGAAAAAGAACAGCTATAAACAAGCGCAAGCAAAAAGGAACGAATAAAACCGTCGTCATTCGAGAATCGACGTTAGTGGAGCTCGGTTTTGTAAGCGGATGGATCGCAACTCGACTTCGGTGATCGTCGGGTCCTGAAGCTTGACACAAGGGAAAAGAAAGAGAAGTGGGTCATGAGGGATGTGGGATGGCCAATTAGGAGGCGCTCTAGCGACGGGGACAGGGGTCCATCTTTATCAGGTACGGAAGACGTCACTGGGATGATATCGACTTGGCAGGCTTGGAGAGAGGATGGTTTGCAAGGATGCGTCATTATGGGGGAGTGATTGGTGAGTCTGCCAGGGGCTCAGGGAGCGTCTGGCCTGGCTTTGGTTAGGGATTGGACTGTTGGTTGTAAACTCAAAGAGCTATTGTACTGCAACAGGGAAATGTTGTTAACTTCGGGTAGACAGGGTATAACGGTAATGGAACCATTATCGATGAGCCCTAATTGTTACAACAATAGAATTTGCTCAACATGCTATCAATCGTGTGACAGAGACTAACACCATCATCCTCAATGCTAAATTAGCCTGCCGTTATACGCCTCCAAAGTTGAAGAAGCTTCATGGAGCTTGACACTGAGCTTCTTCTAGGATACCCTACACACCAGCTCAAAACGTCTTGGGCAAATCTTTAGCTCAACGCTCTCTCAGTATAAGGGCAACTCACCACACTAAAAAGAAGATTTAATTCATTTTCCTTCCAAGCTTTTTTACAACTTTTCTGAAACAAAGAACACATCCTATGCCAATTCTCCTTGACATCGTCTTGAAGCCCACGAACGCAAGGACCAGATGGATCACGTGACAACGCAAGCTACCGTGGTGATCGCAAACAAACCACCTCCAAACCGCGATCTTTCATTCATTCAAGCAACGCAACCCGCAGAACTCGGAAAATGCGCTCCTTTACGCCCAACGAAAAAGATGGGCGTGGGAGCAGACGAGGCTCCGTCAACGCCAGATTTCGAGCAAGCACATCTGCTATAGACAGACCCCAGACATCTCTACGACAGTCCAGGGTAAGTCAACACAAAACAAAACAAACATTCCCGAGCTTGAACACATGTTTCTGACCCCAAGCCCTGGCTCAGATTTCCTCTTTCCGCGCGAACACAACACCGTCATACAATATAATAACAGGCGAATCATATCTTCCTCGACCCCAATCTCGACAAAGCCACGTCGCTGAGTCTGTCCGCCCCGGTTCGCGCGAAAGTCATAAGGAGAACATGGCGCCCCCCGACGCGGACGAGTACGAGAAGTACAGGCGAGAGATTGAGTCATTAAAAGCTGAGATTGGAACTCTACAATATAGAATCCAGACTTCTGAGCAAGAGCAAGAGATTACAGCGTCAGAACAAAGTAGCAAGTTGGAACAAGCTCGACGGCGGGAGCAGGATGAAACGAGCCACCGACAAGCCGCTGAGGCTGAACGCGAGAAGGCAGTTGCCCAGACAGAAGCTCTTCAAAGAGAGCTACAAGAAGTTAAAGACTCCATCGATGGGGATAAGAAACAACTAGAGCGCAAGGCTCGTGAAGCAGAGGATGAGGCTCGCTTGCTGCAGGAACAGCTTGAGGACCTATCCACAGCCAAGGACGATGCTGCCCGAATTGCCGACCGAAAAGCCACAGACATGGAGATGCAGATTGCCGCGGCGCAAAAGACTATCCAAGAATTTGAGCAGGAGAGCGAGCAGCGGGAGAATGTTCTGCAGCAGACACAAGCTCAATTGGCAGAGAAGGATGGAGTTATCGCGAATCTCGAGGCCGATGTTCTTCGACTTAAAGCGCAAAGCGGAGATGCAGAGACGATGGAGATTATCCGACACGAACTTACCGAACAAGTTCAGCACATTCGAAACCTCGAGGCCACGAATCGCGATCAGCTCTCCGAACTTAAACACCTACGAGCGCTGAGCAAGGCAGTTGAAGTTGTCGAAGAGGAGAAGCGAACACTACAGCGGAGGTTGGAGTCGGCGGAGTTGGTTGAAGCAGAGCTTGCCGAGGCGCGTATACAACGACAGCGATTAGAGGATGAGCGCTTGGCCTGGTCGGCGTATCTTAGAAACGCTGCCGAGACAGACGAGTCTGAGTTTGACTCTCCAGAGTCTGTGGTGAGGGCCCTCGTTGAGGAACGCTTGACAAATGCATCATACGTCGAAAAGGTTGGTGCTCTACAGGCCGAGATCACTGCTGCCCAGAACACGATCCAATCGCTCCGCGACGAGCAGGCTCAACTGAAGAATGAGGTCGAGAATGCCAAGACTGTGGCAAATGCCAGCAACGCCGACAAGGCACGAATGCGACTGGAGCGCCAACGTGCCCTGGCCGTCAAGGAGGTCGAATACCTCCGCGCACAGCTCAAGACCTTTGATACCGAGGATGAGACGCTTCAACCAGAGCAATTCGACCAAGCGCGTGTCCAGCGCGTCCAAGAGCTGGAGGACCTCGTCGACAAGTATAAGATGGAAGTCCAGAACCTACACGCTGAGCTTTCGTCCATCGAACCCTCAGCACCAAGCACACCCCAACCCGCGACGGGTAGCAAGCGCTCAAGAGCGGAGGATGACAGTTCTCAAGAGCAACTCGGTCAACTCACGCGAAAGAAGCGTATGCTGGAGGAGCAACTGACCAAGTCGCAAAACAAGATCGCCCTGCTGGAGAAGGACTTGTCTACGAGCAAGGAACAACTCAAAGCTGCTAAGCAACAAACACAAACACGCGTTCTATCACTCAAGTCCAATCCCACATCGGACTTTGAAGCCATCAAGCGCTCCACCCTCGAAGCCCTAAAGAAGGAGAACGAAGAACTCCTCGCAACCCTCCAATCTAAGAACGCCAACTCCTCCGTCCCCATGATCCCAACCTCGGTCCTCGCCGCAATGGAGCGCGAAATCACCGCCGCCAAGGCCGAGACCGCGTCCGCAGAGAAGCGCACGCGCCGCCTGAAAGAAGTCTGGGGCTCCAAGTCCCAAGAGTTCAAAGAGGCCATCTTCTCCACGCTCGGCTGGACCGTGACGTTCATCCCCAACGGCAAGATGCGCGTCGAGAGCACGTTCTACCCCTCGCAGACAGACGAGCACGAGAACTCGATCGTGTTTGATGGCGAGCGCGGGACGATGAAGGTTGGCGGTGGACCGAAGAGTGACTTTGCGAGGAGGATTAATGATCTGATTGGGTTCTGGGTTCGGGAGAAGGGATGCATTCCTGGGTTTTTGGCGGCGCTGACGTTGGAGTTTTACGAGGAGCATACGAGGGCTACTAAGTAGGGAGTGAAGCGGATGTGATGATAGTTAATACCCCTGTATATTTGTGTTTATAATGAAGACAGTTGAGGATTGTATTCATCTACTGTCGAGGCCAACCCCCTCCATCACTTCTCATACATAAGTATCTCCCGCCTTGATGATGTCCGAAAGCTTACAAGGGTGGTGCGCTACGTGCCACTGTGTTCGTTTACATTCGAGTCGCCAAAGTTCAGCGATATCTTCTCCAGACTTCTTAGTTGACTTGATTCTCTGAAGCATCTCATTCATTCTGTCCGGATAGACAAGGCCCGAGCGTAAGAGCCACTGTCTCGCCATGAGCCCAACACTATTCAAGTCTCCACTTTGGTTTTCGGCCATCTTTGGGAAGAGCTTCCTTCTCAAGAGTTCTTCCATGTCTATCATGTCATCCTAGCAACTGAGATGGTAGAATTGCGGGAGTTGGCCAGCTCGTTCGCCCATGGTAACCTGTGGCCAGTTGATCTTTATCCAGTACCGCTCATGGGTCAAATAGGGCACTTGTTTTGGTTTGCTGCGGTGTAAGCATAAGCCCTCCGCCGAGCAGCTTTGCTCGTCTCGAAGCCTAGATAACACCAGCTGAATCAGCTGGTCACGATTATTCTCGTGAGATTGATCCAGAGTGCGGAGGAGGTCTCTCCCATTTTGTCTGAGGTTGGCGACACCAGACGAGACATGTTCTGAAGGCCGTGATGGGGGGCTGGGAAAGCCTTGTTTGGGATCGCCTTGGCTGGAAGTGCTTTGATCGGATATGGTTTCAGGCCCCTCAGAAGACCTTTGTGGTAATGGATCCGGTATAATCGGTGGCGGAAGCGAAGGCTGCGGTTCCGGGGACCAAGACTCGAGGCTTGGAGACGACTCATGCTCACTGGGCGGCTTCTCAACAGGAGCCGACGTCTCAGCAGGAGTTGGAACATGGCTTTGATCAGTCTGGATACGCTTGGCCGATGGGCTATTCTCAAATTCTTCTGTTTCTTCTGCCACAGTGGCACGCTTGTGTTTCCGAGGATTGCCAAGTGTTGGTCTCGGAGCAACCTTATAAAATGGCCTTGTGGGAGGGGCAGAGCTGACGATGATGGAGTCCGGTGATCCTGGAGGTCCCGGAGGTCCTGGAGGTCCTGGAGGTCCTGGAGGTCCTGAAGGTCCTAAAGGCCCTGAGGGTGGTGGTACGGTGCTGAAGGGGTTGGGATCTTCATTTATCTCGTCTTTAAACTCGCACATGATGGTTTGATATGATGCGTTAGTCTTGATGAATGATGATGATGATGATGTTGATGATGATGGATGAAGAGTAGAAGCTTGTAGTGTACAAGTTGGGCCAGGAGATTCCTTTCATCAGGGGCTTGCCTTGGTAGTTAACCAAGCATCACAAGGGAAGGCACTGCAACCTGATGATAGGAAGTTGCAGTTCCATACCTTCCATAGATGATGGAGCGCATGCCTAAGTTAGTAGGTGATTTCCTAAGGTAGGTTAGGAGAGGCAAGAAACCTGTGGCCTTTCCATATCCAGTGATGAAAACACTTGCTAACCAGGTAACCCCTGAACCATCAACCAAGTCGCAGTTGATATGGTGATGCACTACTCACAACACCAAGTCAAGGTGAATAGGCCAGGCATAACAACTGGATTTTGGAGACAAGCCCAGCGTGTCGATTAGAAGCTCGATGTGAACGCTTTATTCGATCAGAGGGCCATAAAATACATGGACTCTACAGAGACTTTGCAGAAAGACATCAGCCATGCCTCTTAGTTACAACAGGGTTATCAGGTAATTTGCCACAAGATCCCTAATTTTAAATCAAGGTAATGGAATAAAAAGGTCTAATAACATGCTAAGATATATAAACTTGGCTAAATCTTTTCATCGTTTCGAAAAGAGATCCCAAGTTCTCTTGCCCCTTCTAATAGTCCTAGACGAGATCTTGATGGCTTGAGCATAGGGTAAGCTTCAGAACGAGAGAATGGTAGACGCCGTTCAAGATAAGCACCGAAAAGAGTACCAAGTTGGATGTGGACTGGGAGAAGATTCATCAAACTGACCAATGAGCTGAAAGAGTCTTCACTTGTCAAGACATAATGTTAATAAAAATGATACCAATATTTGAACATGCACATGGTTTGGTGTATTGCTATCAACAGCGTCCACAGCGTTTACAAAAATCGCCCCTATCTCGTTCTCTCTTCATCTTTGCCATTCTCTTGACAGCTCTATCCTTTTTCTTTTGCTTTTTCAGCTCTCTAGCCAGCATTCGTCGAATCTCAGAGTCATCGGAGCTTGTGGTGCTTGTTTCGGTGTATACACTATCTTGTCTTTGTATGGGGACTGGTTGGGGGAGGGGGTGTGCTGGAGCTTGAGGGTGTGTCGGAAGTTGACCATACCCTGGAACCTGAATATGTGTCGGAGGCTGAGGGTGTGTTGGGGCCTGAGGGCGTACTGGAACTGGGTTGAGTGGTACTGGATTGTATCCCTGAGGTCCCCGTCCGGCTGGTGATACAGACGCATGGTGAAGCCCTGGAATCTGCTCTGATAAAATGTTTTGTTGCGGCGCGTGACTCTGCTGAAGAACTGGTGGCTGCACATGCGGCACTCCACTGATCCTCTGTTGGAAAAGTCTCTCCTGTTCTGCACGTCTCTGTTGTTCTTGAATCTCTGCACCTTGCTGCCCCAACCCTCTCTCAACTTCCTTCGTCTGTATCGCAATGACCTTTTGAATATTATCGCTAGCCTCGCCAATCATACTACTAACTTCATTTCTCCTTGCATTGATGACCTCGTCATATTCCATTTCCTTTAGCTCGATGAGAAGTTCAGAGCTGTGAGTCAAACTTGACACGAGGTCGTTGACAAGACTAGCTTTATCGAGGATTGCTGTTAACTTCTTCTTTGCGTTCGAATCTTGAGGAATAGGGAGGTTCATAGTGCTCATGTTGCGGAAGAAGTCTAGTTGGACGGATAGTGCGTGGTAGGCTTGGTTGGTGAGGAAGGGAAAGGTGTCGATCAGTAAGTCCCAGGGCAAGTCAGCTTGTGACCATGGGCCTGCGTTGTTCATATCGGTCTCCATGCTAGCTTTCTTCCGAAATTCGGCGAGATTGTGGTAGCTCGATTTAGTTGAAGGACCAGTTTACTTGAGGTTATCTCAGTCCGTTCAAGTGTAGGAAAGGCCGTGGGCGGGTTAGGTAGATATATCGTTCTCTTAGAGGCGTTGATTCAGAAATGTGATTAACTGTGAAGCTGTGAAAAGTTTGCTGTGCTCATGAACAAATGTCACTTTTTGTCAATAGTTAATGAGCGTGGTGAGACAAGGTGGTCCATCATCTGCCCAACAAAGGGATCGGATCAGAGTGACGAGAGTGAACACAGCAAAACGGACAAACTGACAGCTGGCGCCCAAGAAGTCGATTGACCCCAGGCAGGGGATATTGTAGGTCATGAACAATTCCTCCAATATTTACAACCGTTCAAATGTGAGTGAAAACCGAAATCTCTATGATTAAATACTATCATAGTCATAAACTCTATATCTATATCTATATCCATATCCATCTGACGTTTCAAACTAGAACAAAATATACCTCAATCGCTTCCACCAGGGAAACGTAGCGAGCTCTGTCCTCCAAGCATTGATAGCCTCCCAATCATGTTCACGTCGTCCCGTATCAATATCAATCTTCTCAATGCTGATCCAACGTGTCCTCTTCCAGAGATATCCTCCAGCCCAGAAAGCCAGCACAATAGGGAGTCCAAGATACTGCATAAAAAAGTCTTCAACAGTACCCATTCCCGACTCGCCAACAGGGGCGACGATGGCTACGTAGAACTGAAATATGTTAGCAATTGTTCCGAAGAATCAAGATTTGGTGCTTACCTGGGCAATGAGAATGACAACAACAAAGATCAGGCCTAACCATGACCCCCAAACGCCGCCAATAGCCTTGAACGGGATTTCGTCGAGTGTATGTCCGTTATACTTCCAGGCCGCTCTGAATCGAATATGCGCAAGACAGATCGATCCCCAGCAAACAAGCATAGCTAGTCCAGACAAAGCCAAAAGCCAATCGAAAATAACCGGACCAGCTGCATCAAGGTTCAAAAACGCAAGACATCCAAACGCAATGATGAATGCAACAGACGGCAAAGGTCGACCCGCTCGATCAACCCAAGTAAAGATCTTTGGCGCAAAACCCTGCTGTGCAAGCGCCAGAAGTGTGCGTGATCCGCCGTACACGGAAGCGATGCCGAGGGATAGAACTGATGAGAGGATAACGGCGTTCATGTAGTGATCGAGACCCTTGAGACCGGAATATTTTCCAACAAGGACGAATGGCGAAGCTGCACTGTTGGAGTAAGAACTCGCGCTGAGAAGATTCGGATCATTGCAGCTGATCAACAATCCAACGAAAAGCAGTGCAACGATGTAAAACAAGCAGATTCTCCAAAAGACCTGCTTGATAGCCGCGGGGACAGAAGCAGTAGGATTTCGAGACTCAGCCGCTGCCAAACCCACGAGTTCCGAGCCAGCAAACGAAAATGCTGCTGTTACAAAAACAGAGCAAAATCCCTTGAATCCATTCTTGAAAGCCCCAGGATCATGCCACAGCTTAAAGCCCTGATACGTATCATAGCTCCCACTCGACGGTCCCCCACCACAAACCAACACCAGCGCGATTATCATAAAGATAGAAATCGATGTAAGCTTGAAGCACGCAGCCCAGAATTCCTCTTCAGCGTATCCCAGCGTGCCGAACATGTTGAGGATGGTGATAGCAGCGAGAAACACGGCGATCCAGACTCCGGGAGAAATGTCAGGGGACCAGTATCCAATCGTAATAGCGCAGACCGTGAGTTCGAGAGGAAGTGTAGCAGCCCATTGAAGAGTGTAGTTCCACGCCATGGCAAAACCAAAAGATGGGTCGATAAAACGAGCCGCATATGTGTAGAAACCACCGGAGATGGGATACATGACGGCGAGTTCACCCATTGCGTAGACAACATTGAAGACCATGACTCCAACTAGGAAGAAGTCGATAAACAACGTAGCAGGTCCCTGTAAATATTAGTCAATATTCACTTGAGTGAAGGACTCACTTACACCTTTACTCAACGCCGAACCAGATCCAACAAAGAACCCAGCACCGATGGATCCTCCAATAGCAACCATCTGAAGATGTCTCGGCTTCATCTTACGATCCAACTCCACCAGCCCAAGTCCATAATGCTTCCTCGTAAACGACTTGGCGTTCAATCCCGTCCTCGTCATGAAATCATCCTGCTCATATTCTTCACCCGTTGCAGTGAAGCTTTCTTTCGTGGGAGCGTTTTCATCAGCCATTACACCAATGACAGGAGAATCAGACACGGCCTTTTCAACAGCCATGATGACCAAATTCAAGGAATTACCTAAAAGATAGAAAAGAGTGAGGAATTAAAGAAAGAAGAGAGAAAAAAGTTCTTGCTAAATGGGCCCATTATAAAAAAGATGAGAGGCCCCATAGTAACAACGCTATTAGGCCCACACATGGCATGGTCATGACTCTGGATGCAAAATTTTCATTTAATCGCCTTTGAATCTCCACGATCTGAGGGGGGAGTTTTGGTTACTACTCCAGATATTGAATTGGTTATTTACGTAAATCTCCATGGGGAAGGGGTTTGTATTGATAATGAGGGTATTGGCTCCAAAGGGTTTGGAGGTTTAGCGACTCCACGCTGAAAAGTTGGAGAAATTATATACAAGACTGTATTACAGACAGTCGAATGTATTCAGATAAGTAAATATGATAAGCTATAACTACAGTGTACATTAGAGACATCTTGATTTACAAAAGAAGAGAATTTTCAGTCATTCGATGAGTCAGGTTCAGTGGTTCGACCAATTTGCCACTGTCTCAAACCGAGGTCAAACTGTTACACCTGCAATCCGATATCGAGATTTTCGTTTATCAAAAGCCTCATGCAACTTGACCAGAACTGATTCGACGATCAAACACGATCTATCTCATTACGTTACTCCCAAGTCTAATAAGTCCACTCTGTAAATCTTCAAGTGAGAAACATCCCTGTCTCTATAACGTAAAAAGGTTGCGGCTCAGCGGATCGTGGTGGAGCCTGGACGGTCACTTATTCCCGAGTTGCCTCCATCACCCGCTAGGGCATGATTGGTACCTTTTTGAGATGAGAGGACGACAAACAAATCAATCAGCAACAGCAAGAATGGAGGCAAGAAAGGTAATATAAATACACCAGCTGACTGTCTCGTAAGTGAATTACACTAGAAAAAGCCCCGTTGGAGAACATACTTGCTCTTCTTCCATTGCATTGCGGCGTTACTGGAAAGTCTATCTATATCGTCGAATTAGTAGAGTTAGCGCGGGGCAGTTTCTGATAGCTGTGAACTGCATTAACTCCCCATAGCGGTTACATGACCTTCACAAGATAGCAAGGAATGAACCCCTATTCCTATTGTGCATCGTAGACTCCAAAGAAGCCGGTGATTTCGTATGCTTCAAGAATTGGTTACTAAGCTATTTGATATCTGCCGGGCCATGAAGGACACTTTCTCACCGACCTCATCCAGCGGCCCATGATTGAGCGGCTGGGCAGGCAATCTGGCCTTCAACCACTACGTCTGGGGTAATTGGACGATTACTATCGAGAGTGCATGAACTTGGGACGTCGGTCACTTGTGTAAAAGTGAATCATCTAACTCATGAGTTGACCGAGTTTTTCAATATGGAGGTAGCTCTTTCTATTATGATACAGATTGAACTAGTACTTCCGTAACGTGGTCAGCTGAGGCACTCTGAATAAGCGGAAACGGGGCCATGGACTGTCCGTTGATGCTCAGTTTAGAGGACAAAGGGGCCTATTAAGAAACTGCCGAGTTCAGTCCCTTAAGGTTTCTCAAAATGCCAATGTATTACGATGTAGAGGATGGGATGAAAGAGAACACGGAATTAGTTATCCTCATTATGATGGCATTATACGCGGACCCTTCGCGAGGCTGACTTACTCAATTCGTTTCCGGTCCACTCTCAACTGAGACGATGTAGGCTTGTCTTTGAGGCATGACTCCGATTGGGGCGCGTCCTTCAATCACATCAAGCGAGTGCACATGCCCTCATGAGTGGTAGAGACTTATATCGCGAGTCATGACCTCAGGGAGCTCCCCAAGAGAGAACCCGCGTAATCGGTCACATATCACTATATGCAAAACCTTATTTTGACCGCTAGTATTTGAGTTTGGGACTTTTATGGGGTGTTCTGCGAATAGACGAGGCCAGAATTTTCGGCAGTTGTATAAGTAGTTCAACCCCTGATTCGCCAAGAAACTAAAGTCCGATTTACCGAACAAACATATGAAAATAGGTGAGACTATAGAGAACCGAATCTTGGCGATGTTTCTTGGCATCACTGTGAGAAGCTGGAGGATCAGGAGTGTCTCGTATTCTTGTCATGAGATTCTGGAGTCCTAGCAAGCCGGAGTAGTTATGCCTGTTGAGAGTACTGGAGACCATGAGATCGTTGATATTTCGAGTTAAGGCACGGAGTATAGGGATCACGGAGCTGTAATTTTGGGTATAAATATGTGTCGAGGTCTCGCCAAGTTAAGAACCATCACTCGCAACTCTTAAAATCACAATCAATAAGCCACCGCCTTGAAACCCTACAAACAAGGTGCATAGCCAGTCCCCAGAGCCGTCAACAAAGCCTAACTCCCTTAGAAAGCCATCTTCTCCATCAAAATGAAGGTCTCAATCCTCGGTCTCCTCGCCCTCTCAGCATTCGCTTCCGCGTGCGCCAGCTACGAAAGCTGCCACTGCTACGACAGCAACGGCGTTCCCAACAACGGCGCCACCAAGACCGTCTGCGATCACTTCAAGGGCGGAACGGAGCCCAACACGCGAGAGTACGGCGCCAACACCCAGTATACGGAGTGCAACGTCAAGACTTTTGGCGGTGGTGCTTCAAGCTTCGATAACTGTGATTGGCGACGCAGATGTCAGGGTGCTGGTGCCACTGGTGCGGACTCTTCTTGCCGAAGCAAGTTTCCTTAGATGTGTTGTGAGAGAGGGGAGCTTAAGTCGCTGTATGGAGTTCCAATGCTGGTTTAAGCTCGGCCGACTGTAAGCGGGTTCTATTGTTTATCTTTAGTTAACCACAGGCACGAAATTGTATATGCTTCCAAGAATTTCTCTGATCAATAGTCAGAATCATGGTAGAAAATTCTATCGGCCTGATATTTTTGCCTGAGTTGAAATAGGGTGACATACCCAAGCTTTCAGCATGTAGATTTGATCAGTTAAGTTAAACATACCGGCATATGCTCCGGCTTACATTAGTAATTATTCAGTAGTCAATCAGGCACCGCCAATAGTAGCTTGTAAGCCGCCTTAGTAATATTGGCCAGGTACCAGACAATTATTTTGCAATCCCCCGAGGAGGCTTGCTGAGGTCAATGAATCTGACAACGGGCTAGTGGGTGTCCTGTGATTTGTGAGCCGACTGAGATGATGCTCTTGCGTGGGAGACACAGCATGCACAGTGATAAGATAAGAGCTTAGCATTACAGAGCTGACATGATTGTACTGCATATCAGCTCAGCCGCATATGTCCAGGGGTTTAGTCAAAAGTCTGAACCCCAGATAAGAACTCGCCCGACGTAGTCTGTGAATTATACAAACTACTGGTCTGACCTTATACGGAAGATAGCGAAGTCAATTGACACCTATTCACACTGGTAATGAGAAGCACTCTCGTATGGATGGAATTTGCCGACCAAATGACCTCTAGCTTTAAAGAAATTCTCACTAAACAGCTGACTGATCACCAACTCGACTCTGTAGGACCTACGCTAAGATCGTTAGATAAACTTTCCGCCACAAGCCGATCAGCTGCAAATAGCTCCAAATTAAGACGTCATAGCTAAATGCCTCAACAATTCAATCAATCGCCATGCCAATTGGTCTCCCTAGCAATTCAGCTTCAACAGAATTGCGGGGAACTCGCTGATGTTGCTTAGCAAATCTGACCACGAAGGGACGCCACAATAACCAGAACAGGAAAATGATTCGTCTAGTTTTCAAAAATGTCTCTGAATCCAAGGCAACGGAGACACGGAATATGCACGACGATGCAAGCCCGATGAGCCAATCAGACTATGACGCGTCCTGACGTGAGGGGAACATTGGCGTAGTATATAAACGCCTCTAACCCTCCAGGTTCTCAGACCCTTAAAGCTCCCATATACAGACCAACATTGAAAGCCATCTCAAAATGACAGTCCACGAAGTCAAGAAGTTGGTAGCATAATCTCTCTATGTCAGGACGTCGAACTAAATAGCGCACAGCCTCGCCGAGTTCAGGGATACCCTTGAAAAGAACACAGTCGTCATCGCAGACTTCTGGGCCCCATGGTGCGGACCATGCCGATTCATCAGTCCTGTTTTAGAGAAGTAACTCTCGCCATCTTGCATACATGAAACTTAACTTACCCCTCAAACAGGATGTCAGAAGCAACTGACTCCATCTACTTTATCAAGGTCAACGTTGACGAGGCTGAGGATGTGTCTCAAGAGTACGGCATCCGAGCGATGCCTACCTTTATCGTCTTCAAGGATGGCGAAAAGGCTGATGAGGTTGTGGGAGCAGACCCTTCCAAGCTAGAGAGGATTGTTCAAGAGTACAAGAGCTAGATGCTCACTGGGAATACTGTCTCGTTAATCCTGGACAGGGGCAGATTGTCCATCTGTGGATAGTGTAGAGCTTGAATCCTGTGACACAGAGGTCTTGTGCTTCGTAAATCATGGTTCTACATTCATTTCAACCTTTGTGGAAGTCATTGTAACCTCTCAGGATCCACATGTGCGAAGGAGTATCCAATGCCGAGAACTGTGGTGATTTTGAGGCTCCTTGAACTACCGCACTAAGCACTCAGAAAGTCAGCCACTATCTGCCGAGGTGTTACAGCTATAAGTGCAACTGGCTCTGCATGAACTGTGGTATAGCCATGACGTGTCCCTCAAGATGAGGTTTCACAAGTCGACGGCTTCAAACTATATAATCGCCTTCAATACCTCTTCTAAAATTCCACGAAGCTAATTCAGACAAGCTGTTGAAAGAATTCTGCTATTAAAAGTCTTGTTGGGTTTATCATTTGGATCAAGATGGTCGTGCATGAGATTCACTCGTGAGTACAATACTCCTTTCTCCCCTACGAACTCCCCATTCACTGACATGACCCTAGCGAGGAAGAGTTCAAAGAAGCTCTCGAAAACCACTCAGTGGTCTTTGTTGAGTTTTTGGCTACATGGAGCAGCCCCTGCCATGTGATCAGACCCATAGTCGACAGGTAAGATGCCCCCCTTCATTGGAGTTCGCTCTTATTTACACGTTGCAACAGATTCTCAAGCACAGTCGACAACGAACATGTCTTCTTTTGCTCGGTAGATGCAGACAAACTTTCCGAAGTCTTTCAAGATCCGGGCATTCGAACAATGCCGACATTTGTAGTTTTCGAGGATGGGGTCAAGAAGCACGAGGTTGTCGGAGCGAATCCTGAGGCTATTTATGCGATGCTGCAAAAGATTGTCAAGAAGGATTCGGAGACCTGAGTAGCTTTGTCCAAGGGCGAGGACTTGAAGAAGAGAAGTGGCTTTGGAATTTCTTCCACTGGATTGTAGTAAGCTTAACTACTCACCTGTTATCAGAACTGCAGACTGTTTGATCATTGTGAAAACGAGGGAATGTCTAAGGCATTTCAAAATGGAAAATAACCTGCACTTGTCTTTTGACTTAGTAAAATGGTCTTGAGCTGTCTTTGTCATGGTGTAGGGTCAGATTTCAGTTGATATACCATTGGTGAAGTGTGCCAATATAAACTACAAGTATGGAGCTTCTCGAGTAAGATAGCGATGATGTACATAGTCTGCGATAGCAAAATTGCCTCTATTCATAGCCTGTTTCCGTAACCCTCAGTAGCAGACTCTGGTCATGGAACACAATGTAGCTCTCCGACTTCATCGCCACCTCGGGCTCAACGAGCTGAAAATCGAAAACTCGAAGAAGCTGGCAACTGGTCAGTAGGATAAATCACACCAGTAACTCAAGTACATACCTCAAAGATGACCTTGTTCAGTTCCATAAAAGCAATGGGCTTTCCAGCGCACATCCACCGCCCATAACCAAACACGATCTCAACATCCCGCTTCATCTGAGCGCTGGTCTCTCTATCGACTTCAAGATATCTCTCCGGCCTGAAGACTTGAGCATCTGGTCCGAAGAGTGCTTCAGAGCGCAACAAAGCAGATGCATTGACGCCGATTGAGGTACCAGGTGGAAAATACTTCCCATGCATGGTTTCTCCACCGGCGGGGACGTCTTTGAAGAACATTCCTGTGACAGCTGGTCGAATTCGGATACCTTCGTAGATCACGGCCTTTAAGCTAATGTTAGCATGTTCCTATAAAGCTCAGGGGGGACCGAACCTGAAGATAAGGCAATTGCCGAGACTCAGCATCTGTGATTGGGTTTGAAACTCGACCTTGAGATACCGCTTCCGTGATCTCTTGTCGAAGGCGCTGGTATATGTGAGGCGAGGCGATAACGTAGAGAAGCATAACCCGTATTACTGTGGCAGTAGTTTCTGATCCTGCCAAAAACATGAACAAAGTTTCAGTCTGACACTCCTCCAGTCGTAAACCATGTCTCTTGAACGAGCCCTTTTGCCAAGTTAGCATATGATTTCTGGATACCGAAGGGATAACCCACCAGCATATCATGCTTCTCATCGGCTCCAGGAGCATACCGCTCGCGAACAACTGTATTCGCAACTTTCATCAACGGGCCAACCCCCTTTGTATCATTCTCAGTCGGTCCAAATAGCTTCAGAAACGTAGGCGAAAAGACCAAGTTTCTCAGCCATGGGATATCTGTTGCGAGCGTCATGACCAACAGATGCTCATTGAGCGCCTTGACTATCCCGTGGAAATCAGAGTCAGCCTTGAGATAGCCGAATTCTTGACCAAGAGACAAATTCGATATGACATCGAGTGTAAAAAGGCGTGTTACCATGATTCCCTCCATTGGACGATAATCTCCTTGCCTAGAGATGTATTTCTCCTTGATTAGCTGAATCAAATTGCTGACCTGCCTGTTGACTACGGCTTCTAGGTTAGGAGCGTCGCGTCCGCTGTAAGCTGGAGATAGCTTAGCCTTGACGCGATCGTGTTGGACTGGGTCTGTTATCTGCATCATGGGGTCGTGGTAAGGATTGAATTTGGCGCCGAGATACCAATTTCCTTTGGTGTATGTATTCTTAGTACTTGAGACTTTCCGGACCAAGTCTGGGTCATCGACCAAGACCTCATTTGGACCGACTCTGACAATGGGTCCATAGCGTCGATTGAGGTTGACCAAGTGATTATGCTGTGCTCCGGTGATGGTGATGTATGCCAACCAAAGATATGAGAATTTACCAAAGAAAGGACCTGGTATATGCCGAAGACGATACCAAGAGACTGCAGAAGAGAGAATGAACCAAGTAAAGAGGGCGATGACGAAATATGGAAGCCATGCAAGGCCCCTTTCAAAGAGCAGTGAAGCCATGATTATTCACACGATCTAAACAACAGTAAGGACAAACAGGAGCTCGGGAATATATAACAAGAATTCATCTCATGGCATTTTACTTTTGCTATCGGGCATATGAGATGGCCGTCTTGGCTATCGCAGCTGAAACAGTACAACACATGATTGGTAGATTTACGATGACTGTGTAACCCCAATGATAGACATGCAGCATGATTACGTGGTTTTCCTTGGTTTAAAGGCCTCAAACAAGCCACGAGACATGTGAGATGATATCAATGTCTTGGAAAAAGGAAATAAATCTAGATACGGCGTTTGTTTGTCTTTTATAATTGGTGGATGATGTTGAGGGTTGCTTAAAGTGCATCGTCGGGTTACCTAACTTGGAGGATTAGACAGCGATTTGATCAACCAATCAGAAGAGCTCGGATGGACCTTCAGATCTATCACGAAGCAACGCACGTCATCAGAGATTTTGACGACTCAAGAACGATCACTTCCTTTTCAAGAAGGTTGCTTTACATAACCGAGTTGTTTCCATAATTTATGCAACATTATCATCCTACAGCCGAAGCACATCTATCTTCACTTCGGGCTCAAGAACAACGTCCGGCAAAGGCGGGGTTGATACGACGTTGGGATATCAAGACATATAAACTCAACATGTCTGACGGTCCCCATGACTCTCAAAATGAGGACAAGAAGCTTAAGACGTCCAGTATGAGCGTCGCAAACTCCAATGTTGTCGTGGTTGGTGGCGGTATCGTCGGTGCCTCCATCGCTTGGCATCTCTCCTCCGAGACAAACGTGACCGTCATCGCGGAAGATATCGGAGGAGTAGCTACGCCCAATTCATTTGCTTGGCTCAACGCTGCTTCATCAGATAAGAAGTTCTATTACGACTTTAGACTCATGTCTCTCGAGCACTGGAGAGAAATTGAGAAGGCTGTTGACAACTTACCGATTCACTGGGGAGGTACAACAAGCTGGGATAAAACGGCTGAAGAACTTGAGGAGGAGCAAAAGAACCTGACTGCATGGGGATATGAGGTTATTCGAGTTGACAAGACGGAATTATCGAAGCGGGAACCTCATATTGAAGAGGCGAAGCTGCCAGAATGGGGTCTTGGTTACGATCAGGAGGGGGCTTTGGAAGCTGAGAAGGCGGCTGAGCTACTGATCAACCTCGCAAAAGATAACGGGGCCAAGGTTATCGAGACCAGAGCCACAGGAATTACCAAAACCAATGGCCATATCAGCGGTGTCACTCTCTCATCCGGCGAAATAATTCCTGCAGACCATGTCGTCGTAGCCGCAGGTCTCGGAAGCGTCTCCCTCCTCGCACCACAAAACATCCGCCTCCCCCTCAAAACCACAGCTGGTCTCCTCGTCAACACAAAGCCCACCCCTAAGAAGCTAATCAACGGGGTAATAAACGCTCCCGAACTACACATCCGCCAAACCCTCAAAGGCGCCTTGCTTTTCGGTTCAAGCTACGCTGGAGGTGACCTAGGCGACGACCCAGAAAAGACAGCACGTGAACTTTTCGCCAAACTTCAAAGCTCAGTCGTCGGTGGAGACGAGCTTGAGTTCAGTCACTACACTATTGGCCATCGAGTACTGCCGGAAGATGGACTGCCGATTCTTGGAGAGACGGGAGTAGACGGACTTAGTGTCGCTGTGATGCATTCTGGGGTTACGAATGGAGCTCTTGTGGGCAAGTTGTTGAGCAGGCAGATCCTCACTGGGGAGACGGATCCTATACTGGAGAATTTCCGACTAGATCGTTTTGCATGAATGTCTTGTTAGTCAAAGTCCTCTCGCATAAGGGATGGAGATGATGCCTAGGAGAAAGTTAAGCCTCTTTAAACTACCCACAACCTTACTCCCGTATTCCTCCGCTGTTGTCTCGATTTGTCCTCTATTTCACAGTCCTGGGGCGAGTTCATTCAATATCAGAGGTTCTCTTGCTCTCTGAGGCTAATAAATCCGTGTGACGTATGGCCTTCCTTCTGTGATCCGTCAGGATCTTTCCAGCTCTGCAAAAAAGAGAAGGCCAGTTTTATTAAATCCCCCTAGGCTCTGGCTCTATAAAGAGCCAGCATCGTGGCTTCTAAGGATGAAGATTGCTCCTTCTCATCAAAGCAACCCGACGACCAATCTTGCCTCGCATGTCTTCTCAGACCTCATTTTTCATTCTTCACTCTCCATCTTCATCAACATCAGAACCGCGATCGATCAATCTTCTTGGCAATTCATCACTATCCATCCACTAGTTACTTGCTTGACAAAAGCCGATACGCTTCAAACATGTCTACGTAAGTTATCTAACTGACCGAAAGCTTCCTGCTGACAGACCCTCTCCATCAAGAGCCGACAGTTATGTCCAGGCATACCTTAGTCTCTCTCAAATAACCCTCGATGTTGTAGAAAGACTTGACGAGCGAATCCCATCGGGAAAAACAACCATGACCGTCGATATCATGGATGCCTTTCCTAGCACCAAATCTTTTGTGAAGCTCGTTCAGTTCGAGAACAACCAGGGAATCGCCGAAACAGCAGTGCTCAAGCTTTATGACCGGACTTGCCCTGGGCGCATTCGTAAATCCATAGACCCTTCGATGTCAGCGGAACAGGCATTTCTGGAATTTGTGCGGACTGGGAAAATGCGCGAACTTGTCCCAGAAATGGAGATCACCTGGAAAAACACCCTCAATACACAGGAAGCGGTTGATTACTTCTATTACGACCCTCAGCAGGCGGTCAAGCATTTTACCGTGTCCAAATTCGAAGCTCGTGTCTGGTACGAGTTCTACCATCGCCACAAAACTGAGTTAAGGGCGTACAAGCAGCTCAATAGCATGCAGGGCAGAAAGATACCGCGTCTTTACGCAAATGTGCGAATTCCATTATCCGTTGTGCACCCAGGTGCATGGAACGCAACCCCGGATGAGGAAGAATTCCGATGCGTTCCTGGCCTTCTTCTACAATACTCTGCTTGCAACAAACTCAACGACCTCCAATTACCCTGGCAGGACCCTACTGCATCCGAGCAGGCGCACCGCGACTGGTCGGCCCTAACTGAACGAGCCGTGAATGCCATGGATCAGATCAACGAGTTCGGCGTTGTTCTCAAAAACTATAGCAACAATGTTATGTTCAAGAACGCGAATGGCGTCCTAGAGCCATATATCATCGATTTCGCTCAGGCGACGTTGAAAGAGGACTTGGTCGACTATTCGATCAGGGAAAAGAACATGGAGGCTACAGACTTTCCCCCTCGGCAGAGGGAAATCATGTATTGGAATAAGGCCAGGGATTACAGTAACCCTGCATCGGTTGATCAAGCCTTCAGTGACCATGACGGTTTACACATACCATGTCAGCTTCCTGATTATGAGGCGAGAATCAAGGAAATCAAGCAGCAGGGACAGAGCGGGAAGTCTCAAAGCAGCCAGACTCAAGGTGACTGAGAGGACGAAGCTGAGTTTCGAGAACAGATGGAAGCATGTGTTAACTTGAGGTGCTTGAAGCACTTGCCTGGGGAACGGGCTTGACCCGCCTTGTAGTCACAGTACGTAGCCGTAATTTTATCAATAAAGTCTCAGGGAGCAAGAAAACATCCGATCTTGACATAAGGTGTTAAGGTAAGCTTGTGAAAAGATATCCTAAACTCAGTAAATATCCTAAACTTGCACCAAGTTACCTAAGTCTTTTTATCATTTAGGATCAAGGTCCCAAGTTTTCTTTCCTCCCCTTGCACGGCATTGCGGACAATTATTGCTTGCCGAATAGACTATTATCTCTTTATTCTCCATTGTAGTCTGCAAAGCCTGCTGACGGCCCATCCCGACTAATCATGTAACCGAACCGATTTGGCTCCTTTAGCACCAGTGGAGGCATGTCCTGATTATTCTGAATCCTTACAAACTGATCCTGTTCCCTACCCCAGAGATCCTTGCCTTCTCTCACAGCGGCTGCGATCTTATCTTTGTCTCTGTACTCTTCCCGATTCATCCATCGATGAGAAAAGCTCGCCATCTTGTTGAGAAACTGGTCTATCGTTGGAAAACAGCTACTGCAATGCCAACCGGCATTACTCAGTACGCCCCTCTCGAGGAAGCGAAATGGACGGAAACCTCCATCTCCATTGCGAAGGTTGGTGGGCTTGAGGGTTCGATGTCCTTGGTAGTAGGTTGCTTGAGGGTGCTGCCACTCTGGACCGGCGTGGAGGAATTGGAATGAGTAGTAGTAGAACTTGGAGGAGAGCGTAAGGCGGCGAGGGAAATTGCAGTATCGGAGGACGAGGAGGGTTTGTGGTCGGGGGATTTCATCGACGTCGGCTACGATGAGAACGTCTCCTTCGTTGGGTGCTCTTGGTCCGTCGAGACTGAGCATGACTTGGTCGAAGGGGGCATCTCGTTGTAGGTCTTCGTAGTCCCAGGCACGATGCGGATCGAAGGTTGATAGGAAGGTTAGTTCGTGATAGATTATCTTGCTGTGATAGCGATGAAATCTGTCCCAGTTCTCTTTGAGGATAAGAGGTTTCGAATGGGCCTGAAATGTTTTTGCTGACTCGACGATGATGAAGTAGTCGACGTAGTCGAACAGTGCATCGAGGCGTATTTCAAGAAAGTCTAGCTCGTCGTTTATCATGAGCAAATCATAAACTTTGCGCTCGCTGGGGGAGCTCTTGGGCACAAAAGCTGAGTAACCGTGGACAGAACAGAGATCACGCGCAGCCCTGGAGGCATAGAGCTCTGAAGTCTTCTGGCCATGATTGGAGGCTGGGCTCAGAAGGTCTATCGACTGTAGCGACTCGGTAAATACTGCATGAGAGCTAGGAAGAGGTCCGAACGTCCACCAGAGCAAGGAACAAATGCCAACAACCAGAAAAGCTCTCAAAACAGCTTTCGGTACCATATTGACCTGAGCATGAGAGATGAAGAGCGAAATGTGCCGAACAGAGATTGATTCTGACATGCCCCTTTGCTGTTACCTAATCTGACTCAGGGCTGTTGGTCGTACACGGAAGTCGGCATCCACGGTTACATGTGATATTCTGCAGCCAACAACATCTGATTACTGTGATACGAGCAGGACATCGTTGACTTGAGGGAGTTCTGATTGGTTGGTCAAAGGTGAAACAGTGTAGCACGCATGAGGGGACTTTTGTGCATCCTTTATGATGATCAACCAACTGCATAGCCACGGTATTTCTTTTACTAATGGATTGTTAGTCCACGCATGCTAGAGAGACAAGTAGGCTGTCGACTCTGAGGGATAAAACGGTCCCGGTTCATCACCATAGGTTTGCGGAGGGTTTCTGGTAATAGATTCTGATAGTCATCCTTTATCATGGTCTCAAGTTCCCTCGCTCCCTTTAGGCATGGCTTGATCTGTATACAGCGGCCATTGACGAGCCCTGTAGTAAGAATGCGGGCAAACACAAGGTCGTATGACAGATGATCGACCGGGCATATTCCTTCTTGGCCAGCGGGAGCTAAACAAGTGCCGATCCTAACCACAGAACGAATCGGGGCTTTTTCTACGAGTAAGCATCAATGCAACAGCACCACTAAAAACAAGAGTAAAGGTTCCCAAGATTAGGTTACCAGTGCGTTCCAGTAAAGAATACAGTCAGACAGTAAAGTGAGGCCCGGGTGCCGGTCTTTAAACGCTATGTCCGGTCAGGCAAAAAGACACAGGGATGTCTGACACATGTAGTTTACGGCATGTCCAATCGCGGTGTAGGACCTTTTGTTATGCATAATCCTGGAGTGAGCCGGTTATAGGTCTATTAGCAGGGATCTCAGCCCTGTCGCCGTTCAGCTTACCTGCGGCCCGTACGGATGCAACTCTTCGTAGGCATGCTGGACGAGGGGGTTTCTGGGCGCTGATCCCTTTGGAATAAGTTCTTTGAATTTGTGGCAAATTCAAAAACGTCAATTAGGAGAGTGCTAGGTATGTTTTGCCTAGAAATGATTATGTTTGCTTGTCAAATCCAAAGCTTTGTAATTAGAATCTGATAGAGGACAGCTGTGACGATCATCCTAGGAGGTTCTAAGTAAGAGTTTGTGCTGTGTCATTCTATGTATCATTTGCTGTAATGATACACTTCGATCAAGATGCCTCAGCGCAAATGGTTGTTTACCGTCACTGCATCTTTTCAAGGAATACATGAGGCACTTTTGACGCTTACACTCTCTTTCCTATAGGCCAGTCCATACTGTGCGAGCTGAAAGGAATTGAGGTATTAATCCTATCGGGGATCATATCATACGTGTCAGTGTAAGTTTTGCGCTACTTAGCTGTCATGTAGCTGTGTTGGGCTCTGGGTGAACTTAGCAGAGTCCAAGACCGCCATATGAAATGGAAGTTACTCGCGTGTTGACTACAACTCTTAGCGATTTCCTTTTTCATCCAAGATGGTAATAGAGCTTAGATACTTGGATTTCACTAGAGTTACCTCTACTTTGAGAAATAAAACAGGGAGTCGTGCGATGCTGTACTTCTACGGACCATCGGTACTTGGAATCTGATGTGCATCTTCTCAAGACGCATTGAGGCTGACCAACACGAATTAGCCCCCAGTCTCGTACATCAGATGTTTCTTAATGACGTTGTAAGATGAATCCTTCCTTATGGACGTAGTCAGGAATGTCTCCGCGCATGATGTGAGGATCAAAGTCGAAAGGCATACCTCATTTGAGCATCACTCGTCAGCAACGGCCTGTTACCATGTGATATCCAAGTGCTAATAATCGATATAACGGTGACAATCACTCTCTCCTTCAGCTATAAAAGCTCCCATTAGTCTCAACTTTACGAAAGACAACACCGCAAGCTTATCCCTCTTCAATAACCACTCCATTTGACTATCAACCAAAATGAAGACTGCTTTCTTCAACATCGCCGCTCTGGCACTCACCATCTCCGGTGTCTTTGCCAACCCCGCCCCTAATGGAATGGTAGTTGACATCTCCGAGCGCGACGGCGTTCTCGAAGTCCGCGAAGTTGTAAGTCCTCCTCACCTTTCCCCAAGTCGTGTGGGTATTGATGTACAAAGCCCCGTGCCGAGGCTGGCATTCAGTGCAGAGAGTGTGTTCATCTCGGTGGTCGCTGCACCATCGGTGATGGAAGCTGCTACGCTTCTGAGCATGCTAGTTGTCGCTGGTGTGGCAATAACTGCAAGTCTCGATGTATCGGTGATGGACAGACTTGCGAGCAGTGGTGTCTTTAGGTCGTTCCATACAAATTGGTATTGACGCTCCTTTGTATGTACTGCTGAGTGGTGGAGATTTTACAGTATCAACACTCCTTTAACATGAGAAATACTTAACAGAAGGCTAGCTAGCTTATTACATTCGCTTTATTGAAGCTACTGTCCCATATCTCACCACATTGCACTTTCGTCCTGACATTCGAATTGTAATCACCTTCTTCCGATGGGTCAGAAGTAAGTATTCTAAAGTGGCTACAGGACAGATGTAACTGCAATCAAATACTATAACACTATGCCTGACCTGGATGAATGATACTACAAACTAATCCCTTGGAAATGCTGGTGTTGCATGACTCTCGCTTCCGCCTGATATCCTTCTGACTCTGATCAAGCTCTTTCAAGACTTGATCAAGTCCAATATCCTTTCCATCCTTCACAGCAGGGACCATCTTTCCATCCCGCTTCCTGAAGCAACCGTTTACCAAAACAGCCTCAATATCGCGGGCCTCACTGTACGTCACGATCGCTGCGACTGGTTCCTCCCTGGCCGACGCGCCAAATGCTAACGACTGATCTCGGGAGAATATCAGAAGATCCGCTCGTTTACCGACAGCAATAGATCCTATCTCGTTTTCCATACCAACAGCCCTCGCAGCTTCAATAGTCGCTTTGTTAAAAACATCATGACTTGTTTGATCAAACTTATCAATCCTTTCGCCTTTTTCTTTATACTCAAGTGTCTTTTGTAGACGGGAGAAAAGAAGTGCGGTTCGAGCAGCTTGCATAAGCGATGATGATGTGAGGCAGTGGCAATCTGCGCCCAAGGCTGTGATGAGTCCTGGTTCGAATAGGAGAGGCCAGCCCATTGAACCTTGAGCTTCTGTCGCTGGTGTGCAAGCTAGTGGGACGCGGTGCTTCTTGATAATGTTGAAGTCTTCGTCGTCCATGTAGTTGCCGTGCGAGATGACGATGGTGTAGTCGTCTTCTGGGCCGGGGAACAGAGAGTACTTCTCAAGAGCCTTTGGTACAGAGGGTCCTATATTGTCAGCATTTGACTACATGATTGGTCAAAATTGGCTTACCGAAATTGCCGCTGTGTGATGTGATAAGCTTGACACCAGCTTTGAGCGCTCGACGGAATAGCTTTTCGACTTCCTGCTGTGGCATATGATATCCATCGAATGAAACACCAACATTGACACAACCGTTCCCGAAAGGAGCTCTTTGGGCTAAATCTTCGACATGCTTGATGAATGGCTCAGATATAGACATGGCATTCGGGACACATGATTCGCTGTCCCATTTCTGGAGATTCAAGAACGTTTCTCCGTATGCGAATACTCCTCGGATACCAGAGTCGGAAAACGCAGATATAGCAGACTCGGCTACTTTATATTAGTCGTGATCGAGTGCTGCGAGAACTATAGACGTACCGTGTTCGGGAGATTTGCATCCGTGGCAGTGATCGAGGACGAATGTCGTTCCGGCATCGATAGCTTCAAGACAACCTGCCAATTGGCCCCAGTAAATATCTTGAGGTGTGTAATTGAAGGACTGGAGGAGATCTAAAAAGTCAGCTACCTCTTTGGCAATTAGACATGTACTGACCGTCTGAGAAGTAATCCAGCCAGCAATTATCCGTTCCGTAACCCTTAAGCTGCGTCTGCCAAAGGTGATGGTGTGTATTGATGAACCCGGGGCTAATTATCTTGTTGGTGCAGTCGACAACTTCAGCATGAGGTGGAGGTTTGATATATTTGCCGATTTCTTTGATAATACCGTCTACTATCAGAATAGTGGTGTTTTCGACGACTTGGATAGCATCATGCTCGTCATGCTGTATTACCAAGCCATTCTGCAAAAGAAGTGACTGAGACATGTTGATTTATAATTAAGACGGCAGAATAGCCAATTCCGTTTTCCATCTTCTCCCTTTTCCTTTTATATCCAACACAATCAGTTAACTACACTCCTCATTTTCGCTAAGCATCAAGCTGTAGCTGTAAGAATCATAGCCAACCTGGCATTTCAAGGACTGATTATCACCAAACTGGATCTAGCGTTTCATCGACCTTGGTAAAGCGTCGGAACACCATGTGGAGGAATATTACGAGGTTATCTGTCAGCAGATTCAGATCTCGAAACGAGACGTGCGTTGCCGAATTCGTATAAGTCCAGCCAAGTCGGGGTATCGGGTGCACTGTACTTGGCGAAAGGCCGAGAATAAACACGAGTGCCGACATATTTTTGTATGGTTTATCGGGACTTGATGAAAGCGAGTGCCGACTTCACTCCACATTGCTTCCCCAGATTTCATGTCGATCAAGAAGATCCTGATCAACTGTGGACCTAATCCCGAAACATGTCGCGTCTATCCTGACTTGGCAGTGAGAAATAGAGGTTTGTAATGAATGACTGATGTTCCGTCGATTCGGGATGTGGGGGTTTAAGCTTAGGATCGGGTAGCTCTGACGTCGGATGCTGAGGAAGAAGTCGTCGAGTTGATAAGCCCCTTCTAATTACAGATATTAATTTCAGTATAAATTATATGGTTCTTCTTATTGTTGAAATGTAAATACCATGATCTTTGGAGATCGCTGGACTTTCGTTATTTGTAGTTGCGACTTGTAGCTGAGAGCTTGAATCAACACGGAGGACTTGGCTGGACCCTCTCTGTCCACTATCCCGCGATCCACTGCTGTGGTCTGTAATTGGCCTAGACGACAACCATCCAACTGGAATCATAAATACAAGATCCCAGCTACGAAGAATTCATGAATACTGCGGGGTCTCTTAAGTAACTGATTTGCGTCAAGCATAAGATTTGTTGCCTGCTATCCAGGTAGCCTTGTTTAATTGAGTTTCTTCCCGTTGCATCCGCTGCACCATATCACGCAATGCAACTCTGATTCCGCAATTACACTCGTACGCCATAGAAGAGTTGTCCCGAAAGTTAAAATACATCATTTCCTTACAATGATAGCATATAGTCAATCACATGACGCGAAAGAACGATAATGTGTTCGTGGGCGTGGATCATCTACGGAGCATAGGAAAGCTCGATATCCAGACCTGATGATATCAAGAATGCTGGTCTCAGGATCTCCTGAATATATATTAAATTTCTCGGATGCATAATATCTCTGCTACCTATGCATATCCATCAACCATTTAAGATAGCCGGCAAACCTCTATTAGTCTTCTAGGCATGCCCTTGTCAACTTTTCGTCCCACGGTAACAGTAAGGTACTTACCCAGTTAATTCTAGGATCATGCAGACCTGTATCTACTGACCTGGCGTCGAAGCTGCTTGGATTGTTCAGCAGAGCTTATGGAAATTTCGACATCCCTAACTATCAGTAACTATAATTACAAATATGTGCTCTACTGCCCAGTACAGGCAAGGCATCTAGGTACCTATAATTGTGTCGCTGATTCATGGTTGTACAAGATATAAGTGGGTCTGTCTCCCAGGCTGCCACTGCCTCGAGCAAACTCTTTCTTAACTCTGTTCAAAACTTCCTCACTCTTATTGCCATCGCGCTACAGCATCTCATCTCCATCATCATAAATACCACTAGCGATGGATCGCTTCCCCAACGAGGTCCTGAGCCATATCTTCAGCTCCCTCCTTACTGAAAGAGAAAAGCATCGTCTGCATGATGACATGATCGAACACGCCTTGGACGTTCGCCTCGTCTGTCACCGATGGAATGATGTAGCGACCGAACAACTCTTCCGGACGGTCACGCTCTAGCAGAGTTATCACACGATTCAAAATGACTTTGGCTCCTGGCATCAACTTTTAGAAACAGACTCTATCAGAACTGCTGTGCGACGCGTCGCTATCGAGACCGCACCACTCTCTTAGGAATTGGGCTCTCACTACATTTCATTTTGTCCAAATTCTTGGCTTAGGGATGGCCATTGGCCTGAGTTCAACTCTGCTATAAGCCGCATCTGCGATATGCCAAACCTCGATTGTCTCGAAGTGCGTTTCTCGTCCTTTTGCAATGAGGAAGTGTTTGCAGGATCTTGGCAGGAGCCTTCACATGTACGCAAGAAGACTCTTGAAGCCATTTCGAATATATTAAGGGATCGCGAGTCCCGTCCCGAAACACGCATTATCCGTGAGTTAGTACTGAACTGCCTCGAGGCTAAGTTCTGTCCGCTAAGTTAAGCTCTTAGCTACAAGTCTTAACTATAAATAATATATCTAGCTTATAACTTAGATATTATACTAAATAACTAACTAATTACTATAGCTAAAGGCTAATAAGAAAAAAACCTAAAGTATAACTCTTTAACTAGCCTTAAAGGTATATAAGATACTCTAATCTATTAGCTAAGAAAGGTTAGCTTAATACTATAAATACCTTAGATCTTTAAGATAGTAGCTTTAATAAGAATAGTCTTTTATTAATATTATCTAAACTAACTAAATATTTAAAATTATACTAATAAAGCTATAGTTATACTATAAGTTATATTTTAATATAAAAATACCCTTTAAAATATAAATAGCTATTAGGACCTTAAAGAAAATAAAAAAAAGGCTATAAAATTAATCTATATATAGGACTTTAATTAGCTTAGTAATAAATTTCTTATAAACCTTACTTTTTTTAATTATAAGACTATTACTTATATAGTAGCCTTTAGTAAATTCCTTATAAAGGTTATTTAAGTTACTTATTAAAAAAAAAGTATACTATTTACTTTAAAGAAAATAAAGGTAAGAAAGAAAGATAAGAAGGAAAAGGCTATATAGCTATTATAATAAAATCTAGCTTAAATTATATTTATATTTAAGGTATAGATAGTAATTTAGCTAAAAGGGACTTTTTATAGGTATAGTATATAGCTATTAGAATTATTAAGAAATACTAATATATAAGAAAAGCTTAACCTAACTAAAGAAAGTTTTATAATAATATATATATTAGTATAATTAGGGCTAAGAAGAAGGTTTAGGGTAATCAGAAGGTGGTAACGGAGTTAAGTTTATAAGTTAATTATAAGGTTAGAAAATACACTTTGGGTTTAATATAATGGGAACTGCCTCGAGGATACGCCGTTACTTAAGGATCTCAACGACAATCTGTTACACAACATTAACAAGCTGCACATTCGCGTGGCTTACTATGACGACGAAAACGAGAGGCCTGAATTTGCCTCATATCTCTCAGGTACCCTCTTGCCTTCAGTTTCTGAGCACCTGGTCGAGCTCACGATTGCTGGTCACTACTAGGGTTCTATCCCAGCTGAGTTTAAGGGCAAGGGTCTATCATTCCCATGCTTGAAGAACTTGACCCTGGATCAATACATCATTCTTCGACAAGATCAGTTTGACTGGATTCTTGAACAACGTTCTCTTATCAATTTGAACCTTTACAGCTGCAAGATCGCGACGCACTGTCTTGTGCAACAGCCCGATTTCGAAGACTTGGGCGTTGACCTCAATGGGTGGAAGAAACTACCAGACTTCCCCTCCATGGACGAGACAAACTATAGTCACATGAGTCTTCCAAATCTGGAACCCCTTGAACCTGGCTGGTATATGAATGATCTCCGATGGTCAGACTTGTTCGATCGTATCCGCCAAGATCTACCACTCTTGGAAAACTTCAATTTCAGATGTTCCAGCTGGCAAATTTATTTCGAAGGCCTTCCAGAAACTCTCCATAACAATGATCTACACAATCGGTACTACACGTTTGACAACGGAAGTTGGGGGTGGATGTTGTACATGCCTGCCAATGAGCGTCCGTGGTCGACGGGAAGGGACTATTTCGAAGTTAAGAACATGCCAGGAACACCAGTGGGTTTATACGAGCGTACTGAGCCAGCTGATCGACTTGCATTGGAGACACTGATGGAAGTGACACGCAAGCGACGTGGTGAAAAGTAGTGCGCTCTTGAGGGAAGATCAGCCATAAGGTAAAATGGTTCGAGGAGGCAAAAAGATCTGGGACATTCACCGTTGGTGGCAAAATGGCCAACATACAGCTCTCCTGAGTTGAAATGAGCTTGGCTCAGTGTTGTTGTTAGATACTAGAGGTCCTACGTTTTCTTGCCCCTTGAGGCCTGGAACAAGTTGTGGAATTATTATTCATTCTTATGTACAGAGTAGACTATGGTATCTATTACAAAACAACAATCGCCTCTCTCAAATGCTCTCATCTTTCCAACATACAGGCCAAGAAACATTGGCAGGACTCAAGGATGCACCAGTGAAACCAAACGAGGAAAGGCCTCCAACCAGGGTGGTCCTAGCTCCCAATTATTGAGATCACATGCAATGGCCTCAAACTCGGGGCTTACGCAAACATGGCCACCTTGAACGGCCATCAAAGGACATCCAGGCGGCCATTTCAGTTGAAGAGACTCGAGGTATATCTTGACAGAATGCCTTGACTTGATACGTGGATTCGTACAGAGAAAATCTCGCAGGTCGGGCCAAGGGATGTAATCGATGCTCACAGGATGAGGATATGTATTCTGAACCTCGGTAGGAAGCAGCCACGGCGGAACATCCTTGAGAGTCATAGGATCAGGATGTAAGCGCCACTACACGAAGGATTAGTATGCAGGAGACAATGAGGAAAAGATGAACTCACTCTCATAAGACGATAGGCAAAGAAATACACCCCAAACAAAGTCTCCACGCTAGCCATCTCAAAACCCTTGAGAAACGAAGTCAGAAAACATGTGACTGCATTATCCCCGTAAGAGTGAAGCGTCATGTTGGGCAGCTCAGGGTTCCTCGGCAGGGACCTAGCGTGGAGCGGATCCTTGGGAAAAGCAGCATGGGTCTCGTAGAGGATGGCGAAACTCCGATACTCGAGACAATCAGCCTGCGAGTGGTGCTGCACTCCGCATCGGCAATCGACGTGCGACGGCGTGGGGAATAAACTAGACACTACCTCCGGGACCTCGGCAGGCGGGATGTCGTGGTGGTCCGCCGCAGCAGCACATGGAGCACCACCCGGCGCAGCTCTTCGCCCTGCGGGGAAGTCCGGGGTGTCAACGCTCGTGTCCATCTCATAAGCCTCGCCAGGGGGTTTCTGCGAAGATCTCTGCTGCAGAGCCACGAGATCAGCGCTCAACTGCGGGAGCGTCCGGAGCTGGGCGGAAACGGTGTCGAGGTTCTTTCTGATCTGTGCAATGTCTGCTTCCATCCGCTCCATGCGCTGCTTGTGCTCCTGGCGGTTCTCCCTGTGCTTGACGCGATCTGCCAGTCGCTTCTGGCTCATCTGAGCCTCTGTGCGCACCCGTCGCTTGGACGAGCCGCTGGGTGGAGACGCGGACATGAGAGATGAGTGTGAGGTGGCTGAAATAGGGAGGTGGTCAAAAAAGCTATATAGTCTGGCTGTCAATATTCGAAAGGGGATATCCACTGTTTTGAACGAGGGTTTCTGGCGATGCTTGCTTTGAGTGAGGAAAAGCTCAACGGTGAAGAAAGATAAAAAAGGGGAGACGCGTCCGACGTCGACCAGTTAAATAGACTTGAAACGTGGTTACGAATAGGTAACCCCCGTGTCGTTCGTTGACTTGGCACTGAAGACGAGAGTGTCAGGATTGACACTAGGAGGGAGGTAAGGTGAGTTAAGGTAACTATGTCAGGTGTACATTACATACACGCACGTGTAGAGGGTAGAAGAGCGTTGAATTTCTCTGCCTTTGGGTGTGCGAGTTTGGCTGCGACGGGAGGCGAAACGCGGGGTAAAGCGCCGAGATGAGCACCGGATTATTCCCTGTTGAGTCCTAGCGGCGCAGGGGTTTGCCAGGTCTGTTGGGGAGGAATTGTAGGCGTGATTGGCTGGACGTTGTGTATGATTATCAGGAACTTGGATCTTGACAGTTGACGGGTGGTTTAAGCATAGATTGGGTTTATCGGGTATCTGAGCTGGGCTGGGTTATATGTATGTTTTGTCGCTTTGGGGAATTTAACCGGCCAAAAGGGAGTGATCGTTGGATGGAGAGGGTGAGGGGCTAACCCAACAAAGTAGAGATGATCTTGCATACCCTAGAGCTGCATGAGATTACGAGAGGACTTATGCTCTATTGAAGGGTGAGGCATGTGATGACAGTCTACAGTGAGTTCTTGTATCCGTTTACCCGTGGCAACAACAGCAGCACGAAAGATAAATGACCTGTTCCTGTTTTCTACCCAGATTTGAGTCTTAGAATTAGGCTGATCAAAATGAGACACAGAAGCCAGCCAGATACACCACTTCTAAATTTAAAAAGATTACACTAAGTTTGGAACTAAATATGTAGCTTAAAACTACACCAAGTTGTGAACTCGATCTCTCAGCCCTTATTTGTCAGTGGGGGCTAACTCTGCCTTCTGCCCATAAATAACCACACTACCTCAAGATTAGTAGGATTAAAATCCAAGAAATCACTGGAATAATCGATAAGTCCTTCAAAACCCAATTAACAGAAGAAATGGTAGAGACTCCCAAAATATCTACCACGAAAACATCTGTCCAGTTACCTCCTCAGAGAAATTCCACAGTTTCTCAGCCTCACTGCTAGAAACAGCCAGAGGCTTCGCTCCAGCATTGATCTGGCAATCAGCGAGATACGCCCCGTAATTCTCACTCCCTTCATGAGTCTCTCCAACACCATTCGCAAGCTTTGGATCCAACGCAGCAACAAGACTAGTCGAAGCCCCAGCGTCCACCGACTTGTGAGTATAGAACCCCATCGAGCCCAATTTCCCAACAGCCTCCACCGTCTCTTTGGGAAAGTTTCTCCCCAATTCAGTCGTCATGATGACACCAGGGTGAGCAGCAAGAGTGAGAATGCCGTGCTTCTCAAAGAGACGCTTATTAGCCTCAATGCCGAAAAGGACGTTGGCGACTTTGCTGCGATTATAGCCATCAAGGGGGACATAAGCAGCTTCTTCGCTGTCTTCGTATCCCCAGAGTTTAAGTAATTCGTAGTTTGGCTGCTCCTCCTGTGTAAGGTCTTTGTTCTTTCTGTCAAAGTTCATGTCGCTCCAGCGCATGTTTGATCCCATGGGAGAGGCAGAAGTGACATTGACGATACGAACAGAACCCTTTGGTTTGTTTTCGGTCGCTTCGATGAGCTTGGGCATTAGGAGGCAGCTGAGAAGCCAGTGACCGATATGGTTGGTTGCGAGATGCATTTCAATGCCATCCTTGGTTAGAGTACGTTCTTGAACAGCCATAACACCAGCGCTGTTAATGATAAAATCAATGCTAGGAATATCTGACCAAGAAAGGATTTCTTTGGCTGCCTTGCGGACGGATTCCTGACTAGAGAGGTCGACCGCCAAGAATCGGTAGTCGACATCTGGGAACTCAGCCTTGAGTTCATCGATGCTCTCCTTTGCCTTGGAAGGACTGCGGCCGGCGAGGATGACATGGGCCGGAGACTGGGTGGACTTGAAATGGTAAGCATGTGGGTTTAATCAAAGAGGGAAGAACTTACAAAGGCTTGAGCGGTTGCAAAGCCAATACCTCCGCAGTTGACTCCAGTGATGAGGACTGTTTTGCCACGGATACTGTTAGAAAACGCTTTGGCAACTTCGATGGCTTCGGTGTTAGCTCCAAAGTCTCTGTGTGTGGTTGATGCCATGATGATAGATGAGAAGGTGTCTAGTAATATTGAAGGAATAATCTGAGTATACTGTGGATGTGTAGAGATGACTGACGTCTGTATTGACTGAGTGCGACCATCCTCTCTACTTATACTCAAAGAGACCTCGGTTGGAAGTCTGGATATTTACATTGAAGCCTTGTTCTCAAACCATCCAATACAAGACTTGCTACCCGATTCGGAAACCATCTCAAGATGTCACTTGGGAGATATTGGCGCCACTATAGTCTGGCCTGAGCCAATGAGAGACTTGCTGCCATATCTGGTTAGAAGGTCCTCACCATTTCTCAGACACCTCATTGGCTGCTTATCTTCTACCTGGTATTAAACTTGGACGGAGTTAACGGATTTCTTTATATGGCCCTTATCTCCATGAAGTGATCACACGTCCGTCAATCGGACTTGGTCCCATAACTTCCGGCCTGGCTGATCGTGAATAGCATCCATCCACGGAAACCTCGCTAAACATTCCTTGACCTGTTCCCAAGTCATGATGCCAAGTAATGAAGCTTGCTCTCGAAGTGTCTCAACAATCCACCCACGACCATCCCTAGCTGGAACTGAAATTCCTCCCAAGATGAGAAGCCAGAACTTGAACTCATCTTCATCCTCATTCCACTTGGATCCAATGGCTTCCTTCACAAGATCCTTGATAAGTCCCCGTCTAGCTATGCGATCCTGCGTATTATTAAAGTAGACCGTCATCATAAATAGGGATAACCCGATGTGGTAAGAAGACTGAGTATCCTGCTTGAATCTGGATTCACCAATTGTGCGAAATTGCAGCAGTCGATAGCAGATGGATACCAAGACTTCCTGAAATTCAAGGAGATCGAGAGGCTTCTCATCCTGGTGTTTGTTGAGCAGTCTGCACAACCCCATGGCGTCGGATAATGCTTCTTGTAGGATTGCGTCAAGTCGACTGTGGTATGCAGCCAAGTCTTGCTGTAAAGTGAATCCCTTGTATGCCAAATTGCGTTTTATGTGACATATATGATCTCGATAAAATAACGGGCGTCCGCCTTGTTGCATGGCGAAGAGAATATCAGTCCTGTATACATCAGCAACCTTCTATGCAAAGTTGACGAAACATATACTCACCGACAAATCTTGACAGCAACGACAGCATCTCCAATATTCTCCAGCCCACCACGAAGGTCCACTATCTTCTTCAAACCCGCCATATGCGTCTCAGCAGCCGCGTAATGTTCTGCTGCCTGTTCTTGATTAACAAGAGCCAATATGATCGAAATCGTTTGGTCCGACAAAGCTTCTTTGCTATTCAATCTCGCTTTGAGTTGATCGAGAGTCTGAGATATACAGCTCAGCGAGTTGGTGCAGTTGTAGCCTATACCGAGATATATCTCATTTGACGCTTGGATAAGCGCCAGAGAGCAGTCATAAGCTTTAGATCATTAGTTAGTGCGATGTTCCTATGGGCGTATTACTTGCATGCTTTGTCTTGAAACATGATCTCGAGCCATTTGGCCTTGTCATTGTCACACGAGAAGCCCAGCTGAACTGGGTAGACGTGTCCGACTGTCACGTTGAAGACTGGCTTGTCAGCACAACGCGCCAATCTCAATGGGCATCAACTCACAGTCGTCTATCGCTTTACCAGCAACTTTTGTGACCGGAACAGGAAACGGGAAGCTGAAGAATTGAGTGGCGAGCGGTCGAGGAATTCTTTCCATTGGCCGATACTGAACAACCTGGTTCGTCCGCGATGGTCGATGAAAAGTTTTGCCTGCATTCTTGCCCTTCATTACATGTCGTCGCATGAGCTTTTTCGAAGTCTTGTCAGCATTTAAGCCGTCCACGAAAAAGAAGTTTTGCTCCATCTGAGCAGTTGGTGGTTGCAGGAGTGAGATTCGATGATGTCAACGTAAGCAAATTCCGCTTTGGTATTGGCGAGCCGCGTGCCTAATCAATACCATGAATCAGAAGAAGTCATCCCTTGGATATATTAAATGAGTCTCACATCAAGGCATGAAAAATGCAATCACAGTCCTATCATGACCAACTTCAGCTCATAATTCGTCTTCTCATTTTATCTACTCTACATAAACTCGCTCATCTCTCATAATACAGACTTTTACAAGTTATACATCCTAGACGGAAACAGATCCACAAGGACCGCCAGCATGGCTGTGTCCGCTAGATCGCTTCAGAACAGAAGCGACCTCAGCATCCCATCGTCGAGTGTTGTGGGTAACCTTGGGCAGGCTCTTCCAGGTCTTGGCATAGCGAGCCACAGAGTTGGCGATGGCCTGGGTGTTGACGAGGAAAGCCTCCTTGTTGAGGTTGTTGATGTCGTCGCCGATCTTGTGGTAGTTGATATCGTAAGCGACACCAGCCTCGCCGCCAAACTTCTTGGCCTCCTCCTCGGTCTTGAGCTGCTCGGCGCCGGTGAAGAGACCGCCGGAGGGAATTCCGTTCTCGATGAAGGCGGCGTAGTCGGAGCGGCCGCTGAACTCGGAGGGGACGTAGCCGAGACGCTTGGTCTTGAAGAAACGCTCAAAGTCCTTCTCGATGGCGTCGGAGCCAGCGGGTCCGGTGAGGTTGAAGGCGCTTCCATCACCGTCGTAGATACCATAGACGTAGTTAGGGCTGGCAATCTGGTATTTGTTAGTAATTGGCTTTTATTAAGGCGACTGTATGTCTTACCATATCGAAGTTGAGGTAGGCTCGGATCTTGGCGACTTCAGCGTCAGAACCGTTGATGCTCTTCATGTAAGCATATGATCCGAGAAGACCAAACTCCTCGGCACTCCAGAAACCAAAGCGGACAGCGTTCTTGACACGGTACTTGGTGAGAGCCTGGGCAACCTTGAGGATACCAATGATACCAGAGCCATCATCGCTAGAGTTTTTTAGCATCGAGAAATTTCAAAGGCATATTGGGAACTTACTTAATACCGGGACCGGCAGCAACGGAGTCAGAGTGGCCTCCAACAACGAGGACGTTGTCGTGGTCGCCCTCCTTGGTCTCAGCAATGACGTTGAAGGTGACACGGTTCTCAACGGTAGCATCAACCTTGAGGTCAACGGTGACCTCACCAGCCTTGGTCTTGGCAAGGATAGCCTGACCATCCTCTTGGCTGATACCAACAATAGGAGCGAACTCGCCAAAGGGCTCACCAAGAGTACCAGCCAACTCGCCAGGAACATTGTTGTATACAATGACAGCAGCAGCTCCGGCAGTCTTACCGTTGGAAGACTTCTGAGCAAAGGGGCACTCTCCTCGAAGAACGAGAACAACGTTACCCTCAGACTCAGCGGGGAAATCACTAGCCTCACAGCCAAGGTTCTCAGCAACGACAAGAGGACCACTAGCCTCACCAGCAGGAGTATAAGTCATGATGGCAGCAGTGATATCATCGCCGTCAACCTTGAGAGAGGCAGTACCGGCAGAGTACAGCTCAGTGAAGGGCTGCTTCTTGACATTGTAGTAGCCAGTCGCCTTGAGGGTCTTGTAGAGCCAGTCGACAGTGGCGTTGTGGCCGGCGCCACCAAAGACACGGGTGTTGCCGTTGGCCGTGGCGATGTCCTGGAGCTTCTGGGCGCCGGCCATGAGGTCCTTGATGTTGATGTCCTTCTGGAGCTTGAGCTCGTTGACGAGGGGCTTCTTGGTGGCGCTGGCCGCCAGGGCGAAGAGGGGGAGGGAGAGGGTGGTGAATCTCATCTTGGGCTGGGCTGGGCTGGACTGGACTAGACTGAGAGGGATGAGGAGTGAGGAAGGGGTTTCTGAGGGTGGAAATAGTTGATATTTATATATTGCTGATGGTACGGAATTAAGTCTTACTGTAATCTACTCGTCACAACCCCATACTATTTCGTGATAGTATGTACAACGTCCAGCACGGCACTTCTGCATGGCCACGGAAAATGTCCCACGAACCAAGGACCCTCTCACGGCGGCGGGATCCAAAACAGGCAGTTCCAGGGATGTCTCTGGCGATCGAATCTTGGCGTCGTGTTTGCTTCCCCGCAGGAACTGCCTCTTCCAGGAACTAGCGCCGACTCAGATCCCACGTCGCCTGGAACTTTTGGAGTATTCGCCAATCCGACCTATGTTGATAACGGCAGGTCGCAGGGATTATCGACCGCTTGGCACGAGAGATAGAGTGATAGACTAGCGCTGTGATAGAGTTGGCGCTGGGCATTAAGCATCTTTCTACGCTTATTCGTCGTATCGACAGGGATCTGAGATAGAGAGATGGGTTGTTTATCAGCCACCGCGAAATGACATGATGATCTTTTCTAGGCTCCATCCAAGCATTTCCCCTCTTTCTCGACCCTCGGCGGACTTTTGTAAAAGCTTGCAAAAAAAGCCTGTTTGGACAAGTCTTGGGCTCACCGGTTCTTTTGCGGGTCAGCGAGATAAGAAACCTTGTCATCAATTGAGTTGTGCCACAAGCTAGTTTATTTCCGAATTAGTAGTGTTTATCCGAGTGTGGCTGGTTACAATGACGATCTGCACTCTTAAGAGGTGAGGATTCTTTCACGATGCAGTGTTGCAGTGCGTTGAGGATGAATCAAGGCGCTTTGGGGAATGATCTACTGGTTCGTTGAGGCAATATGTAGTGTAACCCAGCCTTGTGAGGCGAATTGACTTTGTGGATGCAAACTCACGGGGATGTGCACTAGATGGGAGAAGATCTGGCTGTACCCTGTAGTTCAATGCATATCAGAGCGTTCGAGGATATCGACGTTTACCGGCACAACGGGCGAAGTATCCGTAGCCATGTTTCATTGCAGAACCGTATTGCTGTGATCTACCTGTCATCAATACCTTAGGCCTGCCTGTGATGCTATGGAGACCTGCAGAGCTGAAGTTTCACTTCCAAAGGCTTGGCGACTAAGATGGAGGTACGAAGTCTGGCTATGGCAATCGGTTCTGACACCTATATACCTTGAGTATCCTATAAAGGTAATGCCTATGGTACATTTTGACGCATACCTTATCTGGCTATCTACCAAAATCACTTCAGAAGCAAAATTCAATAATTAACACTTTGGTTTCTTTCTTGAGGCACCATCTAGCTCTTTCTACTCTATCGCCTCTTCCAGACTGTATTCCTCTTCTTGCCAGTGTCTAATATTCTTACCTCCCTTCTCGGCCACAAGTTCTGATAACCATCTAGATCTGAAAGATAAACAACATGCAAGAGGCGACCAGCCATCGACCGACAGAGCATTGACATCAAGTCCACGCTCAAGCAAAACCGGGCACAAATCCATGTTCGCGCTATTCAAATAGTGAAGCATTGTTCCCCCATTGTGACATGTGGCATTAACATCAGCTCCCCTGTCTATCAAAAACCTTGACACACACAGATGTCCATGTTCAAAGGACTTAAAGAGTGCAGTCTTTCCTTCGCCATCTCGTGTATCTATGATGACTCCATAGTCTAGTAGCAAATCAGCCATGTCTACTGAATACTCAACTTGGTGTAAAGCTGTGGAACCGTTGTTATCTTGGGAGTTGACATTCGCTCCTTTCTTTACCAGCAGAGAAAGGATATCAATAGTTTCCTGGTGAACCGGTCTTTGAGTTGCCATTTGGAAAGGCGATGTTCCTTCATTGTCAGGGGCATTGACATCAGCTCCCTTGTCAATCAACAGCCCTACAACATTGACGCCGTAAGGCAAACAAACACAGTATATATCACTTCGTCTCTTCTCGAGCGATTGCCCTAAAACTCGGTAATGGTAAGGCAAACAAGCAGCGTGCAGAGGGGTCTGACCATTCGAATCTTTGACGTTTACATCGACCCCGCTATCAAGCAGAAGCTTGACAATTCGTAGAATATGCCGGTCGAAGTTTGTCCGGGCCTCCAGAGCCAGATGTAGAGCAGTTGCTCCGTTATTGGTCAGGGCGTGCGCATTAGCTCCGTAACGTAACAAGAGTTCTATCCCATCTGGATTGCCACGCTCCGCTAACATATGGAGTGGTGTCCAGTCATTGTCGTCTATTGCATTTGCATTGGCTCCCGCAGCTAGAAGGATACGGATGATATCTGTATTCGATGTCAAATGTAAAGGGGTCTGACCGGAACTTGTCTTTTTGTCGACCAAATTTTCGAAATTCAGCAGCGTTTCTACAACGCTAGTTGTGCCAACTTCAGAAGCGAAGTGAAGGGCACTGTCGCTCAGCCCACCAACCTCGCGGTAGTCTGCTCCGTGATCTAAGAGTAACCGAACGGCCTGATCATGTCCGTTATGTACGGCATACCAAATGGGATCACTGGAATTCAAGTCAACCCCAGCTTGAATTAACTTCGTAATAGCGACTACACTTCCAACTGAAGCTGCGACCTCAAGAGGTTGAAGTGGCTTCTTAGAATACGCATCATGAATAAAATACTTTAACCCCGCTTCTTTCAACAAAGTCTGTGAAATATGCTTATGAGGCCCGAGCAAGAGTTCGTGTAGCGCCTCAACTACCCGGGGAAAATCTGGAAGTCTTTTTATTTTTCTCATGTCATGCTTCATTGAATCTGAAAACCCTCTCATGATATGTTGATTCTGATCTTCTGATGCGACTCTGAGTGTAGCAATCTCATCAGTATAGGCATGGTTTACCATGGCATCAAGAAGAGTTATTACCACTCTCTGATGACAGCCCAACAATGCCATAACAAATGCTTCCCTAACAAATATGGACGTAGTAACTTGAAGGTCCTTATTAAGGTCCAACACCTGACTAAGGTCAAACTCTTTGTCAAGTAGCATCTTCACAACATCCTCATTTCCCGACTGAGCTGCAAGAACAAGGCAATTGGAAGCTTTCCTATTGTATGTCCTCAAACCAGGTGCAGTTCCATGTTGTAACATCCAACTATGCTTCTGGTCGTTGTACTTGGAATGCTCGTATTGGAAGTAAATAGAGCGGTCTGCCTGTGCACCTTGAGAAAAGAGGAGCTGGACAATGTCAGTACGTCCCCTCTCGCATGCCCTCGAGAGGGCATTGTTGAGTTTGTTCTTGTCATATCCATCTGGCCTGACATCCAGTAATCGGTGTACGAGTTGGCTTGTACCGCGATGGGCTGCCATTTCCAATACGTAGTCATTGATAGGTTCAGCCTCACAGGCCCCCCAGCCCGTGAGGAGCTCGACTATCGCGGCATGGCCATTTTCGACAGCATATAGAAGAGAATCCTGCATTCTGACATGATGTCCAGCCTTGAGCAGATCTTCTACGATCGCCAAGTGACCGTTTCGAGATGCCGCACAAAGAGCAGACGTGAAATAAATCCTCCCTTCTAAAGTATCTCCGCTTAAGTCAGCTCCTGCTTTGATTAGCTTTCGTACAAGCGCAGTGAACCCCGCTTCTGACGCCTTGTAGAGAGCACTACCACGGTCATCCGATGCATCTGGGCTAATACCACGATCCAAGAGTAACTCAGCAACTTCCAGATGCCCATTAAGAACTGCCCCATTCAGACAGGCTTCTTTATCCTTAGCTGGAACGTTGAACTTGGGATCTTTCATCATATAGGCGACAGTGTTTCGGAGCCCACCTAGGCAGGCGTTAGAAAACCCGTCTTCGGTTCTCCCATAAAACCATGTTCTGCTGTACGGTCTTTTACCCGGTCGCTGATACCAGTAGTCTGATGGCTGTTCTGATAGTAGTTTGGAGATACGATAAAGTTTCAGAACATTTGATCTACTGAATAAAAGCTTGGCTGTCATTTGAACAATTTTCTCGACAGTCTGTGCTCTCCTTGCAAATTCATACCAGATGTCTTCCGCACGTATGGCTAAGGGAAAGTCGACACAAACACGATAGAGCGGATCTTTAACATCGCTTAAGTAAGTGATCAATGTATCCGTAATAGAAATCGCGGAATTCAGCTCACAGAAGGCATCGAGCTTTGTTAGATACTCCTTGACGGAAAAATGTGTAAGATGCACTTCTTCCCCACAGCACATGTCACCCATTTCATCAAGAGCCTCATCTGTGGCTCTTACGATTTGTATCATACCAGGACAGTATCTTTCAATGTGAGAAGATTTGAAAAGCCTATTTTCAGGGTCAAACCTGACTCGATCTTGATGCCGGTCTAAGCGTGTGGCTAAAATCTCGACAGCCTCAGCTGGGCGCAGAGGTCGCTGACAGTTCACTATAAACTGTAACAGACGGATGGAGTCGCTTTTGTATTGAGGAGGTATGCTTTCCATCATACGGTCGTATGTCTTGGGCAGATCGCGTGGTAAGGACATGAGAGCTTCACGGACAGCATTTGGGGTTAGACAAGCTTCGAGAGTATCCATCTGACAAGCTGCCCAACGGAACCTGAATACATTGTTAGCATGTCTGCACCAAGTCTATTATTATTTTCTTTGTAACATACATTCCGTCTGCTCCGTCTCCAACCTTGGTGCAGATGTCCTTGCGTAACTCTTCACTCAAAGCTTTCTCCGTGAATCTTAGGTTTGTGTCGAGAACCGAAAGAACATAAGACTTTATGTCGCCGTTGACAGCGGTTTTATCCAGACTAAGACAATTCTCTTTCCCAAAGAAACGGACAATCTGAGGTTGAATATCACCTTCGGGCCTAGCCGTTAGAAGAAATTGTACATTCTCCACGGTGAGTTGCCCGATCCATGGGAGAACCGAGTCTCTCGACCTGCACTCATCCAAAGCATCAATCAGGATAAATACCCGGTCAACAGTCCTTAACATGGATTTAATGCAAGATTCCAGTTCTATCTCGTCCGGGTCTCTTGAGCCATCTCCGCAGGATTCGAACAACTCAGAGAGCTTCGCTGATGCATCTTGCCCACCATGTTGATAGAGTTGGAATGCTAGTGACCGGAGAAGGCCATCGAGAGATTGTTTCTCTACGTCGTTGAAGTCGAAGTAGTGTACTAGTGTGATGATGCCATCCATAGCACTGAGATCATCGAGGATTTGAGAGCTTAGTACAGTTTTCCCGCAACCAGCCAATCCATGGAGCCATAAATTCTTTCTTGAGCCTGCCTTGAACTCCGTGAAAGCCGGACTTCGGATAAACCACAGGCCAGTGCCATCATGGCGGCGCTTCTTGGCCTTCGCTACGTTGGTTGATGATCTTGGTGGCTTAAGCCAACGTTCTATGTTCTGACGCCGAATATCTGCATACATAGTGTTTACGGTAGAATTCGTGTCTTCCACACTCAGAGTAATATTTTCCAATTCAATTCCGACTACAAGACTATTTAGTGCCTCCTATACCCCGAACTTCAATGTTTACTCACTTTCGCCAAGTACTTTGGCAAGAGGCTTCTGATCTTGTATGCTGGTTGGTAGAATTTTCTGAAGCAACTCTTTCGCATATGCTGCAGCAGTCATCGCCGCAAAACCCTGCCATACCTTGTTCTTGTGTGAGTCGGCATAGTCGCAGATTCCACGAATAATCAGACAAGGGAAGTGATTCATCAAACCAGCTGCTTCCATCTCAAAGCACAATACACCCTCCTCATTTGCTAGCAGATCCCGGATAGTCGCATCCTTCATGAGCTTGTCAGAGCTGGCAATGAGACCACAATGGATCATCGGGTCATCGTCATCGTCGCCTCGGGTCACTCGGACGATGATCCTTTCTTCGTCACAGTTGTGTGTACATTCTGAAGACGCTGGGGATTCTCGGTGAATGTAGCTTGATTCATATAGCCTGTCTTCCGATGCCGAGGGACGAGCATACCGTTTCTTGAGGCGAGGTCGTTTACTGAGTACTTCTTCGATTCTTTCGTTCAGTTCATGGCCGTTAAGCTCATGATCTGCTTTTAGTGCGCCCACTGCGGTCAAAAGAAACTGAGGCGGCTGATTTAACGACCCAGTCAACTGGAACTCTTGTTGCTGTACTTCCTTGCCGCGGTTGTAATGAAGGACTCCCCCTTTGTCTCTTGAAGGAACGCTGACTACGACATCTCCAAGGCGAATGTCATGCGGGGGACTTGGCGCACCGCCACCAATACCGACCATAAGCCCGACACGAATATTGGGAAATGTTCGCAACATGTCTCTGGCTACAGACGCAGCTGGGGCTATACCGTACTCTGCTCTGGGCAAGCATGCCACGACAACGTCATGCTTCCCCATTCTCCCGAAGGAATAACTGTTGTTGTCTCCAGGAGCTTGTGCATCTAAAGTCACTTCATATTCTTCATCAAAAAAGCTTTTTGCGGCAACTAGCTCTGTTGTCAAGGCACAGATCCACCCCACAGTGTAGGTTGAAGGGTCTGCCATTTCGTTGGATGTTCTCAGGATTAAGCTTTCTTTAGTCTTAAGGATGAGATCCAAGAACCGGCTTGACTTCTCTTAACTGATGGGAAGAGGGGGGGGATTATATAGCCCATGATGGGCTCTAGAAGGTTCTCTGCTTGTTCAAACAGGCACCAGCATGCAAGGCAGCATACAAACGTAGGATAAGAGATGGCTGTGTTTGAAGTTTTTCAAAGCAAGCAACGAGAAAGCAGTACTTCCCTGTGAGTCCGAAAGTGTTTGCAGCACCTCATTTCGAATAGCCAACAGACCGGGAGTCCCTACTTCTGGTGAAGCTGGTGATGTCTTAGCGAGGTATCATCCCAATATAAACTTGTGATGATATGCGACAGTTACTTTGCGCAAACTTGAGTCTGTGGTTGCATAAGAAGCAAAAGCCATATCCAGTGAATTCTAAACAGTTTATGATTGGCATCAGTGAGAATCGGTTTGTTGAGGCGCATTTACATATCGGGGCATCTTAAGCGAGCCGCTTGTCGGTTAGTAGAATAACCTCCACGCGCAAGGCAACAGCAGACCACATCAACTGAAAGCATTCCTGTTTTGTCATCTCGACAAATATCCAACATGGAAGCTGAACACACAATTGCTTCTGGTAGTACCACGCTCCCAATCGAGATCATCTTGTTGATAGTTGAGAATCTGGTCCCTCAGAATGATGCTGCACGACCAATCCTCCCCGCATCACACCCCATTACGAAAACACTCGTGTCTTTGACGAGGGTGTGCAAAGCGGTGCATCCCACTGCTAGCAAGCTCATCTGGCAAAACTGTCTCTACATTGATAGAAAGTCAAAACTCCGCAGGTTCAGACGATACATCTCGCAGAAGAGCCCAATCACCGGGCGGTCACCATGTGAAGCCTATGGCTCAGCGAGACTATATCTCAACCCATTACATTACAAGTTTGACACTGCTTCCACCTATGAGGACGTTGCCCCGACTGTTCGTCGTGGTAAGAAGAAGCCTGGTCGTCTGAGTGACGGCTCAGACAGTGACATGGCAAGTGACCAGAGCGATGAATGGACTGATGGATCACAAATTGGCAGCCGTCGCGCACCTCGTTCAAGATCCCCTGTGGATGATGGATATTCTGACTACTCAACACACAATTGGAGAGACGCGCCAATGCAGGACCTTCGAACGATTCACATACTCAAAGACGTTCTCATCACTCTTGCACCCGTCCTCAAAACTATCATCGTGGACATGCCCTTGAGAGACTTAGGTCCTACACAAAACAAAGACATCTTGGAGCCCCTTAGACAGGGATTCGAGGCTCTGGTCAACATCGAAGAACTTATCAGCGTTAAAGACGAATTATACGTTGACACGGAGGCTGACATTATACAACCGCATGTCTTTGGGAGATGGCCGAAACTGCGACGTTTATGTCTGTACAACGTCGGGGTTGCGGATACATTCTTCGAGGATATGGCCTCGTGTCCAAAATTAGAGTCCGCTGTTTTCGTACGACCTGATCTCGCCGATGATGTAAAAGGAGAATGGGCAAGAGCATGGGCGAAATTCAATCCCCGGGACACGAAAGATGACGGTCCAGTGTATAAAGGCCCCAAAATCTCAATGGCTTTCTGCGACTGGCCGCCCTACCTATATGACTTCAGCACCATGATACCTCACTGGCAAGAAGTTGACCCCGGCAACAAAATCACCGTCTCAACCGTGGCTACGCATAAAAGATATGACAGAAGATCAAGGAGAAGGGGCCCTATTGCCTCATGCCAGGATTGGATCAGGGATCACGCTTTGAAGGGTACGCTATGGAGTGAAGTTGAGAGTAAGGGCCAGCCTGTGACTCCGCCAATGATGTTTGAGGAGGGCCAAGTTGAAGAAGACGATGACGAATGGGTTGATGACGACGATGGCGCGGACTGGAGTGACGATGACGACGATTTATGGTGATAAGTCTCATGAGGGAATTGAAGAATCAGAGCTAGCTTCACCAATTCGAGCTCATTCTATTACTCAAATCGGCACACAAAGACCTTGTCAATTCCCATTACCTCTCGATGCTATATGCTCACTGGGGCTTGTCTTTGGCCTCATCAACCTGCAGCTCGAAGAAACTCTCAATCAAACTCAACGTGATCATAGCACTCGAGAACAGAAGCGAAACCTCATCACCATACTTGACATCCTCCAATGGATCCCTCACCAACTTCGCGTCACGATCGGCATCCAACTGTCTCTTGGGCATCTCCTCCGGCAGAGGATGGAACGGAAGACCAGATGGTAACTTCTGCGGCTCTTGGGGCTTGTCGCCTGGGAATCCACCAAAGACATCGCCGCCTTCTTTGGGAGTGTTGGGTTCTTTACTCAGGAGCTCAATCGCTTTCTTATAAGCCGCGTTGTCGGGTTCTTGCTTCTGAAGACCCTCAAACATCAGATATACTGCGCGGATGACACTCTCGAGAGCGCCGACAATCCATGCGTGGTGGGAAGAGGAAGCTTCGCCGATAAGATACAGTTGACCGTAGGCGTTGGGCTTGATGATCTCGGACCACATGTTGGAGAACTGACTTGGTCCAAAGTATGCAAAGGCACCCGACATGTTCTCGTCTCTGTACCAGTCGTACGCATGATGATCCTGGTACTGATCCTTTAGAAGAGCGAGAAGCTGGTCGTATGTGTAGTCGCTCTGCTTTGAGTGCAACAGCGCAAGATCGTGAAGAAGAACAGAGAGGAGCTGCTCTTCATTCTTGGGCGTCTCGGGTGAGATCAGAGATCCAATGCGCTGCGCATCCTGGCCCCAGGTGTATGAGCAGAGAAGAACCGCTGGCTTGTTAGGGTCCCAATCCTGGCCTTCGTTGGACTCAATATTGTAAGATGGATACACGCAAACCCGAAGCGGAAGATCAGTATGCGCAATACCACCTTTCTTGATGTTGAACGGAGGCTTCTGCCACCACGCAGTCTCAAACTTGATACCAACCTTGCACGAAGCACCATACCCCAAAGCCCGAATGGCCTGTTTGGTGCCCCAGAGAAGACCCGCATCCTTCAGATCCATTCTCTGGAGAGCACCGAGCGTTGTACTATTGAACACGGCAAAGTACTCCTTTTCCTTGACGACCTGATTCTTGTTAATGCGGAGTTTCATCGACGTGAAGTCCGTGGGCTTGCGCTTCTTGCGCTCTTCGACTTGCGCATCTATGGCGACAACTTGGCTGTTGTACTGGACGGGCTGTTTGATCTTTTTTGCCATACGGTGCGCGATGGACTGGGCGCCTCCATCAATACACCACCAGTAGTTGGTGGGCTGGCCGTCGATTGGTTTAGGAGTTGCAAAGTCAAGTTCTTCAAGGACGCATTCTGTGAGGGATTGGTCGTACCAGCCAGTGCCACTGAGGAGTGTCAGTACAGATGTCAGGGAACCTTGCGGGCTACTCACTATGTGGCAGACTCGAGCCACTCAATGGTGTTGTAGTTGTACCCTGGCCCCTCAGGAATGGGACCAGAATTGTCCTTGGGTTTGCCCTCCCTCTTCTTCCTGTCACCATCTCCCCTACCAACACGTCAGTCTACTACAAATCTCCACGGTGCAGTGGGTACTCACGAAGAGAGGAACTGGCGGGTGCTAAGCTTATCAGCCTCCATCAGAAGGGCCCAAAGCTTGGTTGTCTCCGGTCCCTTTTCATCATTCTCATCAACAGCTTTCTTGAACTTTTCTGCAGCCACCTTGATGAAGTCTTCTAGAGCCTCACTGACTAGGTCTGAGGGGTTCACTTGGAGTAGGCTATGTTATTGTTAGCGGCCTGCAGGGAATGCAGGGGGTAGACGTACTGAACGGGGATCTTGGCTTTATCCGGAAGGCCCTCGTTGATCTTGAATGGGTCATTCGCTTCAGCCGTCCAAACGTTTCCAACTCCAGAAACGTCGTTGAAGTATGTTGGGCAGACATTGTCCACATCTCCGATGTAGTACGGGATCAATCCGCCTTTTCCTGGCTTGAGGCCGATGTAATTGAACAGCTGGAAGGTTCTGCACGATGTGAGCTATTGCGACGCCAACAATACATTGGGAGACTTGCCTCTTCATGATGGTGTTGTTGGGGAATCGCATAGCTCCAACATCATAGTAATCATGCTCACCATGCGAAAAATGATGGGTATACAGCCTTCCTCCCAGCCTATTCATCTTGGCCGCCTCAATGATGTCGTACTCAATCTTCAATCCTTCCTTTTCGCACTGCTCATTCAGCCAGTCGAATACCATGGCAGTGAAAAGTCCAGCGACACCAGCGCCGATGATGCCAATCTCAAGATGGTTGGGCTCTCTGGGGACGAAGCCCAGACCAGTGAGCTTCTGGGTCTTGTCAAGAATCTTACTGACACCTTCATCCTCATGAACTTTCTTTGGGAAAAGCTCGGGGTGCTCTTGTTGAGCTTGGATTACGCGCTTGGTGGCGGCTTGGACATCGTCTTCGAAGCCTTTCTGGGCGACGTGTCGTGCCCACATGTGCTTGAAGGCACGGGTATGGAGGTGATGTTCTTCAGCTGGGAGAGACATGATGAAACAAACTGACAATCACAAATACTGGGTTATTTGTTTGAGAAAGACAGTCTTGTTTGCTGGGGACATGCGTTCTACTTATGCAGAACCTATTGCTAGCTAGTCTGGCCATGGAGGTTCCCATCCGGAAAGCTCCATCACAACATCGACAAAGTGGCTAGCTGAGCCAAGCAATGTGATAACAAACGATAAATCGACTGCATTATGGCAAACCCCGCCCCAATTGAGACTTTCATCACATACCGTGACGAACTTTCCCCGCAGATGGCCGCGTTTTCTTACCGATAAAACTGTCGATGCGTTCCATTCAAGCCTAGAACACCAGATCCCACGGGCCGTAGCCGTTCCTAGCGGCACCAATACGAACCAAATGGCTTCAGCTCTCGGACTAATTGGGCACTGTCCAACTGTGGCTGGCTGGATTGAGACTATTGACGGCTAGCGACTAATACGGCTATTGTGTCTTATATTGGTGATGGTGATGTCCCATGTGCATTTTACTGCTGGGGCTAGGAATTGAGGGGGATGCCAGTTTTGCTGAAACATGCAGATATCCAGACGTCCGTGGCTTTTATTACATTCTGTGATTGTTGCAAATGTTGAAGTATGTCAGCAATGACAAATCGTCTGCATATTGGAATGGTCTTTCGTTCACCGCACTTTCAGCCCGACATATCAATGATGACGGAGGCTGATATACTGGTTGCGGCGGAAGCTTCTTGCAAGATGGCACATCACAATACCGCGAGCCTTTCCACTTATTCTGCCTCGAACAGCCTCAGTCACATTCCCAAACATGCATATTAATTATTTCAACTACTCAGCTATGCATACACCCTACAACCTCTAGTCGCCAAGCGGATAAGCATGAAGGACCTGTCCGTGAAACAACGTCGCATCCTTCGAAGCCAAGAACACATAACTCGGCGCGATCTCACTTGGCTGCCCAACTCTTCCCAGCTGCGAATTCTTGCCAAATCCCTCCATCTGCTCCGCCGGTCGAGAAGCAGGCTGGAGGGGAGTGTGTACAGGTCCTGGGGCCACAGCGTTGACTCTGATGCCCTTCTTGACAAGCTGCTTTGACAGCGATTGAGTGAAGGAAGTGATGGCGCCTTTTGTGGATGCATAGTCTACCATATGCGCTGTTCCTCTGAACGCAACGGTGGATGTTGAGTTGATGATACTATCTTATTAGCCAAGCTCACACAATGAGGTGTAGACTTACGAGCCGCCCTTTTCCATATGATGAAGCGCATACTTCGTCATCGCAAAGATCTGAAGAATATTGCTCCGGAAAGTACTCTCCACGTCATCCAGATCAATATCCTTGAAGTCCTCACACATGAACTGCTTCCCAGCATTATTCACCAGGACATCGATCTTGCCATACTCATCCACGTGTTTCTGGACTGCGTCCTTGCAGGTGTTGTTGTCCATGAGATTTCCTGGGAAGAGAAGACACTTGTGACCTTCTTTCTCTACCATGCGCTTAGTCTCCTCGGCGTCTTCTTGTTCTTCTGGGAGATAGACGATTGTTACGTCTGCGCCTTCGCGGGCGAAAAGGACTGCTACTGAGCGGCCAATACCAGAGCTATGGGTATCAGTGATGGGTTTTATGTCAGAGACGGCATTTCGACTTACTCTCCGCCTGTGATAAGAGCTTTGGCGCCCTCGAGCTTGTTGGCGGCTCTGTATTCGTGGAACTCATTCTTGCCTTCGAGTTTGGTAGACTCGCTAGTCGGGTTCATGGCCTTTTCAGTTCTGCCATTTGATATCAGAAACTCATTCGGGACAGGTCAATTGATCGCGTGCGTACCCTGGAAGCTTTTGTGCCTGAGCCTCAGGAACAGGGTCGAATGAACCATCTTTTCCGGCTTGAGACATGATGTTAATTGTGGTCGGTCAGTAAATGCAATTATTCTGTATCCGAATCTCAGCAAATGTGAGTGAACGAAGAAATTCAAATGATCACGATGTTTTATTTAAATCTCTGAGCAATGATGTCAGTGTGCAGTGCAGCCATCGAGATTGTCCAGCCCCATCGCGGGGTTACTCAGTGCATCATGATGGCATCACCATTTAGACGAGCCAATTGCTTGTCCAACCCTCAACAAATCAACACAACAATCAACAAATCTTTCCAGTCCGAACAATCTTCAAGGCCTGTGATTAACAACCGATCCAAACGTATCAGGTTGTCCCCAAATTCCCTCCCTCAAACACGACAACCGCACAATCTGGAACAATCCACAAACGAATTGACATCAGTCCCAAACTCTCTAACATACGAAGTAAACACATTTGGATCCGCCGCCTCAAAATATGACTTTCTCCTGTGATAACTCGCTCAAAGTCTGCTGAAATTACATCCATTTCCCGACTCGTGACATTCTCTGTGATGCCCTCGCTCTCAATCATGATACACTCTATATCAGCGCCGATGAAACGCCTACCCATGTGAATTATCTTGGAAGGATCAGATGTTCCAAGAGATGAAGACGACTGTTGTGAATAATGGGCCCAAAACCTTCGTCTTTATCCTCCATCAGGATCGGAGGGGTCCCAAGTCGAGGGGATACTTAAAAGGGTCTGATAGCTTCGGTGGTCTCTTAATTATCACGTTGCAGCAAGATATCATCATGATGCACCAGTGAGCTGCTAACACTGCAACATGAACAACAGGGTTTGCGTCATATCATCCGTTTACCGAGAGTTTATAATGTACAATTTCACTGATAATACAGCGGCAGGGCCGTTGGTTTAGAAACCGGCCAAAAACCGAGAGCCCGTCCAGGTCGGAGCCCCGGTCGCCGGATTTGTGGGCCTTTGATCCGGCGCTGTCAATCCGGCAAGGAAGAAACGTGGGAGGAAACCCTCGCAGAACATCTCAGTTACAATAAGTCTAAACATATAAGTATATTTAGTTTCAAACAATCTTGTTGAGCCTCGACCGTATGAAAAGAGAAATACGAAAACTACCAATTCCGCCATACAATTCAATCTCGAACAATTTACTGCCCTACACCTCAAAGTCACCAACACATGAATTGATCTGATAAAGAAGTCTAACATCCATCAGAGTTCGAGATGCTAGTAAAACCGCAGTTTGGCATTATCAGAATCCCGTCAACTTATTCCACACCCATGAGACCGTACCTCCAAATCCGCTCCCTCCGGCAGGGCGAGCGACTTTGAGCCCCAAGCTACCAATGGGGAAATCCTGTTTGTGCACAGCAAATGGCGAAAAGCCACCGTTTTTCATAGAGTTGTACTAATTACTGTAACAACTTTGTCTATTTACTGTAACAAACTAGCCTCTTTAGGAAAGCTAAGCGAGAAGAGTACCTTAAAGATACAAGAGATATTCCATATAACCCTAACCTTCTAACCATAACCCTATACCCTAGCCCTAACTCTAACCCTAAGGTAACACTAACCTACCCTAACTCTAACCCTAGAAACTAACCCTAACCCGATATCTTAACTATAGCTATTTTTAACAGGGATAAACTGTTTGTGCACAGTATGTATACAGTCTTGGCACCGTGTCCGCACTGTGCAGTGACTTAGAGACAGGTGGGCGTCACACCAAGAATAAGGTACAGGTACTGCAAATAGAGAAGGTTGTTACAGCAAATAGTACAACTCTTTTCATATCGTAAGAAACACCGCATTGGGTCTCAGCCTTGTCGGTCCATACATGCTTCAGCGATGCCATGACACCATCCAGGCCCAGGCCGGCAATGGTGCATGCCGCACAACTAGTGCTCTTTTCCCAACTGGGGTGGTTATGCCCTCGCAATACATCAAGCTCGAATTTGTTCCGACTCACATGTTCAAATCCTATACCAAATGACTGCTCTGCCATACCCGAGGCACTTTTTGATCCGCAGTGAATGTTCCATTCACCCTTTTCATTCTTGCACCCAAGTTCAAGATGATAATCGATGCTGGTGCATGAGAACAACGTGCCCGCAGAACGCTCGTGCAACCAGCCATGTTTTGCTGTCGCGTGTAACTTATATCTGCTATCAGAATCAGACAGTACCAGGTCCATACCATTACTAAAATTGAATCGAGCCAGTACATTAGAACTGTCGAATTCCGGTATGCCTGGACTAAGATCGAATCGGAATTTGTAAGGTTGGTCTTTCTTAGTGGAACTCCTCGCACTTGGAAGCGTTTAGCCAACTCAATTTCAATGAAACTACAGAATCTCATAAGGACCATACCTTTCTGTCGCTGCTGTCTGCCATTGTGGAGAGTTTTGTGCTGCATAATAGTTGCCGGCTCCGCTGCCATTCGATAACCTGAAAGGAAAGCTAATGTCGATAAGGTTCTGCTTGGCCATTTGGGTCTCCATGTCTTCCGCCCTCCGAGCCCATTCACTTGCCTGCCTAGAAAGCATGTCTTGGTAGGTCTCTCGAGGCCTAAACATGCCATCCATTGCGAGATCTCGAGAAAATAGGCTTGAGCGGCCGGCGGTGGTGAATTGGAACAGGTCGGATTCGCGAGAACGCTCACCCGGCGAGTTCCATAGAGGATCTGCATTGGTCATCCAGTTTGAGTACGTTCCATAACCGTAGTACATGATGTCGGCTTTTCTGTGTGGATTATATTGCTGGTAATGCCTGAAAGTGAGAGCAAATCACTGGCAGAGGTTGATGTGAGCGATTACGTGAATCTCAAAGGGTTTCGCAAACAATGTGTGTCTATACGAACCCAACGGAAGATATTGGGGAACGAGGCGAGTTATTTATTCTTCAACTTGGACATGAGAACTACATTTAAGATGTACCTAATCAGGCTCGACAATGGACCAACAACGGGCTGATTCTGGTTCCCATGATTGGTCTTTCTTTTGCCGCCTTTGATCCAACAAGCCTATCAGTTCTATCTTTTAATGAAAAATGCGACGGTACGTATGCCATTCATTCCCATTTCGAGATGATGCATTGCACATTGGTCATTGCAGAAAGCCTACTGGAGAATGAGAGATAGTTTAGGCACCATTGCATCATTTACTTGGTCACGAGCCATCTAGGACGACATTCCGGTACGATTTCCACCTTGCGTACGCATTTCTGTCACTTGAAGAGAATGGCAGTTGAGCGAGCGAATACCACGGAATTTGTTTTCCTGCCGCCTCAGCCGCCCAGCTTTGTAGCAAGCCAGCTTCTTCCTATCATAGGATCCCGGTATAAGCCATTGAAAGCTCTTCCCATACCCTCCATGTATTACTGCTACTTTGCTGCGTCGTCGGTCAAGGGACAGACATCCCGCTTTGCTTGATATGTGTAAGCCTTCTCCCGTCGTGCTGTGGTTGCGTTACACTATCAAGGCTAATGCTTAGTCTCCATCGCCAGCAGTCTTATGATACTCGGCAGGGTCTTGCATAGTTTACTCAAATTGAAAAGTATTAAAGTTCAAGCCGGATACTCTTATCCCTTCCCGTTCTTTGTTTTAATCGACGGTATGTCTGCAGAGCCGTTTGGCAAAGAGGCGCTTTACCACACTAGTAAATATCACTAACATATTCTCTAAAACCACCCAGCCTACCAATAGCTCATCCAGCCCTCTTGGCCAAGTGGTAAGGCGTCGCACTCGTAATGCGAAGATCACTGGTTCGATTCCAGTACGGGGCAACACGATTAATTACTTTTGCGTATCATTACAACTGATAACGATCTTTTTGCAATGACTACTCGTCGTCGAAATAAAAACTTTCCTTTTTGGGAGAATTTCCTTTTTTGGATGCGCGAACCGGGACGGGACGAGATGAGTTCAGGCGTTACAGCGACTTCCGGTGATTGCACAACACAGTGAAGGTGATTCTCATGGGATTGTACTCGGTTCCGTCAATTGACCTGATGAGGGAGAATTTTGTGGTCTTACCATGTCTATTAAACAAGACATCACAGTGAAGCATGCGAGTAATTGAACAAAGAATCAAATTCCCATTGGTATCCATCGTTATGCTATAACCCATCATCCATGATCCAATAATGCCCCGATATATCAACGCCCAAATCATGACAAAAGAAATCCTTCATATCGTAGTATCCCATCCCAAACTCCATGCTTCCTTCATATCTTCATTAATCCTCCACATCCGCCGAACACCCCTCATCATCAATCCTCTGCTGCTGCTTCTTCCTCATCTCCATCGCCCTGCGTAGTTTAATAGCAGTCTGTATATCAACCTTTGCATCATCTGCCTCCGTAAGCCCATACTGATCCCACCCTATCTCACGAAGATCAATTCCCAAATCTGCAAGAGACACAAAACCTGGTGCGACGGGGGCGTCGCTCTCCCAGAATGAATCCGAGTCTGGGTCTTCAGAGGTAGAGACTTGACGCGTGCGACGGGGGGTAGTTGTGCGGCTGCGGGATTGGCGACTGCGGCGGGGTGTGGACTTGTTGCTTCGTGTGCGAGTGCTCTTTGGGCTTTTTGGTGTTTTGGGACGTTTGGAGACTGGTGCAGAGGGGATTCCGGGGATGGGGGGAGGTGAGGTGGGAGCTTTGAGGATGGGGAGGGGTTCGTATATCCCTGGGAGACCGTCGCCTGACATGCCGTAGTTGTCCTTCATAAGGAGTCCTTCGCCGTCGCGGCGCTTCTCTTTCCATGCGACGAAGGAGTCTATTGAGTCTTCGCTTGCGTCGGAGAGGTAGAGATCCATGTCGTGACCGGACGTCATGGGATGGCCGAGATGTTGCTCGACATCCATCCGGGATGGAACAAGTGTCTCGGCGGAATAGTCATCCCCAGGTGAGTTATGCTGAGTGTTCTGGTTAACTGCAGCGCTCTGCTCATGCTCAGGTCGCATCTTGATCGAAGGTGGGAGAGATGCATCGATAGATGTACTTGGCGTATGATGACCAATGGGGTATTGAATACTGGAGAAACCTGATGACTGTGTTGTAGGAGTGATGTTTGCCTGTGAGCTGACGTTTAGAGAAGATGTCCGTACAGGAATGTGTTCGTTTATGTCGTCTAGACGCTGATTTCGTAGAGCAACGCTGGCCATGGTGCGAGATCGAGGAAACGGTTTGTCGATTGACGAAGAGCTCGAGGGACGCGATGGTTGTGACAGTTCGCTTCGTGGATAAGACGAAAGAGTTGATCCGCCGTGATACGACTCTGGGCGAGGATGATGTACATCGTTTCGGTCATATCGGTAGTTTGGCTCAAGATATACACTTGCTCGCTTGTCTGGTCTGAACTGTGCTGGAATAGTTGGACACGGCGCAGCTTCATCAAAAGCCTCGTCGACTGTATCAATCTCAACACGACTAAAACTCCGTCCTCGGCTTCGACCTTCGCTTGTCTTTGGTCGAGATCTTTGAACTGGCGGCGGTGAAGATGAAGTCTCGCATGTGAAGCCACTGGATAGTGAGGGATGTAGACTCGTAGGCCTAGGTTTGCGAGGTTGAGGTTCGGGTTCTGATGGAGAAGCAAATGCGTTGAACGACCTTCTCCGATCCCGCATCGATAATGTTCCTGGGTTGAGATTGGATTGTGACTCTCGTCGATTCGATTTGCCTGATCTTAGCAGATCATTACCAATTGATCCCGAGAATGATCTCCATGCTGATGAACTTGAAGGCCTTGACCTAGCCTCCCGTATCGTCCCCAAATCACCATGCGGAACTCCCGGCGCCGGCGCAGAATCGTCCTCGTCTTCCTCATACTCAAACGACTGCAACTCCCTCCCCCCAGAAAGTCGATAAAAGGCCTTGGCAGCAGCACTATTAAGGTTCACGCCATTCTCGCCAATATTCCTCTCCGCAACGTCTTCCCCAAACTCCCTCGCCCCCGAAGCAGCCACCCGCGATCTAAAGTTAGAAGGCCTAAATTCTCCCTGCGCATCGAGAATGTCTATAAACGAATTCCGCTTATCATGCGCTGAATCTGCCGAGCTCTCGCGACGATGGTGTGTTGGGATTGATGGTACGGGCGGTGGGCGTTCGCGACCTCGTGTTGGTCGCTCGGGGACACTCCATGCTGAATTGGAGCTTCGGATGCTTCGTGAGAGGGAGAGAGGGCGGGATGAATGGCCGTTGGCTTGGTTTGGAGCTGTTGTTGGGCGTGAGGGAGATGGGCCTCTGAATCGGGGGACCATGGGCGGTGGCGCTGCTGGATCTTGTGATACCGTTGATAATTGGGCTTGGCTGCGTTTTCTGGCTGCTCGCTGCAGCTGATCCAACACGTTTGGTCCATTTCCAGCGACTGGGTATGTTCCTGGTGCTGTTAGGCAGAGAATTCGAGATACTAATTGTGGTGTTTACCTTGAATTGGTGGAATCGAGGCTACGGTCGAATTGTACGCTTGACCCTTGAGCGAAGCCTTGTTGCCATTCTTTCGCGCAAAGATATTGCTAAAGAAGCCCATGATGATTGCCTTTACCCGCCATGCGGCAGGTCGGCATCAAGAGAAAAGATGCGCGATATTTTGAGAGACTCCAAGTCAAAGGGGACACCTCAGCGCTTTTTATTTAAATACGAGATGTTCGCATTCCGATGTGAAATGAAAAAGGGTACGCGCAATCGGGGCGCTAAACAAAAAGGAAAACCAGGCGCTTATAAGTAAGGTAGGTAGGCACCGTATCAAACCCGTGCAAGTGAAAACGTGAGACTAATGCAAGCCCCGTGAATTGGAACCAGTTTTGTTCTTGTGTCCTGTGGCTTTAGAGTTTAGTTGGGAGGATGGTCGTTTTTGTTTTATTCCTCGCTGTTTGGTTTGAGAAGCTTCTTTAGAAGAACAGGTACATATCATCCTTGGCCTAAAACAGACAAGACACGGGGACAGGGGTAGATGACGCCAACGAACGAGAGGAAGGGATCCATGCAACCATGTTTGGAGTGGAGGGTGCTAGCGGAGAGTGACAGGCCACGATGGACCTGAGAGAGTTGAAGAGAGAGGAGGCGATAAATGTTGTGTCTTGGTCATGAATGAAGAGAATGCCTTGACGTGGAAATGTCTCTCCACTGACTCAGACATTCCACATACAGGCTGAGACATCGTCACTTCTTTTACATACAGAGTAGATCGTCGGCGGGAGAGTGGCCGATTACCCCCCCAGCTCAGGTCAGGTCAGGGGGCATCTGACTTGCATCACCCCTGAACCTGAGCCGAACTCTGTCTATATCCCATCCCTGGACCAGCCTGGACCGATGCAGGGACCACTATTCTTCCCACTCAGGGGCTTTGCAAAGTGTCACGGAAAATATCACCAACAAATGAGATGCAAACCTGATGAATAGTCCTGGAAAAGGGCTTGGTCAACTGCCATCTGGGGTTTAACCCGACTGACGCCATCAAAACGGCTCCGAATCAAGCAGTGATAGTCCAAGAAACGAAGAGAAGCTGTGTGCTTACCTGATACACCAATCGAGTCATTCATGGCTGTAAGCGATCAAAAAGGAGATAGTGAGTATAGGCGAACTTACAAATCCCCAACGCGAATAATTACGCTGTAGTATCGCATTGTCCGAGACAGAATGTCGGCATCCGAGTCATTGGGTCGATTATCACAATAGCCTTGTCCACGTTGCAACGATACTCCTCCCACGGTTACATTCTACGGACACGGGGGACGGGCCGCTGCTGATTTTTGAGTTTGATGATGCTCGTCTATTAAATTGCCGTGTTCCCTGTGTATATGCGTTGGGTGTTGGATACGACCTGTTTGTATTAGATTGCTACCTTTGTGTTCTCGCCACTGTAGCTCTCGTGTCATGTCCTTGTCCTACGGACACGGACGGAGAAATTGACGGATTCTTCGTGGTGAGGGTCACATTGTACGAGAAGATCTCAATCATGGATTTGTTAGTGCGAGACCGGTTCCGCGTGTCGGGGCCAATCTGTGGTCTTTTTATCTCTGTGCACACGGGACAACCCTTTTATTAACAAACTCAAAAGATGTGATATAAATCACCAGTTGGTGTGATGTTTGTATCGTTTCAATCATGTTTCTATAAGCCTGGATTCCTATAGCAGAAGGGTTACATATCACTTTGCTTTTTATGTGCAGCGACCCATGTAACTATAGATCGTTTCGGATCTGTTTCTCGCGTTGAGGTGACACAATCAAACTAGCAGAGACTAAATATGGCAGCGCTGATCAAGAGACTAGGAAGATTAGGAGAATGGGATCTGCGCTCAAGGCTGATCGATGATTGACTGTCTAGGGGAGGAGAGAAAACACAGGCCCTTGACCTTAAGCAATAAAAATATTTAGGTAAATCTAGCCTAAGCTTAGGGGGCTCTTTACCAAGTTTATTTTAATACCTTACGTTAAGGTCCTGTATTTTCTTGCTCCCTAAGGTCTGTATCTTTAATGGGATTGGAGGGACTAAATGTTATTAAATGAGTGAGAGATAAACTCGTTGTTTGGTGATGGCTACCCTACAACTATGCAAGAAACTCGGTGTCATCTTCTATGACGTTCTATCATGCCTGATGCTATAGCTAAGAGCTGTTTCAAAATATAATTTCTTCTTTTGTAAATCCTGAAACTGTTTGTATGGGGGCTTATGTATAACTCAAACGATAGCGCATGGTGTTTGTATGCCGAGGACGATACAGGCCTGAGGCTATAGGGCTAGGTATAGAAGGCGAAATGTATATATGTCCTAGAATTTACTTTATAGTAAACCTACCCTTTCTATAAAACCTTATTAGTAGAATTTATATATAATTTTTATATTTATAAAAGATTATATATAGTTAAATAAAAATTTAATTAACTAAAACTACTTAATATTATAGTACTTTATATACCCTAATAGTAACTATATTATAGTTATAAACCTTATTAATTATAAGCCTATTTTTAATAAAGACTTTTAAAAACTAATAGTAAAGAATTATTAAAATATATTAATATATAATAATAAGTATTTATAGAATTATATTACTTTATAGTTATTTTTTTTACTTCTTTTTAAAGTTAATAATTTTATTAAAAAAAGTAAAAAAAGTATAGTAGCTTTTATAGTTAATATCTTTAAATAGGTTTATAAGTTTTTATTTATTTCTATTTAAGTTTAAATTAAAATTAAAGGACTTTTACTTATACTTTTTTTTAAAGGCTATAATAAGTTAATATAAGGTTATATAAGATTATTAAGTAATATACTAATATAATTATACTTTTTACTAAACTAATTTTAATTATAATTAGTATAGGTAATATAATTACTATTAATAAAGTACTTAATAAAAGTACTATTTTTCTTTATATACTTATTATATAGGTCTAAATTAGCCTATTTATAGCTAAAAAGGTAATATATTATAGTATTAGTATTTTACTAAAAAAAGTTAATAGTATAGAAATAAGAAAATAAGTTCTTTTACTTAATTATATAAATATTTATAGTATTTATTTTTATAATTTCTTATTATATAAGTTAGTATAGTTATATTAAAACTATATAATAAGTAATATATATATTATACTTATTAAACTTTAAAGCTTTAATACCTTTCTTAATATAAGGCTTTAGTATATTAAGAAAGTACTAAATAGAAGATTTAAGGCCTATAAAAGGTTATTTACCTTAATAGTTAAAATAATAGATATTAATACCTTTATATAACTTAGGAATATACTTAAAAGTAGGCCTAAAGACCTTCTTTATTTACTACTTAGCTACTTACTACTTAGTATCCTTATACTAGCTCTTATAAAGTATAATAACCTTATTTTAAGCCTTTTAAGTAGCTTATTTAGCGTTTTTATAATAAATATATTTCTTTTTTATCTTAGTATTTAATTTAATTTCTTAATAAAGTTATTTAGTATTATCTTTTTTTATATAGGATTATTTAGCCTTTTTTACTTTCTTTATATTTTATTTATACTTTTTAATAGCTATTATAAACTTAGCCTTATACTTAGTATTAGCTTATTTCTTATTAGCTATAGCCTTAATAAGAGTTATAGTAAGTATTAGAAAATTATAGCTAGCTATATATAATTAAAAAGGAAAAAAAAGATAATATAAAATATATAGCTTAGTAAAATATAATAGTTAGTATATAATTTATTTAGTATATAAAAATTTATAAAAAGTAGGTAAAGGTAATATAAAAATAAAGCTTTTAATTATATAAAAATAATAAAAGTAGTATTATATAATATAAAGTAATTAAAAGGGTAAGGTAAGTAGCTTTAAAGCTATTATAAAGGTAATTTAGTACTAGAATTTAGTATAAAAATAAGAAAGTAAAAAAGTTAGTAAAATAAGGAAAAGGTAATATAAAAATAAAGCTTTTAATTATATAAAAATAATAAAGATAGTATTATATAATATAAAGCTATTATAAATAAAAAGAAAGGGAAGTAGTTTAGGAAAAATATAAAGCTTTAGGGACTTTAGCTAGTTCTTTAATATATAAAATTATAGTATAATTTTATAATAGTAAAAATAGCTTAAATAAGGAAAATAGAAAATAGAAATATAGTATAAAAGTATATAAATTTAATAAATATAAAATTATATTAATTAAGGTAATTATATATAAGTAAATTATATAGAAAAAGGCTATACTAACTTTTATAATAGTATTAAGGCTAAGGAAGGAAAAGAAAGCTAAGGTATAAAGGCTTAAGATTTAATTTATAATTTAATTATATAATTATCTATTTTTTAATTAGTTAAATAATCTAAGGAAATTTAATTTTTTATAGTACTTTATATAAGCTATTTTCCTTTTATATTTCCTTTTTATATATTATTTTTATTTTTATACTTAATTATAAGTTATTATAGTTATCCTTCTTAAGACTTAATACCTTTTTACTTTAAAATTAAGCATTAAAAGTATAATAATTAATTAATAATAAAGGATATTATATTATACCTTTTAAACTAATTTAAGATTATAGTTTTCCGTTTTGCCCTTTACTAATAACTTTAATAATAGAAATTAAATTAATTAAATTAATTAGTAAAAGCTACTAAGTAAATTAAAATAGAAAATACTAAAGCCTTATAAAACTATATATAAGACCTCTTTTTTAGTTAAGTCTTAGATAATAAAACTTTATTTTCCTAGCTATAAAAGGATAGCTTTATAGTTACTTATAAAGGTATATAATATATATAATAAAGTCTTAGCCTTTTAAGAAGTTAGATACTAATCTAAAAGTAAAAGTAGCTTATTAAATTATATAATTTCTTTAAAAATAATACTAAATTAAATACTAAGCTTAAAAGCTTTAGCTATATATACTTTTATATATATATTTACTAATAATATATTCTTTTATTAAAAGACTTAATATATATAGCTTATTAAGACTTTATGCCTATAAATATAGTTAATTAATAAGATATAATATATTATTACTAAGCTAGGTAAACTGCCTTTAGTCCTAACTTTATTTAGTTAATTAATACCTATAATAAACTAAAGGCTTAGGGTATTAAGATTTATAGCTTAATTAATACTTATTTATACTTTATTATATCCTAAGTATTAACTATCTGTATTATTCCTTAACTTATATTTTTTATACTGTATTGCCTTAGGGCCTGATCTAATTTATTACTAACCTATATAGCTAGCTTTAGTCTACTAATATTTATAGTTTTTTTCTTAATGCTAAAACCTTTATTTTCTAATTTACCTTTTTACTTCTTTTTTTTTCTTTACTTCCTTTCCTTTATACTATAATTACCCTTAATTCCTACAATATAATATTTATACTATTAATTTAAGTACTATAACTATATATTTTAACTCTATAAACTACTACTAGTATAGCCTATTACTACTACCTAATCTAATGCCTGTAATAAAGGCCTGCTATTATTTTAAAAGGTATTAACCTTATTTTAAGTAACTTATAAGGTCTTTTAGTGCCTTTATTTAATTTATAATAAAGTTAATAAGGCCTTTATTTTTATCTTTATTAATACTAAGTAGCTATACCTAGTAGCTAAAGATTACTAAATAGACTTACTATATTATTAATAGTTTATTAATATATAGTAAGTATTTTTTTATAATTTTATAATACTTTAGGAATAATTAAAAGACTAGGATATTATTAAATAGGAGGTTATAGATATTTATTAAAGGCTTAGTCTTATATTTAGTAATTATATTAGCTATATAGCTATTATTAATATTAATTATATAGCAGTATATCTTATAATAGTTTTAAGGGTTCTTAGCTTATTTAGAATTAGGCCTTTAGTATTAAAGCCTTAGTATTAATTACCTTTTTAGGGTAATAATAAAGAGGGTATATAGCTTATTAAGGCTAGGGAAAATATCTTTTTTATGCTTATAGATTAAGGCTACTTATTTAATTAGATTATAAGGTTTAAGGCAGTAGCTATATAACCTTAAGACTTAATATTAAGGTTATTGTGTTTTTTAGCGTAGTATATAATACTATATATTATAATATGCTAAAAAATAAGCATTATATTATATTATTCTTATATTATAAGACCCTATTAGCTATACCTTATATATTAGCTATAGAGATATTTAACTTTTTAATACTTTATTATATAGTTTTATATTAGTATATTAGCTAATATATTTTATAATATACTTAAGTAATACCTTTAAGTCCTTAAGTTATAAAAGACTATATTTTTTCTTATTTAATTAAATTAAAGTAATAAAACCTTTATAATAGCTAATATATATTATTACCTTTTATAGTAATATATATATATATAAGATAATATGCCTTAAATAGTTTAATTTTAAGATTACTAGATCTTTAGAAAAAGTACTTAAAACTAAAAGATTAAAAGCTAATAGTACTATTTAAGTAATAGCTAAGCTAAATATTAGTATATAAGTAATTTTATATATTTATATTATTTTAAATACTAATTATATTTAGCTTTATTTTAATTAAATAACTTAATCTAGCTACTTTTTTACTAATTATATTTTTAATTAAATTACTATTTTTTATATATTTATACTTATTATATAGGCTAAATTAGCTAAATTTATATATATATAAAATACTTATTATATATATAAGTAAGTTAATAAGCTATATATTATACCTAGTTAGCCTTAAAAGCTATATAACTATTTTAAAATAAAAGAAAGTTAAAAATATACTTAATCTATCCTAATAAAGTATTTATAAATACTTATAGACCTTTTTAATTAAAATCCTATTAATCTTAATACTTACCTTCCTTTAAATATAATAATAGTATATAATTAGATTCTTAAAGGTTAAGATAGCTTTTCTATTAATACCTTAATAAATCCTAAGCTTTCTATATATTTATTTTTATATAGCTAATTAGCTTAATATATAAACTTAAAGTATTAGCTAGCTATTAGCCTTTTTAACTAACCTATAGGTAGTATTAATTATATATAGAATTATTTAGCTATATATAATATTTATTTAGCCTTACTTAATACTAATAAATAAAATAAGTAAAATAATATAAATTAAAATAAAATTAATAATTATTTAAATAATATATAATAGTTAATATATTAATATATATACTAATTATATCTTTCTAATTACTTACTTAAGTAATAAAAATATTCTCTTTTTAATATAATAAATAACTATCTCTTAATTTAATCTCTTTTTTTTATTTAATTTTCTTTATTTTTATTTAATAATATATTAATAAAAAGATCTTTTAATAAAGCTAACTTATTAAAAGTACTTAGATTAAGTTTAGTTTCCTTTTTATCCTTAATAATCTTTATATTTATTATAGTATTCCTTTTTACTTTTTTTTTTTTTTTAAAAAGTACTTTTTTATTTTTATCCTTTTTCTTAGGCTTAATAAATAATATATACTTTAAGTCTTATTTATTTTCTTTTATATGCCTTTTTATCTAGTTAATTACTTATTTTTAAGGTATATTAAGCTTATTTTTATTTATATTAACCTTTTTAATAAAGTTTATAAAGGTTAAGTAAATTAGCCTTTTTACTTAAGTAAGAATATTAATACTAATAGCCTATAAAAGGCTTTTAAAAGTATAGGTTTTATAAATAGTATTTTTATATTTATTAGGCTTATAGTTAGTTATAGTAGTATTAAATGCCTTAATAAGTAACTAATTTATTATAGTTAATTTCTTTTTATAATTAAATATAAAAAAGTAAAGTATATTAATATATAATATATATATAGTATTTAATATAATACTAAATATACTTATAATAGCTTATATATTTTATTTATTTTTTTTATATAGGTATTATTACTTAAGTTTACTATTAGAAAGTTACTTTAAGTAACTAATAGTAAAAATAAATATAGTTTATAATTTAACTATAATTTAGTTTATATAGCTAGTTATTACTATACTTTTTTATTATTAATTAACTTTAGTAGTATAGGTATTAATATAATTAATTAGTTAAGGTTAAGTTTATTTAATTATAATTATTATTATATTATCCCCTATAAAGGACTATATAAGGTTAATAACCTTAGGTTTAAGGATAAAAAAAGATTATTTATAATATAAGTATAAATAAGGTTATAAAAGCTTTTTTAAGCTTCTTTAAATTATATAGTATAGTTTATTTACTATAAGGTAAATAAAATATAGTATTATAAGGGATTTTTTATAAAAATCTTTATAGAAAAAGGGCTTTATATAAGGTTATATAATATTATATTTATAAGTATAGTCTTAAATTATATACTATAAGAAAAATACCTTAGTTATTTAAAGAGGTATATTAATATATAGTAATATTATATAGTATAATTATATAACTAGCTTTATATAGCTACAGTAAGGTTATTATAATAATAAATTCTGCTTATAGGTAAATTCTAGGACATATATACGTTTCGCCTTCCGTACTAGGAGGTGTTTAGGCGACGTCATCAGTAAACCACCCCGCCAACTCAACGTGGGGCATTTCTTTCCTCATCATCAGCAGCTTAACAATCATCAACACATCTACCACTATCACAACCTCACATTCCACCCAAACAACCGCCAAAATGTCTTCAACAACAGACCCCAACCCCTCCGACTCCCGCCCGGCCTTCATCCCCCTCGAAGCCAACCCCGAGCTCATGACAACCCTCATCCACAAACTCGGCGTCTCTCCCGCTCTCGCAATGCACGACGTCTACTCCCTCACCGACCCAGACCTGCTCGCCTTCATACCCCGCCCCGCGCTCGCTCTCCTCCTCGTGTTCCCCGTAAGCGCCGTGTACGAGAGTCACCGCATGGCTGAGGATAGTCTGGCCGACGAGTACAAGGGCAAGGGGGATACGGAGCCGGTGCTCTGGTGGCCGCAGACAATTAGGAATGCCTGTGGGCTGATGGGCTTGCTGCATGCTGTGTGCAATGGAAATGCTAGAAATTTCATCGGTGCGTTTTGCATTTGGGAAAATGGACGGGGCTAATGTCTTGCAGAGGAGGATTCTACGCTCGATGTGTTGATCAAGAAGAGTATCCCTCTTGATCCCTACGGCCGCGCAAATGTTCTCGAAACAACACCTGCTCTCGCGACAGCGCATAAAGAAGCCGCTACACAAGGCGACACGCCCGCGCCCGCAGCAGAAGACGACGTGGAGCTACACTACGTATGCTTCGCCAAGGGCACAGACGGTGGATTGTGGGAGCTCGACGGACGACGAAAAGGACCTATTCGACGAGGCGATCTGGAAGACAATGAGGATGTGCTGAGTCCAAAGGGCTTGGCGCTGGGTGCGCTGAAGTTTCTGGAGAGGGAGGGTGGTGATTTGAGGTTTAGTGCTGTTGCGCTTGCTGGGTCTATGGATTAGGATTGATACCCAAGAGGCGGGACTAGACTTGCGTGGAAATGAATGGTACGGTTCAATCTTCTCACGAAGACTGTATGGCATTGCATGGTTATTGAACTAGAAGCTGAGGGGCTGGAGTGGACACTAGGCGTACTCTGTAGTTATTTTGAGAAGCTGAAGAACAAGGCAAATTGAAGCCACGTCTAATCTCAGCTCCCCACCTCAAGGCAGCGACTTTTAACAACATATAAAACATTAGCATCATTCTGTTTCTGGTCAATCTCAACTTCAATCAATCATCAACATCATGCGTAAGTCTTAGCAAGACATATATTTATTAAATACTTACAAGTCCAGGTATCGCACGTTGGCTCTTGGGCGGAGGCCGCGAACATGTCGGCCTCGTTCTAGGCAATGACGCATCCGGCAAAACGACATTTCTATACAGACTCAAGTTCGGGGAAGTCGTACAGACTATTCCAACAATCGGCTTCAACGTCGAGACTATAGACCATCCTGATGGAGAGAAAGTCACCCTCTGGGACGTCGGAGGTAAGTTATCCTCTGTAACTGTGACCTTTACTAACAGTCTAGGGTGTGATCGTATTCGTCCTCTTATACGACACTACATGGCCCAAGATCGCTTTCTCATCTTCATCCAAAGCTGCACCGACACAGAGCCCGACCGTGTTGAGTTCTCGCTTGAGTATCTCCGCATGGGATTGAACATGATGCTTGAAAACGAAGCAAAGCACATGTTTATCATCTTCAACAAACAAGATCTCCTCTCAGAAGAAGAGCGACCCCAAATCGTAAAAGATTTAACAGAAAAGATTGAAGCTGAGATCAAGCCATATGCTGATAAGCTCGATATCAAGATCTTGGATACCCCTGGTCTAAGTGCCCTTTCGGGCTGTCAGGCTCACGATGTCATGGATGAGATACGAAAGACGTTGAAACCGAAGAAATCAGCGAAAAATACGAAAGCTGAGATTGAGCAGAGGGACAAGGGGTCGAGTGAAGAGGAACTTCGCAATAAGATAAGAACGGCTAATGCTGAGAGTGCTGATGCTAAGACGTTCTGGCAGTCGTTTCTAGATGGGAGTTTAGAGGCGTGGGATCATTACACCCATCTCAGAGCTGGCTTCTTCGTCATGCACGATTGTTTTGGAAGAGGCTTAGGACTCTTGGAGTGTGCTGATGAGTTCATGAAGCATCTAAATCGGCTACGAGAGGGAAATCCCGAGAGGTTCCGCAACACAGCGCACAAGTAAGTCGCCCATCCACTCCATATCTCTCACAACTAACTCTCTAGAACAATGACGATATTCTGGCTTCACCAGATCCAAGTCGCTGCAATAGAATACCAAGCACACTCCCTTGAAAAATTCCCCTCGCGAGAAGACTACGCCGACATTGTCTTCTCAGCACCTCATCTCATGAACTCTGGCCTCTGGAGAGCATACTACTCCAAGGACCTGCTGTTCTCGCCATTGGCTAGGGCTAATTATAGTCTGCCGGATTTACAGCCTCTTCCTACTATTAAGCAGGTCACTTCTGCGCCTGTACAGGAGAAAGTTACAAACGATGTTGATAGATTACCCCGGTTTGCGTTTTCGGTGGTTCAAAAGACCCTTTCGTCGAAGCTTAGACGGGGAGGGGTTGTTAAACAGGCTCTTGAAGCTTTACAGTCTTCTACGATGCGTTTGAGAGCCTCGGGTTCTTCGGTTCCTCCGTATTCAGAGACACAGGCGTATTTCTGGATTCAGATCATCCACGCTTACACCCGTTCCTTGGAGGTTGAATCGTCCGGAAGCCAATTCACCACTTACGAGGCGTTCAAATCCCTCTTCGACATCAAGGGCGATGAGTGGAGGGAATACTACTCCCAATCAACATGGGAGAGCATCGCCGCCCGAATGGCATTCGTCAACCCCGACAAGAAACCCCTCCCGAATATCTTCAACCTACCCTCGCAAGCAAGAAAAGACCTCGCTCGCTCACAAATGATAAACGCCACAAACCACCGCTCAGCAAACACAGACATCCCATCTTCCGAAGATCTAGACTTCCTAGCAGCCATCCTCATCGACGAAGCAAAGCTCATCCCAGAGTCTGAACTCAACGTCGCCAGCCATGCGAGCCTCATAACCTTCCTATTCAACCGTCTAACAGAAAAGACCAAGTCCTCCGCTACGAGTACCAAACGCGGTGATGCTTCGCTGGCTTCGTCGACGGCGCTGGAGACGGCGAAATGGACTGGTTTGACGCAGGCTATGTTCTGGGTGCAGCAGATCCAGATTGCGCTTGCGGGGCGGAAGGAGATGGGATTTGAGGAGTTTATTAAGGGGAATTCGGGTTTGGCGTTTGAGGAGCTGCCGTTTGTGTATTATTCGCCGCAGTTGTGGGGGAGTGTTGAGGCGAGGGATGGGTATGTTATGCCTGATAGACGGGGGCTATCGAGTATTGTACCCGGGAAAGTCAAACAGTGATGAATGAGCATATTTGGAAATCGGGAGATATTCAATGGCTCATGAGATCCTGGATATGATGTATATCGTCATGTCTAGAGCCTAATGCAGAGACCAAGCTTGCTCAGTCATGTCTGTCTCAACCATACACTTGAAGGACCAGGACTATCAACGCAGCGCTTTTCATTGCTCTATAGTCTTTGTCTACGCTTCTAACGCCGTAACACGCTTCATGTCTGAAACAAATTTCCTCCAATTCTAGCGTCGACTTCAGCTCAAACAGCTGTTCCATGATCAACCTCAACATCCCCGCCTCCAAGCTGACAATCACACCCCAAAAACCTCTTCGCCGCCTCAACATCCTCACCAAACGAATCAAGTATCTTGAGCGCCTTCGACGCCGCGCGCTGCTTGGAGTATCGTCCACTCTCAGAAGTGTCATCCGCGATAACCTTTTGATGCACCATAAACACAGCGCACATTTCCGTATCCTTCAGCGCCGCCATGCCTTGATCGGCACTACATGGCACAGCTTCTGCGCTGATGCGCCAGTTTGTGCAACCATATTCCTGATGCATCTTCTTGGACAGAAAGGTGACTGGGTGTTTGTTTGCAAAAGTGTCGTAGAGTCCCATGTCTTGGAAGTATGGTTGGATGAATTTGGTGAAGAAATTCTCGACGACCGAAAATTTGTACTTTGAATCGACAAACATGGCTCCAACAAGAGCTTCGATCACATCGGCGTAAACTTTTGGTGCAGAATCCACTCTCAGCCAGAAGTCCTTGCGCATGGGAGTTCCCTCTTCCTTTGCTTCCTTGCGAGCATTTTCTTCAGCAGCCTCAAGTTCCACGACATAATCGCGAATCTGACTAAGGAGGCTGGATGTGCTGGAGAGTAAGTGTTTATACAGACCAAGTTTTACACAGAGACAGCCGAGAAACTGGTTTGATACCATGGCCATCTTGTGTTCCGTCAGCCACTGAGGATCTGCTCTGGGGAAGTTTCGATAGAGATAATCGACGATGGCCATGTCGAGAAGTGAGTCGCCCAGAAACTCGAGTCGCTGGTAATCTGGTACAGACTCATATGGCCATGAAGGATGCTTGAAGGCACTCTGAACCAGTTGTGCAGACTTGAAGCGGTATCCTGTCGCTTGTGCCACCTTTTGTACAAGGCTGCGCTGAGCGGCGGACGCATTACCTTCCTGCCACTCAGGGACCTTGTAGGCTTTATAATACTCCTTGAAAGTCTTCATCCTGTGGTTCTTTGACTTGGTCATTCGCGTCACGGCTTTGACTGCCAGATCCATGTTGCTGTCCTTGCTAGTGAGATATGCCGCTCCAATGAGAGCTTCACACACATCGGCAATCGTCTTGTCGGCCAGATTATGCTTCATTGAAGTTTTCGGTGCCTTTCCTTTCTTGAGTGGAAGATCGGGATACCACGTTCGTCTGTCGAATGCCTTGGACCGGACAAACTCTTGGAGTTTGCGATCAACCGCATGATTGAAGAGGTTCTGGTTGCAAATGAGAAGCATGCGCTCAACGTGGTATTTGCACTCGTTTCCATCGGGCATGAGCGTGTAGATTGAGATCGTAGTGGCCATCTTGAGAAAACAGTCGCCGAGGAACTCTAATCTTTCGTAATTGTCGCCCATACCTGTCTGGAAATTGACTTGTTCTGCGTCATGTTCTCCAGAGTTGTCGCTGTCTTTGGTCATTGCCTCTAGTGCTAGTTCCGGTGGAATCTCAAGGCCAAGAAGATTGCATGCATCCAAGACAATCAGGACGGAATCTATTCGGTGAATGATTGCTGGAAATGCCATGGCCATAGAGACTACGTCAATGGGTAGCTGTAACAATTAGACTAGTTTCGAGGCAAGGAATCAACTTACAGGAGACACATTGAGAGGTTCCAGAATGATGAAACACTCTATGTTGACCTTCTCGTCAACCTCAAACTCATCCAAAAGGTTTCGTCGTAAGGAGAGCAACTCTGCCTTGACTACAGGCTGATCATCCCGCCACTTTACCCTTTGGCGAGATTTAAAATACAGACTGTTACTGTATTGCATGATTGTCGGTTCTACAGACCTATATGCTCTGCTTCTTGATTCGGGGACCCCTTCGGGTGTTGGGTCGGATGGCTTCTTCGTTTCGTCGATACCTTTGATGACAAGCTTGCGTCCTCCATCATATGGATCAGTCACAAGCTTGTTGAAGAAAAAGTCTTCTGGCGCATTCTCCCAGTCGAGCACCTCGTTCTCCCTCACAAGATTGACAACATCCCAGTCGATGTGTGACCGAATGTCTGGTTGGGGACTGTCGGCGCAAGGTGCGAGGAGATATGGATATTGGTCGGACGTGGTGTCGTATTCTTTGCTGAACACATCGGCGAATACCCGATGAGTGAATTTTGTCAATCCATCGGCTTCCTCAGGGTTGAGGTGAAGGGCATCCTGGGCAGGCGTCAATTCAGCGATAGAGGAATGTCCATTGCCAAAGAACAAAGGGACGCCTGGCAGTTTCGGGATCGGCTTTCGCGAGAGAAGAATCAACGACTTTCCGGCCACGTACTTTCTAAGGGGACCCCCGTCTTTGATGGTGATTGTAGTCGCAAAGCATTCAGTCCACTCTCCGCGTTCAGCCCAAATCTCTGGCCGTAATCGCATGTCGTAGTCAGCCTTCTTGTTTGAACTCACAGCTAGCCGTGCGTTTCGCATAGCGTGGACCTTTTTCTTGAATGTTGGCTGAAGATTGCCGTCAACATGTTTGTCTCTGATCAGTATCTTGCAGGCTTCGAATGCTGCAGAACACTTGGCCATCAATTTGCTTCGTTGCTGCGTACCCTTCACAAAGTTGACCGGAGACTGGGATGGCATCACCACGTCGGCCAGATATCGATCACCGACCTTCTGTACTTGATATTCAACTTTGGTGTAGCTGTCAGTTGACAAGTGAGAAGCAAATCTGGCCAGAATTTCGAGGCTGGCAGGAAACGTAAGGCGTGCGCCTGTCGAGGGTATCTCGTACACTTGATGCTGCATCCGCTCAACCATCATCTCCATGTTCTCGTCTATCAAATCATCATGAAGTTTTCGGTCAGCGGAAAGCGAAAGACAAAACTTCTCCAAGGCTTGTGAATCTCTCAATGCTTGTTTCGCACTTCGAATATGTGTCAAGTTTCCTTGCTCCATCATGGTTATATATCGAGAGCGTGCTTGTCGAGCGCGTCCTTTGGATTGCAAGTATTGAATGACGGAGTTGTACAGATCAAATCGAATAACAAGGTCGCAATCTGGTACATCGATGCCCTCTTCTGCAACTGGTGTTGTGAAGAGGCAGTTGGTATTGCCGCGCTTGAATTCGTGGAGGGCCAGGACTTGGTCTCGAAACGACATGGTACCGAAGCTCGAACTGATTGATTGACAGCCAACCTGAAATTGTTAGCAACGTCAAATGGGAAAGGCTATCACTCACCATGTACGAGGCATTCATTCCTGGAATCCTCATGAAAGGTTGGCTATAGAGATCCGAAAGTGAACGGGCTGTGTATCGCTTCTCGACAAAAACGATGCAACGTTTGGTACCATCCATTGTGAAAGCGTGCACCAAGATCTCGTGGAGACTTTTCACCTTGGTCGAGAGACCTTCGGCCTTGGGGTCGACCGCACCAAACTTGTGAGCACGGACAATTGCCTGGACACGCCGGACGGCCTCTGTTGCTTGATCCGCCCTTGTTACTGCAATATCTCCGATAAATTCTCGACTTGTTCTGGCTGCGAGCCGCTCAGTCTCGAGGTCCGTCATTGCAAGCTCCCAATACCTGTCTGCGCACCAAGTGCCGAGGACTGAGGAGGCCTCTTTCGTGAACTCGAGCGACAACTTGAACTGTTCGTTGCGAGAAACGAGGGCAAAGATCTGGTCCCACAAGTTGGTCTTTGTATCATCGACAGCTTCGAGCCTGCTGTAGTTGACGGTTTCTTCGGTTTGCTTCTGTCGGTGCATGGTCTCCATCAGCACCTCATCTGAAATGGTGGCGATCTGGCTGTCAAGAGACCTCTCAAGCTCCAAGGCAGTGTCTTTCACGTCCCTGGTTCGCGCATCCACCGGCGAAGCAGTCATTCCTAGTATGCGAGGCTTTTCGCCCTCATGTTTGTAGTAATACCCATCCATGATACGAGCGTACGGGTGCTTCTTCTTGGTGTGGTGTGCCTCGTCGAAGATGAGGAGGTTTATTCGGGACATGGTGATGAAGCCGCAAGTGAGGCAGTCGAGGAGGATCTGGGCAGTGCAGACCACGACCATGTTTTCGCCAAACTTCTCATCCCAGTATTCTTTCGTTTTCGCCATGCCTTTCATATGACCCACGAACTTGGTAACTGGGTGGGCTCCGAGGTTGCAGCTGAGGACAGCATGTTGCTGAACACAGAGGGCGACCTTTTCCACAAGGAAAAAGGCGACTTTCTTGGGTTTTCCGATGGCCCGCGCCTCAAGCTCCTGTTCGAGGTGATGTCGCAGCAGCAAGGCGGAGATGAGTGTTTTGCCAGTACCTGCACTGTTAGCAGACACCCCGATTAGTAGCTCGTGAACATACCTGTAGGTAGTACCACGAGGAGGTTCCTCTCTTTAGCGCGCTCGAACAGCTCAATCTGGTATTCTCGAGGCGACGCGATGATCTTGTGGCTCTCGTTCTGGTTCATGAGCTGGGCGAGGGACTGTTTACTAGGATCGCTGAAGGGAACGGCACTCCTCGCGGCGTCTCTCTGTGTCTTTTCTATGTGCGCTTGGAGAGCAGCCTGGTCTCGGAGCTTCTTTTCCGTTAACTTTCGAGGCTTCGATGGGTTCACGGTCAGGCGATATCGATCGTCCTCATCGTCCGTGTCGATGTACTCGTGGTCCGACATGTTGAAGAGTGGGAAGTTACTGCTTAGGATGAAGATACAGATGCTGTAAACATTCGCATTTCAAGTGCGATCAAAAGAAGAGAATAAGCCCTTTATACTGATGATTATGCGGAGAGAATGAAAGAGACAAGAAAAGGGCTGTCGGGGGTGGAAGGTGCCCTGAGGTGGCTACTGAGGGATGTTGTTTGCGCGGATGCTTGCATTAGTGTAACAGCAAGAGACCGCAGCAATCTCATTCACGAATCATACTGGTTTTTATTTCTATGAATCTCTACCCAACTACAGTCCTAGAGCAAACACCAAGCAAACATGAACAAGACAGACAGGCATTGTTTCGCAGTATCAAACACTGAGCACGCCTCAAGCACCTGGCGATCCTTCTAAGCAGCTTTATGCAGATATCGGATTGCACCGCAGGTTAGGTAGGTTTGGTACCTGCATGTCGTTGCCCAATTTGCACGGGCCTCACAGCGGTCATAGGTCGTTGCGGCGTCTAGGCGTATATCAACTACACCTCAGTAGTGCCTCACTTTATTGCCTGTTGAATCAATCTCAGTCGATCTATTCTGCTCTCCGTTCGCTTTTACAAGACTGTGATACGTTTTCTTAAGACAGAAGCTTTCTGTATGTTCTTTTTGTATCAATGCCATGCTCTTATCAAATGAAATCATGGTGGGGGGCACTCGCCTCTGTGATATCCAGGGCGGATTAAAGCCAGTCATCATCGGCATATGAGACTCACACAATAGACTCTTTGCCCCCGTGTAGATACTTTGACCAAATAACTCGCGCACGTAGTATCTCTACTCCATTCGCTGTTCTGGCTCAGGGTGGCACTGTAAAATCACCTCAATACGTTTGATTTCGCCTACATTGCCTCCTTGATGCTTCCATCAGTGACTCAACCAAAGAGTTTTCAGCGTGAACGAATAGACGGTGATTCTTGGGGGCTCAGACTGAGGCAGGTGATCCCTACGGCCTTTTTCTCCGCTCTTCACACCGTGGACGAGGGCAAGAGAGTTCTGCGTGAATTATTGCTTTCATCTTTTTGAAAGCTTAGCAGTGATATCTTAACTTCTACCATTCATGTGCTCTTTGCCATCGCCAAATGACTCCATAAAACTACCTCAAAATCGAAACACTATCTTAAGGCTACAGCTGAATGAACAGGGCATTGTTGTCATGCAGTCTATAAATATCCCCTTCTCGGCAGTTCTTATCCTTCTCTTTTAGTCTCTTCAAGTCATCTCTCTACTCTCCAAGACATCACTTCAAGTTCATCTTTCTACTCTTCCATACTCCACTTATATACTGACAAGTGTATTATAACTTCAACAACATGTCAACACCTCCAACTTCCTTTCCTAAGATGGACAATGCTTACTGGACTGAACGTTTCCGTCCTCTTAGGGACTTCAATCAAAGGGATAATGGGGAGCAAGACGCTCTCCTGTACGGTAATGGGGAGCAAGACGCTCTCCTGTACGGGAATGGGGAGCAAGACGCTCTCCTGTACGAGAATGGGGAGCAAGACACTCTCCTGTGGGAGAAGATGCAGGAAGAGCAAAGGGAACAAAATCCTGGCTCGTCGGATGAGAGTCCCGGGGATGAGAGTCCCGGGGATGAGAGTCCCGGGGATGAGAGTCCCGAGAATGAGAGTCCCAGGGATGAGAGTCCCGAGGATGAATCCCTCTGGGGGCCCCGAATCCCTCTACCCTCCTCTCAACCCTCCTCTCAACCCTCCCCTACGCCCTCCCCTCCCTCCGCCCAACCCGCCCTTCCTTTGCCCGTTCCTGCCCCTGACATTGGGCCCTCTGCTGTTGTTACTGAGGGCATAGAGCCCCAGGCCATGGCTCCTTCATCTGCTTTGGCCGCTAATGATGCCCCCGAGAGCGTCATTCCTGGGCCCGTCAAGGCATCCCGGCCCAAGCAGTCACGGGCTTCCCCCGGGCGTGTCACCAAGCGTGCCGCCAAACCGCCAAAGCGCCTTTCTGCAAACAAGTTGCAGAAGGAAATGGATAAAGAGGGGATGGCGCATTTGGCTTGGAGGAAGCAGCGAATCTACGCTGAGATGGCTGCTGCCCAGCCTGTTTATGGAGCTCCCGGTCAACTTTATGGCCAGAATCAATTTGGTCAAATTCACGGCCAAAATGTGTTCCAGGTACCCCCGGGGTTCTCCCCTCCAGCCCCGGGTCCCTATCCTCAATCCCCGGGCTTCAATCCTCCAGCCCAGGGTTCTTACTATCAGGCTGCTGGTCCCTTTACCCAGCAACCTCCTTCTCTCCCCCCTCTGGCTCCCCATCTTGCTCCGGCTCCGGCTCTCCCTCCGGATCCTTATATTGCTCCGGCCCCGGATCCGGCTCTGGCTTACAGTCACGGGTACGGTTACGGTCACCCTCCCCCTCCCCCTCTTCCAACTATGGGCATGTGGCCTGCGAATCCGCCGCAACCTTTTGTGATGCAGCAGCCGCAGAACATGTACCAACAGCATCAAATGGGGCACAGTTACATGTAGGCGAGGTTCTCGAAAGCTTAGGATTGAGATCCTAAGTTGTGAAAAGGTTTAGACCAGCTGGGAAAGTTTAGAAGGCTGTTTGATAAGTTTAGATTATGGTGTTTGGGCCCGGCGTTTTGTTACGACAAATATAGATATGCAATTCATGACGTTCTCGCACAAACTTATATAACTACCAAGTGATGCCCCATGATATGATTGGCGAGATCTCCAGGCCAGGTTTATTGTATTACATGGGCTGTGGTTCAGCTGCAGTCATGGTATTGAGAAACTATAGTACCTAGCCAATAGTGTTTGAAACATTTCGGCATAAACTTAACTGGGGCAACCAATTAAGGTTGTTTATACAAATAAAGTAATATAAGCTTCTTTGCGCGGATTTCCAAACGTCTCAAGCTTTCGAACTGCTGAACCTTCGTTGGTGGATCTATTTGGCTCACTCTAATCACGCCCACAGAGTAGATATCGACCTGAGCAAACAGTGTCAAAGTGTATACCATGTGTGAAATCTTTTGCCGAGTAGAAACTTATTTTGGTGTGAGCGCATTATGGACTAAGGTACGAGGTGTTTCTACAGGCTTCCTTTACGTCATAAATTCACCGTAAAGAATTGGCCTGCCTAACACCTGCGATTTCAACCTTAACCTTGGATGATGAGACCTCAGGCATGGGCAGGCGCGCTGCCTGGAGAAGGCAAATGGTAGAGACCGAAGGCACACTCGAGTGAGGGGTCGTAGGCACTTCAACAAGAAATGGTGTTCGGATATTGGGACCAGTTGAACAAAGGCAAAACAGGTCAATTCGTTTGCATACCAAGGCACATATTCCAACTCCCACGTATCTAACCAGCTGTGAACCATCGCCTCCAATCTAAGGAACATTCCATCACTGCCAACCTCAACACCCACTAGATCCCCCCTTCACTCTCCCTCTTCTTGAGACTAGCCTTTCTCGGTCTTCCTCGTGCAGACTTCTTGGGCATCTTCTTCTTCGGGTTGTAATCACCATCTTTCTCTGGCTCCGGAACATCAATCGGCATGGTCATGGGATCAGCTTCCGCTTCGCTCTCGATATCTTGGGATACTCTTGTCTGTCTGGTAACTGACTTTGCTGTTGATTTGCTTCCCTTCTTTTTGAGAAAGCCGGACCAGTTGGCGTCGAGCATCTGGCGAAGTTGCTCAGATGGCGTAGATTTGTTGATAGGGGCTGTATGGCCTAGGATGGTAGGGGCAGAGTGTTGATGGGGTTGGAGTGTCGAACCACTTGCTTGGATGAATGCCAAAGGTCCTTCGTCGGGGGCGGAAGTGAAGGACGGATACTGTTCTTGTTCCATATCATCCTCCGGGACCTCTTCCAAATACACTGGCTTCTGGCGCTGATTCATGACGTAGTCGTATCTTGGGTCAGTCAGAAACGCATCCTCAAAATGAGATGTCAAAACTGTCCGACTCTCCAAACCCCGTCGCGAGAGTCGAGGCGCACCAGGTACCCTCCCAGCAGCCAGTGAAGCACTCCCTCTCGCCTCCTGTCTCGCAGATCCCTCTCCATGCTCAACATCACCTCGCTGCATAGATCGCCTTCCAACTTCAGGCCCAATAAGCCCACGGATCTGCTTTTGCTTTGCTATGTAGTGAAACCCTGTAGGACAATACGCCGAGGCTGGCGGGTGCGGTGGTCTGTCTTCCTCTACAAGAGTCGACACTGCTTGTCCTTTCAAATGGGTGTAGGCTTGGTGGTAGTATCTCTGAGAGACCATTTGTAAGATGTCTCGCTGAAACGGAAGAGGCACTTCATTCTTCGGTCCTGGGATGAGGGACGTCAGGGGGGCGGGTCGAGCATCTTTGGCAGCTTGCTCGTCTTGTTGCTCAGGACCTGCGGGCTGTTTTCCTTTGTCGCGTGGCTCACCGTCTTCATCATTGTCTTCAGTTGCATCATGTGTCGCATCCGAATCGTAGCCGTCGTCTTTCATCACAACGTCTTCATCTGGGGCATCCGCCGATGGAGGTGTAAGTCTTCTCTTAATAGTGCCCAGGAAGGGATCTCCCAGCTCAGGATACCGGAATGGGCCAGTAGATGGTTCAGGAGCGGAAATCTCAGCCATGAGTAGGTCGACTTTCTCAGGGTCAAGCCAACCAAGCTCCAACGAACCCAGCATCTGCTGTTTGTCGATAGCATCCTGGAGGAGCTCCCACTCGATATCTAGTCGAAGAAAGTCAAGCGGGCCATTCTCTGTATACGCCAAAAACTCCTCGACTACACCAGAGATCTTCAGTCCCTGCAGGAACTCGACGCCCTTTTGTTTGTCTTGGTCTGGAACACTGTCAGTGTAGAGAGGAGGACGATGTTCACGTAGAAGCTCTGCGACAGTCTGTCTCTTCTCAAGAGCATGTTCAAGCAGCTGAGCGTTGGGAATCTTCTCAATACACTCTTGCCAGACCCGCCAACTGTAATATTCGCGGAGGTAAATCTCCATAAAGTCCTTGACCTGTTGGTTGCTGAGATGCAAGATGAGACTGGTGACTTTTGCGAAACGGTTGCTGTTACTAAAGACACGGAGGATAATCCACTTCACTCCCCAAGAGAGATCATCCTAATGTCTTTCCTGGGGCTGAGGTGTGGTGTTGTTGAGATGCTCCATGCTAGTTGTGTCGAGGTTGAGTATTGAGGACGCGTCGCGAGATTGCTAGGTTGAAAGCAAGTCAGTAATAAAGTGAAGATAAAAAAGTCTGAGATCCAAGTATCATTTCTGTAGCTGTTGGTGTAAGCGATGAAAGCAAAGTGTATATCAAGAATGAGTGAGAAGAGGATGAGAAAGTGTTGAGTTGAAGTGTGTGAATGAGGGACGCGAAGATGGTAGACAATTAGGGACCAAAAAGGCCGATACAGATAATTAACAATCATGTGACAATCTATAATTTACACGTGTTTGTTTAAGAACGCAATGATTCAAGAACTAGTTGTCTCATCAAGGTCGAATTGTCTGTCACTCATTGCCAGGTGTCTACAGCTGTCAGTCATAGACTCAACACTGTGAATCGCAGCTCATAATATACCAGTAAGCGACTTAAGATAACGGTACCTTTCATCTTCTCTCAATGAATTAATAGCTTCTTTATTTATTATAACAAAGAGTCTTGGGTTTATGAAAGTCAAGTCATAGACGATGTCGGCTTTCAAGCATTGGTGAAAGAGATTTCAAGGCATGTGCAATTCACTCATGATAATGACTTCACTAAGCTTAACGGCTCAAGCACTCTATGTTCATTCCCTTCTCACAAATGATGTTGTGAAGACTGTGGTCATAACACCAGGCTCAAGTCTGTCTTCCATCCTTAGCCCATCTCAAGCCGAACAAGGCACACTTCTTAGACAATATTATGAGATTAAGTTCTAGCTCTATAAGCAACACACCGAAGGCCCTCCCACATCTTGGGATAATCAAAAAACAAAAAACAAAATAAACAATCCCATTGCCGTAGACTCATCAGATATAAAAATCCGACGTCGCCAATAAATATACAGGGTATCTAAACCAGACCAAAACGCCATGCGTCTACTCTACCTCGAGTCGGCCAACCCGCCATTTCTACATATCCACAAACGGCGCAAACGATCCTCTTCCACTGAACCGATCCTGATCCAACACAAACTCCCCCTTGTCGTTGGAATCCTCACTCGTATCCATCACATCGTCAATATGTCGCTTCGTATGTGCAGCGTTGGGGGGTACAGCCTGCTCCATGGCGACTTGTGAGCGCGCCCGTAGAATATCCTCCCAGCACTGCAGCTTCCGCTTGGTGTCCTCGTCGAAAGCGCAGCAGAACCGCTGTATGCTGATGAATTGTACTGCGGTGATCATATCCTTTCCAAAGACTGCCATGATGTAGGCTGCAGCGATGGCAGCTGATCTGTCGTTGCCCGTCTCGCACGTGAGCAGGACTTTGCCGCGGCGGAATGAACTTGGATCGACGAGGAGTTCGCCGTTCTTGTTTCGACCCTTGGCTTGGCTGTGATACACGGATAGAAGGTGGTCGTTGATCAGGCGGATAATGTCGGGGAACGAACTGATCAGCTTATCGTTGCCTTCCAGATCGATGTATCGGACCTCAATGTCGAGCGTTTTCGCAGCCTTCTCAACACCCATGAGCTTGACCCCCGCCATGCGCGCATCCCTCGTTACAGCAATCATAGTGATGCCCTCCTCCTGCAACCGCTTGATATCCTTAGCGGTGCTGTTGGGGCCAAGGTACAAAAAGTCCACTAGCTTCTGGGCGTCACGTCGCTGCTCGTAGGACCAATCTGCGGCGCGATCTGTCGCGATCTGCTGCATGTTTTGTGTGATGATCTTGACATCGTGTGCCGTCAACTGACTCGAATCGACGTGCTCGTACGATGGGAGGAGGATAGGCGCAGCGGAGACACCGCATTGTCCTGTCGGTGGGATGTGAATGAATGGCGGGCTTGGTGCTCGACGGACGTACGGTGCAGATGGCACGGCGTTGTTGGCGTAGGAGGGGTGAAGACCGTTCAGCGACTCCATCACGGTTGTCTTACACGGTCCGACAATAAATGTAGAGCGCTTTTGCTGCACGAGAGAGATTGTCTAAGAGCGATGAGGAGTTCAAGTTCAAGCTTGAAGCTAGAGTTGTCAGCGTGAAAGAAAGTGGAGAGCCTCGCACAGCTGAGATGCCCACTCTAAATAGGCTGCTGACAGGGGTCAGTGCCCTTGAATGACGACAAGTGGGGTAACTCGGGAGCCCTACGGTCCCTGAATTCTAGATCCAGGAGAGAGGTTTGATTGGCTACAACATGGACAAGCATCAAGAACCAACAATTAAAAGAGATGATCTGACTCATTGGACAAATGAAAAAGTCTATTACCGTACGAGCAGAGGACAAAGGCCATTCATAGGCTACTGCCTGAAATCATAGGCTACCATTTCAGAATTGGCGAATGGCGACGAACTGCAAACACTCAAGGTGCATACATGCACTGCATGTCTCAGAGCATCAGACAAACATGGGGCAAACACTCGTCTGAAACAAAGGCACGTGCGGACAATAACCATGATATTCCATGACGACTCGTCTATTGTACAAACGTGGTGATACATTGTTCTAATAATAAAGTTACATCCAATCCATCTCTATGCAGTCCCAGTTCAACGCCGTTCATATGCCATGTCATGTCATGTACTATACAATCATCCTGACGTCGGAGCAGCTGCCTTCCAGTCCAGCTCATTTCCAATAGGTGTCTCATCCGACTCCTGCTCCAGATCCTTAAGATCTGCTTCTCCCAGTTCCTCACGCGATGTTGTTGTCTTGCGCGCTTCCTTTCTGTTTCTCGATCGGAAGCCCTTGAGGTCAGTTTCTGTGAAATCGAGTCTCTCCAATGTATCGATCAACTTTTCTTCTACGAGGGATCGGACGTGGAATGCTAGCTTCTGATCGCGGAACATGCCGCTGAAACGGTAGGATAGCCAGATATACTGGTTGATAGCAGCGTGCAGTGACTCAAGCCTGTGGAGGTAATCCATCGACGTGCCCTTGAACGTCTTGAAGTCGATATCGAGGTTCTCCAGAGGAATTTCTTTAATTTTGAGAAGTGTCCCGTCTTCGCTGTTAGCAACGATCCTGGCGAGGGCTCGAAGAACAGATATTGCGTTCTGAGCTCGTGTATTCACAGGCAAGTTGGTGAACAAAAGTCGATCATAGATCGTCAGAGGGATGTCCTGGATATGGTCGGCAATCTCTAGCTTATCTGGGGAGATGTGGATTCTGTACTGCTTGCTCACAGACGCTAGCTCTCGAATGCGCATGAGGATGAACGATAGAGGTGTCCCCTTGGGGAAGTATGTTGAGAAGCGCTCGATAGCAGCAGCCGGTGGTGAAATGTACGCGGCATCGATATCGTCGACTTTGGCGTCAAAAGCCCGATGAACAGACCTGAGATCTTGGCTATCCATTGTTGTGACATAGCCAACCTTTTTCTCCTCCTCAACAGCGACGTCGGCATTTTCCCCAGCTTCGGCGGCGTTGCGAACGGTTCGATATCGTCCTGCTCGACCACCAATCTGCTTCAACTCAGGGTACGTGAGCATTCTGTTATGGCTTCCGTCAAATTTGGCGACTGCTTCAAGAATAACTCGTCGGATCTCCAGGTTCAGACCCATGCCGATAGCGTCACTGGCAACAATAAAGTCGTAATCGTTGTCGGGGTCGTTGAAGAGGGCTGCCTGCTGAACGCGCACTTCAGGTGGTAAAGATCCGTAAATAATTGCACATCGTCGTCCAGTCTTCTTCTCGATTGTTCGTTTCAATGCGTGCAAGTTCAGACGACTGAATGCGACAACCGCATCTCCTTTTTCGAGACGACTGAAATCACCGTCTAGGGCATCATCCATGGTTTCCAGAGGACTTAGACGGTCATATCGGTGCACAATGCACTTATCGCCGATACCTGCGCAAATGCTCTGAATCAGACTTACAGTTCGCTCCTCACCACAAAGATGAACCTCCTTCGCTTGAACACCCAACAGCGCCGATGTCCAAGCACTACCACGATCCGGATCAGCCAGCATCTGGATCTCATCAATGACAGCAACATCATACCGCTCATTGAAGGGAACCATCTCGACCGTGCAACTCGTGAAGAACGTATCCGTATCTTCCGGCAAACGAACTTCCTCTCCCGTCAACAGCGCGCACGGCAATCCCTTAGCCTTGAGTCTCTGATAAACCTCGTTTGCTAGCAAACGCAACGGCCCCGCATAAACTCCTCGCTTCGAATTCTCCAACGCTTTCAAGGCTCTGTACGTCTTTCCGGAATTTGTCGGTCCAACGTGAACATGGATCGTGCGCTGCATGGCTCTCGTCGCGGGGAACCACTCATAAGGAAACCGAAAGTCCAAAAGGCGCTTGTGGCTCTCCTCCAAGCCCTTTGAGAAGCGCTGTCGAATGAGAAATGATTGGAAGGAGTACTGGATCTCGTTTGTGAGACCCTTGATGTCCTTCAAGATGAAAGCGTCGCGGAGATTCCAGAACAGGGGGTTCTTGACTCGGTCGGTGATGTTCTGCTCGGCCATGTCGAATGCCGAGTCTAGCACCGTCATAAACATGGAAGCCTGTTGATGAAGCTCATCCTCTCCTACACCCGCAGCAGACACGGCTGATTTGCTAGCATTTTTCATGACATCTTGAAATTTCATCAAAACAGTTGATCGGAACATTCCATGTCGGCCACTTGACTTTTTGTCCATGCCGAATCTCATTCTCTTCATATCCTTCTTCTCATCAGTCTTGGTCACCTAAAATTGGTAAGTTTCGTCCCTGAAAACAACAAAAAAAAACATACTGGCTTTAGAGTAACTTCAGATTTCTTCTCCCCAGCCTTTCTGGCTTCAACCTTGTTCGGGCCATGTTTCCTCTTAACTGCACCCGGCGCTCTTGAGAGTATTGGTGAAGTTGATATCGTCCTTCTCGTCACCGGCACAATAGGAGTTCGTAAAGCTCTAGCCCGGAGTAAAACACTCATAATTAAAACACAAAGAGTGAGCCAAACATGCTCCCCTTGAAAACGAAAAATATAATCGTGAAATGGCCGTGTCTTTGCACGATGGCGAATGCGACCAAGTCTTGCCATCATATGAAAACCCGTCTCAAAAAAATTACATGAGACGGAGATTCGTTCCGCCGGCCTCCGTGGTTCGCATGAGAGTGGGGAATGACGATGAGACGCCGCGACCAGAGTCGTCATTGTAGACTTGTTACTTGACTCTGACTTGACTTGACTTGGATTATCTATCTTGGTTACCTTGCCTCATTTCTTTCTGCAGCCTCGTCTCGTGGCTTCATCTTGAATCGCCTTCATCTTCAACACCACTCAATCACTTCATCAGCACTCGCACGCAGACTCGCCCGTCATGGCATCGTCATCGACTCCTGCGACTCCCCTACTCTAGTCCGTCAATCATCATCAATATTGACGAACGCAGCTAACAATCTACAGCTCCTGTATCGCGCACAATACCACGATCCTCTCAGAATGCACAACATCGGCCTCCTCCCAAACCTCATCCCTCGCCTCTCTCATCCTCCCCAAGATCGAACATACAAACCCTCAAAAGCTCACCTACACCCACGGCCAGCACCAAATCCACTATGTCTCCGAATCTCCATCTGAACATCGCGATTACCCTTCTGCAGGCGGTCTCACATTCCTCGTCATCGCCGACTCATCCCTCGGCCGTCGCGTACCATTCGGTTATCTCTTCGAAATCCGCAAGCGCTTCCTGCAGCAATTTCCCGAGAGCACTGACTTCTCCGACATGCCCAACTACGGCGCAGCATCGTTCAACTCGGAACTCAAGTCTCTTATGATCGAATACGGTACTACAAGCGGAGGTCGCGACGATGCCATCGGAAACGCCAAGCGCGAGATCGACGACGTTAGGGGGATTATGACCAAGAACATTGAGAGTCTTCTTGAGCGCGGTGAGAGGCTGGACTTGCTGGTTGACAAGACGGACCGTCTCGGCGGTAGCGCACGTGAGTTCCGCGTGCGCAGTCGTGGCCTCAAGCGCAAGATGTGGTGGAAGAACGTCAAGCTCATGGCGCTCTTGGCACTCGTAGTATTCCTCATCATCATGGCTATTGTGATCGCTGTCAAGAATGGGTCTGGTTAAGGAAGGGTTTGTGGGCGCGGAGCCATTCCTTTTAATTATTTCCTTGTTGTTGAAAATGTGTATTTCCTAGGCGAACAGATGGGATGGACAACCCGGGCAAAAGGGTATTATTATGCAACAAAGTCCTTTTTTTAATCAAACTGATACCCCAATATCAATCCATCTCTCAGTGTTGTCGTAATCGTGTAAAAGTGTCGTAATCCACCGCCCCAAACACCTGGCGTCTCATCCTTTGTCGCTGGGTCATCATCACCCGAACGTGTAAAATAAATCGTCGGGTTTGTCTCCGATCCTCCATTTATGATCTCATAGCTTCGGTTTTCTCCTCTCACTTTCCTGATAAACATATCCCAGCGTCACAGGACTAGCAACCGATCCCGTAGTCAAAGAAGTCGGCGCTCTTCGGAACCTGTCTGTAAAAAATGCCGGGTGTAGCGAAGAAGCGCAAGGAACAGGTTTGAGCGGCGGCGGTTGTGTCGCCGGAGGACAAGCAGCGCCCATTTCGATATTTTTTATGGCGGATAAATAAAAAAACAGAGACTGAATGACGATGAGTTATCACATTCTCTGGGATTTGGGGGATGCAGTATTAAAGAGGCACGGTATATATCCTACCTTGCGCCGAGGTCACTGTTGATCTTCTCCACGTGCTTCGGTAATCACACCGATGGCCTTGATTCTAGCGGCCGGAATGGAAGACTCGGAATGGATTGATGATGACGGAAGCTCACCGTAGCGTGTCTCATGCAACAAGGACCAATTGATAAGTCCGGGGAATCGGGGAGACATTTACCGAAGCGGGGAGCCCTGTACAGCATCGAGATAGCAAGCCTTGGTAATGTGAAATATGACGGTATTCGTTCATTCATTCATTCGATACACTGTAACAATGCAACAATACGTGATACGAACGCTCACGATAATTGACCTATTCCCGATCCCATCCCAACTCCAGCGCCTGTAGTCCAGCCATTCCCGTGAACGCACCTTGATCATCCATGGATATACCCAACAAAAGACCTAACAAAAGAAACTCCTTATCCCCGCCATTGCTCCATTGGGTTCTCCCTCTCTTCTGCAGTCGCCGTGAACCTCGGTTGATAGTCATCATGGCTCCCACGATGTCTCCTGTCTTGTGCCCTGTCAACACCTGGCGTTGGCTGGTTGGAGAGAATCCTCTCTGCTTCACCATCGCCTTCTTCAGCGTCTTTTCCATCTCCAAAGACTTTGTCCACATTGCCATCTTTCTCAATTCGTTGCATCAGATCCTGGTCTCCGGGGAAGTAGACTCGTCGAACAGCTTGAACAACCAGATCAATGACAATGAGCACAATAAGCTCAAGTAGTACAAGCGTCCACCATTGTAGTGTGCGGCCAAAGTTGTCGATGAAGGCGTCTCTAACAACATACGGACCAAAACTCTTGGGTTTGATGTATGACAGAACCACCATCCACAAGAACCAGCCAGCGACAGATATCAAACAGCCACAAAAGGTAACAACAGTTTTGGTGTGCACTTCAAGAATCCTGCAGGAGTTAGGACAGCTCAACAACGCACATCGGAGAACTTACAAGAGCTTTATGTTGATGAAAATAACAGCAACAGTGAAACTGACCATACCCATCGCAAATATACTGTTGTCCCGATCATAAAACATCTTGTTGTAAACGCACCAAGTGAAATACCAGATCACAAAACTCCCCGCGGCACCCATAAACATCCACGCAAAGTACTGCGAGAATCTGAATCCGAGGTTTCTCTGTCCAAAGGTGTACAACTCTGGCACTTTCATCAACGTCTCGGCACGAAGATCCTTCTCGAAAATGCCGAGAAGAATAACAGGAATTGACGTAAAGGCACTGTTGAACACGGTCAAACTCCATGATTCGTACAGTGACGTGCCAGAGTATCCGTTGTAGCGTTGGTAATGGGCTTGTACAATAAAGAACAGGACTTCCTTCCAGAAAGTTGCAAGCACATACTTGCCGGTCCTCATGTAGTTCCACCGGCCATGCACGAAAAGCAGCTTCTGAAGGAATCGAAATTGAGCAATTGAGTAGTCCGAGATTCGAGCAGCCTGTAAACCCTCGCGACCAGAAATACCAATGCCAACATGAGAAGCCTGGATCATGCCGATATCATTCGCACCGTCTCCGATTGCCAGAGTCATGCTCTTAGGCACATATCTTCGAATCGAGCGCACGAGGTTTGCCTTTTGTGAAGGCGAAGCTCGACAGCAGATGACAGAGTCAACACGTACAACAAGATCGTAGAAGAGAAGAGAGAGCTCATCGTCTTCGTCGATCTTGGCGAGTGTCTGTCCATCGACAACCGCAACGGAATGCGGAACCATACCACGACTAACATCCTTGAGAGTCGCAGTAATCGTCTCTTTCAGTTCGCCCAAAGCCGCATCAAGAACGTAAACCTCCGACCAAGGTTTACACACACGAGCAGAATGGCCAATATTAATGGCCGTCTCTCGCTTGTCGCCCGTAAGCATCCAGACCTTGATGTTGGCTCGGCGCAGCTTATCAATGGTGTCTGGGACTCCCTCCTGAAGCTTGTCTTCAATTGCCGTCGCTCCGGCAAGCTCGAACCTCTGCTCAATAAGCTCTCCAGCGGCTTCGATGCGTTCCTGACGATCGACCAAGCTTGTCTCAGCTTCTCTATACTTTGCTTTCCAAGTGCGATAAGCGTCCTCGTCAATGTAGCGGTAAGCATACAGAAGAGTTCGAAGACCCTCGCTGGCGAAATCATCGACGTGTTGGAAGCACTTCTCAAATACGGCACCTTCATTCGCAGCCATTGATTCGTCAATCTTGCGCTCAGCATCGTCGAATGAGGGCATTTGGGCAAGACTCTGTCGCGGGCTCACCATTTCGGTTGAAGTACGAGGTGATCGAGCAAGCTGTTGTGACAGACGCTTCAGATCTGTTGAACGTCGTCCCAAGCTCAATCTAAGACCTTCTCGATTGGACGATTCAGCTCTGGACAAACCAAAGCTATTGCGAGGGCTTCCGTAGGGGCTCCCATAAGGGCTGACGCTCTTTTGAGAGTTGATCCGCTGCAAAGCCTGATCCTGCCGAGAAGCTCGTCGCTGACTTGCCCGACGACCGATATTCTTGGCAGCTTCTTCAGCGAGATTACTCAACTTCAAACGCTGCTGGATGACATTGTCGGCACCCTTACAAAAGATGCAGATACGTCCATCAGGCATGCGAATGATGATCGACATTCTCTTCCTCTTGCTGCTGAACTCAATCACATCCAGCACCTGATATGTCTCGGTGTACAGGGAACCATCTGTATCTTGGGCCTCCAACTTGATAGCTTGTGCAGGCCGATCAATGACCAGATATCCCAGATCTTTGGCAGCTTCAACAAGAGCAAGTTCATCAGGCGAAGCAGCTTGAAACGTGATGTCGCCATCATCAGTCTTTTCAGGAAGACATGTGTGGCAAAGGGCAATACACAGTAAAAAGTGCTTTACCTTTCGTGAGAAAGCAGTGTTGGGTTTTCTCTGAATGTAGTCCAGCAGATCTTCCGTCTTCATGTCGGCGTTCTCAGCTGTATTGACTGTGGATTGCCAATGGCTTGCAGACCTTGTCGACATGGTTCGGATAGGCTCTGGTCGAGGTCCGCTTCCACTTGTATCATCGCTTCCGTCAAAAGTCTTGACATGGCCTGTATTCTGTGCCGCAGGAAAGCTTGCCTTGCTTTTGCCCTTTTTCGGTCGTTGCGACTCTTCGATTCGTCGTCGCATCTCCTCTTGATCCCTTTGCACATCCATGTCATGCAGACAAGCAACGCCAGCGACCGACATTTTGCGAAAACGCATGATGTTTTCCGTCAGAGTACCTGTCTTGTCAGAAAAGACATAGCTGACTTGACCCAGATTCTCAAGGATAGTGGTCGTATTCGCAACCATGGGCGTGTCGGATATTGGATCGTACATATCCACATCGTGAAGCAAGTATAGCTGTCCCAGCTTGATGATTTCGAGACTGATATATAGCGACAAGGGAATCAGTGTGTTGAACATAATGATGTACCCAAAGAAGATCTCATCAAAGGGGACGGTGGCATTATAGATCTTCCTAGGGGGAGAGCTGCCATCATATCGCTTGATATACCAAGCGAAATCCTCAGTTCGATCTCGCCACAGGTAGTAACCAATAGTTAGACCCATTGTGAGCATGAGAACAATGAAGATTTGGACCATGATCATCCTGTTGATAACAGATTGCATAGCGGGTTTCTTGGCACGGACATTCTTGTTAGCATTCATCCGAATCTTGCACTCCTCGCCTGTGTTCACAACGATACCCAGGGCCTCAGCCGTGTTGCGGAGGGTGGATCCACGGTAAACGACATTGTTCATGGACAGTGGTAGAGTTTCGCCGTCGACAGTTACTCGACCGTCGTAGCTGTAAAGATCTATGTTGGGGTTTTCGGAGATGACGGTAGCCTGTGTCGCGCGGAGTCCTTCGAGGGTGTTGCATCGCTCGGCGAGCAAAGGACAGGCCTGTTTACTCTTGAGGTTCGTCTCACCATCAAGAGCCATGGTGTCGATGTACGCAATGCCATTAGGACCGGTAGCATGCAAAAGTACAGCATCCGCAGGAACAGGGTCATCTCGGCGCAGACGAATTACATCCCCAACACGAACATGCTGCCATTGTACCGAAGTCCAATCTCCCTTTCCACCTATTTTGGCGGTACCTGTGGTGCCTGACTCGAGATCATCAAGCATGTGCTCTTCACCACTCTCGGACGCTTTTTCCTTTTTTCTCCTAATTTTCTCGGCGTGTCTGACACGGCCTTTTTCCGCAGTTCGATCCGTCAAAACCCAAGCCTCACTTCGATTTTCCAAGCGATCAAGTCGATAGCGCCGATAATCATCCCATCCTTCCTTGGCCATACTGAATGCGACGAACAGGCCTAGAGGTGCTATAGTAGTCCATTTTCCGACAGTACTCAGACCAGGAATCATCTGAATGGTACCAACCACAAGGAAGTAAAAGTTTCCAAGCTTGCTAAACTGAAAGATGAGCTGTTTCAGGAAGAAATCGTAGATAGTATAACGACTTGATCGGATGAAATTGCTGCAGTATGGTTTTCCTGCACGCTCGTCAATAAGACGACTGGCACCTCGCTGCGGCGGATTGAGAGGAATATGACGGCCATCGGGTAAAGGTTCGAGGGGTTTTTGACGAAGAATTGTCTCGAGAATGACCTTTTGTTGGAACTCTTCAAGCTGTTTTTTGGTGCGATCTTTCCATGTTGGTTTTGCGCCAGGTCCAATTTTTCGCTGACGCCTCTCTCGAAGATATTTCTTAATATCGGCGCGCACTGAGGATTTGGTACCGTTTCCGCCGAACCCAAAACTGGTCTTGTCAACTGGCGAAGTCAATTCCTTATCGGTTCGGTCCGCAGAATCGGGAGGTTGGGAGGTTGACAATTCCGTCCTCGAAGGAATCGGTCGCAATTCATGAGGACCGCTCGCTTGCGGACGAGAACCATCATCGGGTCGTCTAGTTCTGGACCTCGATCCGGATCTCATGTTTGTATCATCGGCGGAAGATCGTCGCTGGTGATCATTGTTGGGGTCTGTGTAAGAGCGGCCTGTATTCCGTGGTCTCGAGAAATTGGTCGAAGTTCGAGGATATCGCTCATCGAGGGCAGCAAGATCACGAGCTATTTCACCATCGGTGTCATTTCTCGGTTGTGAAGGACGTCGCCCGCTATTATCGCTGGGGTATGGAGGAGCCATGTTAAGGCCGTTGAATCGGCGGTAGCATCTGGAGTAAACGTTGGAGCTGTGGAGTGGTCGTGGGGACGCGCCGGGTTTAGTTAGATTGGAGCGGTAATGAAACGAGACGATAACCTAAGAAAGGGTTCTGGTGTAATACAGGAGAGAAGAAAGAAAACGAGAGAATAAGACGACTTGCGGAGGAGTTGGAGAAGGTGGATGTTTTGTCAGAATTGAGTTATTAGGCTGGCTGGGCTGGCTGGGCTGGGCTGGGTTGACGGGGATCGTATACAGCCCGAAGCGGCCTTTACTCCAAGCCAAGGATGAATGGTTCTGTAAGTCAAGCTACGCCTACCATTCGTAATCCTTCAATCTCCGCATACAAAGCGTGATCACCCATTAATTCACTATAGTTTCTGCTATCCTTCACTAACAATTCATCCCATCCGGATCTTCGGAACCTCGTCGTGTCTTGATGCTCCCCTCACGAATTAACTTTGCAAGCATGACGAGGTGTATTGAGGCGCAGCATTGCACTTATCATCACTCGAAATCCTCGCAGCCCGCGGGTACTGTAACAGACTCTGCGTCGTACAAGCTCGGCCTGATTGGCATCGTTAATTCCAGCCAAGTCGCTAACTGTAGCTTAAATCAAGCCATCTAATCTGGCGACAAAATAAGCTCATGCATTGAATCCGTTTCACCTAAAAACACTGGGGATTGTAGACCTGGGGAAATAACACTGAGTGACTTATTTAAAGCAGACCCCAGATTAACTTAGTCTATTATTGTCTTTAATAAAGGCTGACCAACACTTATCGCACGTGCAGTCCAAGTCCAATCAAGTCTCACTGCGCCTCGAAATATACGCAGCTCAATCCGCAGTTGTGTGTATGAAGACAGTGAGGAGAAGATAAAGCGGGTGGACATAAAGACTCGAATATTTATTTGAGTGCTCGAAGATACGCGGCTCAGCCCTAGTGGTACAAATCTCTTACACGGTCCGCTGTTACTCCCACATCTTCCGAGTGAGCCGCGTCACGACCTAGGTTATAAGACATTGACCAACATTGAATCCATCTTGGCACCTCGTCAATATGGGACATGCTCTGGCTAATAAGTTTGGTAATGAAGACTATCTATTGCACTGCTTATTTATATAAAGGTCCTCCCCTTGAATCACATTGCACCTTTCTTGTCCAACCTGTCAGATACTCAGCCATGCGGATCTCTCCTCTCACGGTCCCCTCGGAGTCCGTTCATGTCACCCAAGACTGCGCCTTGTAACAGTCTCTCACAACGATCCTACCTCCGAATCATCCGTCCCTGGAATTACAACTCACACAGCCTGTCACTAAGCACCTCAAGCTTCGTCACACAATCACAAAAGTCAATCACACAGGTAAACTCAGTGAACATAACCCCATTTTATTCAGCGATTCCACCCTATAAAAATACCCATGCCTTCGTGTCCAACTGTAGGCTTCCCTTGAAGTACACGTCTCAAATGACGCCTACCGAGGACAGCAATCCAGCTGCTCATAAACTCCAATGTGCCTCAAAGCACAGAACAGACAAAGAAAAGTATCCCAAGCCCACCATTAGAATATTGAACAAAAAAGCCGCCGGGGCTTCTCCCCAACTTTCGACGTGATACAAAGAAAACAAGCTATCGAAATATTAAACACCACCATCTGTGCTTTTACAAAGACAAAGTGTATGCAGATTAAGTCCAAGGCAGCGTGCGGTGGTCAGGCAACGCTGCTCATGGAAAATGAAGCCGAATGACAAGGTCGTCGGTTGCAAAGTGTTGAACGAGACCACCCAAGGAATAAACAAGTCGCGGTAAAAGATTTAAAATGAAAGTACTTCAACGCGGGAAAGGTTATACGATCGCTGTGTTGTGCCCGACATACATGACCGATGTCAAAGAAGTGTATCGTCATGCAAGTTCATTCATGGCCGTAGTGGGGAGAATCGACCAAACTGACACCATCGGTATCAAGACTGGTTTGGTAGAATTGAGAAGATGACAAGGAAAGTCGCCTATATGAAGCTGGCGGAAAACAAGAAAAGGAAATCCCAATGGTATAATTTGCCCAAACGCCCTGGTATGATTGACATACTACAAAACACCGCCAACACCTGAACCCGCCCTATACTCTTTTAGTTTCCTTGGTGAGCTTGGGGCATTGCCTCGGGGGATAGGCTTGACGGGTCAACTGCGTCAAACTGCACAAGCTGATCCATGTCGAGGTCTGCTTGTTGGTGTTGCACGAAACCAGGCGAGGTTGTGTGCATGGGCAGGTTGATGGTGTGCTTAGAGTACATCTCATTCAGGCTCGTTCCGTCCTCCGAAACAGCACAAGATCCGTCGTTCATGGGATACATGTCAGCTGAGCCAGGGCGGCCCATCATTGACATGGGAGGCGATTGCTCCAGGATGGAAGGCTCGCCATGGCTGTTGAATGGAAGAGGAGAAACAGAAGTGGGAACACCTGTGTCGGGGTTAACCATTGGTGACAGGAAACCATTGCTATAAGGTGTGTTGTAGCTCGACTGAGGAACCTCGGGACCAGGGGGGAAGAAGCCTGGGCTGGGAGGAAACTCGGCAGGAGAAGCAGTGGTGGCAGACATGGGGTATTGACGCATGTCGAGGCCGAATCCTGCCTGTGTATCAATGCGCAGATTAGGAGCCATGTTGTTTCCAGGAGGCTGAGGAATAGGCGCAAAGATGTGAGGGTTGTGCTGGGGAGGAGGAGGCATCTCTCCAGGAGGTTGGATGTAGAAGGAAGGCATCGGCTGGTTCTGGAACATGGCGAAATCAACAGGTCCAGGAACTGATCGCGAACGTTGACGCTTGTGGCCAGGTCCAGGACGCATGCCAGAGTGCATCTGGTGGATGCCCCACTGCTCCTGGTACATGCCGACATGAGGTTGAAAGCTGGGCTGAGATGAGGGTCGGGCGGTCGGGGAGACAGGAGCCGAGACGGAGAGGACGTGAGGGTCGTTGTAGGGGTGAGGGTTGTGACGGTTCATGAAGGACTCGAGAGAAACCAGCTTGGCGAGCTGGCCACTGAGAACCTTGGGGTTTCCACCGAGGTGGTGAACCAGGCACTGGGTAGCCTGAAGATCCTCAGTGAAATCACCACACTGGAAGAATCCGTTGGTGGTGGGAGAAGAGTCCATGAAAAAGTTGGGGGGCCTGTTCAACTCAATGACAATCCCTCCAAGCTTGGTTGGGTCTCCTTCGCCATTCTCGAGGAAGATGTTCTTGATGGAAGAGAAAGGATACTCGATCTTGTAGCCGGCCTGCTCGTTGTTGATGTAGTAGGTCATGGTGCACTTGTCGGGTGAGTAGAAAATGATGAGATCCATCGTGTTTTGTCCAACTCGAGTCCACTTTCCAATGCTGAGGGATCGGCAGGTAAGATGATGGATCACTGCTGTTCAGTTAATACACCGTTGACGTGACGGGTCGAAGTACTCACAAACTTTACCCTGACCTCCCTGGTCGCCACCGAGCATCATGTTGCCATGACCAAAGGGGAGCAGTCCAGTGCGGCCGAGATAACTTCCACCGAGACCCTTGCCAGATTCCATGGCCTGCATAGCGAGATAAGCTCGCATCGACTCGGGAATTGAGTCAATGTCTTCACCAGTCTCCAGGCTCTTCTTGGCCAGCAGCTTAATCTTAGCTCGTCTACTGCTGTCAGCGAAATTCTAAAAGTCTCATTCTCTCACATACCTGTTCTGGAACCAAATCTGAACAGACCTTTCGGTCATGTTGATTTCCTCGGCAATTCTCTCACGGACGGTGGCAGTGGGTGTGGGGTTGTTGTTGAATTCCATCTCCAATGTCGTCAATTGGTCTTGTGTAGCACGCTGTCGCTTCTGGTTCTTTTGCTGTTGGGTGAGGGTGCTCTTGCGGGGAGGTCGTCGTGAAGCATTGTTGGCGGCTGAGGCAGAGGGAGATGGTGTCTCTTTTTTCATGGAGGCTGAGACAGGGGTCGGGACAGATGGTGAAGATGTTGAGTTGGGTGTGGTGACCTCGGGGACATTGCCCAAGGCCATGGGGTGTTCAATCTCCGTGGCCATTGCTAAAAAGTAGATCACGAGATGCGATCACTAGATGCAGGTTGAAATTATAAAATAAAATGAGACTGGTCGAAATCGGATGCTGTGAAGCGGTTGTCGTCGATTATACTTGATGCAGACGCGTTCAAGTGAGCTGGATTATCAGACAGAAAAGACGGCGGTGCCAGAATCGACGAGTCGGTAAAGGAGCGTAGTGAATGACGGTTAATTCGGTAGTCAGTTCAAATAAAGAGTGTGATCCTTGATCTGCAGAACAGAAAAAGGAGGTAAGAATAAAGTATCGTGATGGCGGATGTGCCGGTCTCGAACGGTTTTGGGCGTTTGAAAAACGTTGTGGACGTGGGAACGATCCTGGTGTAAGAGCTGTTTGAGCTTGGTAGAGCCTAAAGAAAGGAACGGACCCGGAAAGAGTGACGGGAACCGAAGATTGGCTTGAAGATTGAATAATTCAAGAGAGTGACTTAAGGAAAGAAAATAATGAACAAAAAGACGAGGGAGAAGAAGCGGAAGAAGCGGTCACAAGGAGTGTGGACTGGCGATGCAAGATGGAAAAGAGAAACGGACGGGGCACGGGGACGGGGATGGGGGGGAAGTCTTCAAAGGAGAAGAGCCGTTGCCGACAGAGTCTAGAGGCCTACCTGTCTGTACCTAGTGGCTAGTCCTGCACCTTTGCCTGCAACTCTTGCTGCCGTCCCCTCCACGGGCGGGCACCTCGATCGGAGAAAAGGTACAGGACTCAGACCAAGGTACCACCACTAGCAGGTAGTGTGGGGACACGGCGCGGTGCTAAAACGCTCAGAAACTGGGAAAAGGGAAAAAGGATGGAACCTCGACTCAATGTATCCTGGCGTCAAAGACAGAGGTGCGGGTACCTGAGCAGTGGCTTGACAGAGTTACCTAGCCCCAGGTACCTCCGTCTCCTGACTGGGCGGGCGTGATGCGCTTCGGTGGAGGGTAGACAGCAGCTTAACGCGCCAAGGGGCAGCGACGGGACCGTTACAAACCACAGCGCCGCCGTGTTTGGTCTGCAGTTGGTGAGGACGACAGGGGGTTGATGCATTGCAGCCCTGAAGTCGCCCGAGCCCAGCAATGGATCCCAAGCCTAGCCAGTCATCGTCCCTCTCTTTTTAACCCCCTGGTTCCCCTGCCCCCAAAGTCAGCCAGTCCGACTCGTCTCAACTCGTGAGTTTCCTTCAAGAACGAAGGCCTCAAACACGTTACGCCCCGACGCCAGCATGTGCCCAACTTAGCACAAACTAACCAAAACTTGTGAGATCAGCTAGCAATAGCTCGTCGTGTCGCCACAAAAGGTAACTCACAATTGGCCTCCTTTTCAGCCTTGTCTCTTGGTTCAACAATTGAAGTCAGCAGCGTAACCTCCAGATAAGCGATCTCTTCCAGATGAGGAATTTGTCTCGTCCTTGTTCGTCCATCACATCTGATTCTCAGCATCGGACAGGCCCTTCCTTGTGGAAAAAGCCAACCGTGTCACATCCAACCCGCACAATGTGTACGAGGGAGGGGCCTGTTGGCGAGTAGCAAAGCAGGCCATAGCGGGCCAAAACTGCACGAAGACTTTGCCAACGAACCACTGACGAGTGACTGACGAGAACCACTGGCGTGCACACCCACTCAAGCCGTGCTTGGAGTCCACATCCGACACCACCACAAACATCCCAGCTCCCCAACGCACAGAACAAAGACATCCACCCATTTGTCCATTCATCCAGCGGTCGTGACCGGTTCGATTTCTCTTCGTATCAATTGTCTCTTGGCCCAGACTTGTCCGGACTTCGGTCCGTCAGATAGTTCCAAGATATGCTAAATCAGTGCCGTCCCTGGGTTGGGTGACATCCACCGTGAGCCTGAAGGAATAGACATGCCACAATTGGCAAGTGTGAAAGGTAGAACTTGTGGTTCAAACCCTGGATCAGCATCCAGGGGCCCCGCGAGACTGCCGCTGTTGGGGAAGAGTTAGCTCTGGTGGTCGGCATCTTTACCTGTGCGTTTTCTTTGTGCTTCAGCTTCCATGACGTGTGATCAACTGTCAATCATGAGCCTCTAATTATTTTTGCTTCTCTTGAGTTCGTCTTGTTTTTGTCATGTCACATTGGCTTCGCTACTCTGAGTCTGTGTCAAGTTCGATCCGTCTGACATAGGCACTGGCATCGTGAGAGGCGATCGGCGTTCTGGTCCCAGACATCAGACCAGGGTACCCATCATGCAGCAAAGACTTCAATGTGGCTGACGGCTGTAGTAAACGGACGGATACACAAAAAGTCACGGCCAAGACCAGGCGCAAGGACGCGGCGAGGACCTGAATAAACGCACAGTTTGAATGGTCGGAAGTACGGGAGTGGAGTTGAAGCGTCAACGAGAGTTTGTCTATTCCTCAGTTGGGTAGCATCGGTAGGGCACGGTACCTGCATCAGGGGCAAGGTCCCTGCTGAGGTGGGCTCTTTGGGTGAAGTTGTGCAGAGATGAAGCTTTTCATAGAGGTGCGTTGTGAAGATATGCAGAGTTTATTGGATCATTCCTCTATGCACACTAATGCAAGGTACGCGCCAATGAAAATAGTGGGATTGTTTTAGGGGACGACAGGTAAACGGCCCCCAAGACGGAGCGGTAAAAGGGTGCTGTGCCCTCCATAACTTGACTCCTTATTGGCCGCCATTCCTGACGTTAGCTCTTCCTGCCAAAACAGGCAACCGAGAAACGGTCCGGTCTTACCCTATCGAACCGTTGTCTGACGAGGAGGGAAGGCGTCACCAGATAGCTTCAGCTGGCGCCACACTTCTTTGACCATCTCGATTCTACCAAGTTTTACATGACGTTATCAAATCATGTTGCTCTACTCAATACCAAGATTAATATTGGTCAAGTCAGCTCGAATCAGACCGGACGAACCTGTTTGTCAAGGTTACAGGAACCAATACGACATGACGCGCTTGATGGTCGGAAGCACTTGTCATGACGGATGCTGATCATCAGACCCGCAACATGACAGCCGGAAGACTCAGCCAGAACAAATGTCAAGTTCCCGGGCCATCGGTTTATCATCCCGCAAGATTTCGAACTGGCCCAATGACTGCATGATGACTGGGAGCAGGCAATTGACGTCTCGAACAGGCCCCTGCTGTTGGCCTGTCTGTCAGTCCTAACGTTCTTCAAGCTCTGAATTCTGTCCTCGACGTGAATATCCCAAACTTTTACCGAAAGGAGACGCATGAGCAATGCGAAGATCAAACATATGGCACGTGTTCCCACCCTTCCCTCGGTTGCGAACAACAAATCCACAACTTCAGGAGATTTCTGTACCTTCAGCCACATATCTCAATCTCGCACCTTCAAATCGCCCTGATACTGTACTACGTTTGACGTCATGTCTTCAGTTGACGAATGGTACCGGTACACATGACTGCCGCCGAAAATCCGTGCCGTCAGTCCAATTGGGAGGCCAGTATTAACTCGGGCTTCAGTAATGTCATCCAGCACTCCATTATGAGGGTAAGGGTAGTATGGGTTCCCTTCAATTACCCGACAAATATGTTTCCAATGCATTTCACCGTCGCACTTCTCTGGGGTTCTATCGGTTCTCCGCACTGCTTCTGAGAAGATGCGATATCTTTCCCTGATGCTGGCAATTTTTGGTTACATTTGTTGAATGGTAAGTGGCCATTGACTCTTCCATTGATCCACAATTGGTTTCGAGAATCGAGAAACATAACCCATGGTTTTGGGTCATTGCTTCTTTTTGTTATTTATTAGTTTATGAAAATTATTGGAACAATTGCATCTTCAATTCCCATCAAGATGCTGATTTATGCTAGTCACATCTTGTGCCTGACTCATCCTTCTTTGACAATCTCGTCAGATCTGCTGGGTCCGTGTTCCGACAACTCCCATGTCGACCATTGCAGGGGTGATCCAAAAAGGGGAACGCGATGACATTCTCTGCGGAATCTTTGGGTCCATGGGCTCTTTTCGAAGAACCTTTTTGCAAAACAAGCTACAATTTTCGAGGTCAGGTTTATTGTCATAAACTCTGCCTTTGGTTTCAGAAATAAGCCTCCGATATCGTCGGCAGCTTCAAGCATGACGCGGATTTCCTGAACTGCACTCCTACCTGCATCAAAGGCTCCAGCGAAGGATCGTACCACAGCAATGCCACCACGCCACGGCATGTCTCGTTGGTGAAAGACTTGCATGTTCGGGATCTGTTGTGAGAGGTGTGTATGCTGAGACCCTGTTCCTGCAGTAGTTCAATCCATCTTCATCTGGTGGGCCACAACACGGCTTACTGTATGATGTTTCCTCTGACCCCTTTTCTCGTGGTTCTCTGTGCGAAACACTTGCGATCGACGCTTGTTCAAGCAAAATCAGCCTGACGTTGGGGCCAAAGGTCGGTCGCGCCTTGGCAACTTTAGCGTCTACCATATTGTTCCGACTTTACTAAGAATGAATAGGGTATTGAAGGGAAGCAGAATGAACTATTCAGAGACTACCGGCTTCAGCGATGAACGGTCCTACGGCCACCGCCATCTGGCTCTGGTCTTTGCAACTATAACAAAGCCTCAACGGTTGTGGCTGTAATACGAAAAGTCTCGCCCTTGCGGAGTACTACGAAGTACAGTAAGCATGAAGCATGGACACACACAACATACTTTGATGGACGACAGGAAAATGGTGCTTCAGAGACATTGATTCTTTGCTTTTGCCGGATCCGAGTCTTTTCCCGGGCGCGTCCGGAGTGACATAAAAGATCCGACATGATAGATCAGAAAACACAAGATGCTTGTCGAAGTGTTTTCATCGTCAGCTTGATACTTACCAGTTTTGGCATCGATACCCCTGACTTAGACCCCTGGAGGTGCATCTGGGCATGGTACCTTGCAGGATCAGCATGATGCAGAGCCAACCAGCGTTGAGCCATGTCTCCGCCAGGCGGCCACATGCCATTGGGTCCACCGGTGTTGGAGTTTTACCTCACCCGATCAAGACTAGGGGGTCAGTCGCCCTAAACTCGCCCTCTTTTTCTTTGAGCTCTGGGCAAGTAGGCAGTTGTGTTCACCAAGCAAAGCTGAGAGCATGCAGCCATGAGACTCGCAGTCGGTGCCCACTGATGTGTGCTTGCACTTGCATAAATGCTGGAATATCATGAGAGCTTGTGGTTGGTGGATTTGCATTCGACAACACCACGAAGTAGCTTGAGGATTCTTGATGAACAATTGAACCAATTGCACCACGAAAGAACCATTGCTATATTTATTCGTCTCACCTCATCACCAGAGACTTTTGCTCTCGTACTCCCAGCTTCTGAGGTCAGAAAGCACAGACAAGAATGAGCACCGTTCGACGAACCCTACTGTCGATCGAGTATGGCCGACCCATGGCCGCAGTTAACCTGACTTATCAATCCTCTGACCAAATCCGAAAAGTCCAACCGACAACCTGCATGACGAATCACGAATCCTACCAATGGCGGCAAAGTTCATACTGGGGACGATATGCATATGCATCCATGGCGGGGATGGCAGCGCGTCGAGCGCGTTTGCTGACCACTTGATTTCAGTCCTCGCCATCTGTTGCAGAGTTGGCATGCACCGCTCAGGAGAGATCTCCCTTCAGAGCATCCCTAGATCCTAAGAATAAATTGTCCAGGCATGGCATGACAATGATACGAATTCTCAGACGCTGTTGGTAACATGCCAAGCTTGGCGGCTCATGCTAACTAACCGGTATGGGGCTCTCAGCATCATGCCCTTCAGCTGCACCGCTTTGAAGGACAGCTGAAGCCCCGGCTGAGCACGTTTACGTTTCTACCTAGCAAGACGCGCTGAAACGTGAGTCGCTCCCCTGTTTGGTCAACATGCGCCAAACAAGGGTGGTGGGACGGACCAGACTAACAGAATGGGCCGTCTGAGATCTTTGACGTCGTCTATCATGGCATCTCAGGGGATTCACTATTGACTCAACCGCAGTCTCAATCTGGCTTAACCAACATCACCGGTGGACCCTTAGACCCGGGGTCGCTTCTTTCCGGCCTCAATTGGACTCTGACCCCGTTTAGTCGATCGTCAACTCCATGAGTCGAGTCACGTCAATTCAAGCGGTCGATTTAAGATAGGGGACAAGTTTATTTACTAACAACAAGCTATGACATGTTAGTCGACGCTCCGACTTTTGGAAGAATCTCAGAACCTCTCCCTTGCATGAGCTACGACACCGCCCAAGACCACCAAGCTATCTACGGAGCTATTGAGCATGTCACCGCGGTGTTGAGTCCGGTGATCTGGATGTCACGATCCATGCCGATCTACCAAAACCTTACCAGAACAGCACAAGGTTGAGCGGCCTCGATGCGGTGCATATTGTCTAAATTGGGAGACGTGTCTGCTGGAAAGTCATGTGGGATTGAGACTGCAACATGCTTCGACTCTTCAACTCAGTGTTACCACTGTCAGTGAGTTCGTACAGACCATTGAATGGGCCGAGGCGTGTCTGATTTGGGTTACCAATATCATGGTGCTTGTCGATGCCATGAGACTTGGGTCTCATACATACCAGCCAAAGGGTCTCGCCAGCATTGGATATGTACTACGTAAGACCCGGTCCGTGGATCACGATCTGAGTTGTACGATGTGACCATGGTGCAACGGCACGGTAAGCGAGCCGTGCTATGTCGATGCCTTGACGGCCGCAGAGGACTCGGCATATAGATCGAGGTTAGCTATCGTGCCACTCGTGGGGTCAGCTTTGGCAGGTCTTCCGACTGGCAGTCGGCGTGGTGCATGCATGGGCATTGTTAATTGATATGGGAGTTTTAGAGTCCATCATGATGTGGAAATGATGCGACAAACAGTTTTTCAGGAATCACCTCGTCTTGAAGATATTCGGCTGGTGCCTAACCAGTTCAAAGATCTCTCATCACCTCCTCCACAGCCCTGGCTGCCATTCTCTTCCTCTGCTCCTCTCCCATCCCCTCGCCGGCTTCCCTCACAGCTTGGAGTTTTCTCATCATCTTCTCGATCTTGGCGATCTCGTCCTCATCCAGGTCCTCTAACCCAATCCCCCCAGAAGCACCGTCCTTGCTAGTCTCTGCCTTGCCGGATTCTGAGGGTTCTTCAACATCCTGGCTGGACTCCCATATGGCGCGTCGTAGACCTTCAAAGTCTGACTTGTCGAAGCCAAAGCCCATCTTTTGGGGATCTAATTCTTTGTCGTCCTCCTCGGCCTTGGCTGAGCTCGTTTCAAAGTCACCAAACTCGGAATCTGATAGTGGCGCTTCGAGTTGGGACCAGTCATTTGCTTCGAGGGCTTCCTTTACTCGTGCAACTCCTGTTTTTTCTTGTCCTTGTTAGCAAATTTCTGTGAGCGACGGATCCAGCATACCGCCAAATTCGTTACGACCGGTGTCGCCTTTTCCACCAAGAGACACAAACTCCAATCCAGCCTCTGCGCAGATCTCATCCCATTCCTCTTCGTTGCCATCTCCTCCCACGCCGATAGCTAATCCTACTCCATCCCACTCCCATCCCCCTAGCCCCTTCTTCAAGACTTTGCCGATGTGCTCTATTAATTCCTTTGCCGGATGATCCTTTGACGACGAAATCGGACTTGCGGTGAAGACTACTACTACACCTCCTAACACAGCGAGCACTTCAGCAGCTTCGGGAGAGAGAAATGACTCAGACCATTCAGAAGGTGAGGCGATGAGATCAAGCCAGATGGGAACTGTGGTGGAATAGTATGGTGTTTTGAGGGCGAGGCTATGAGTTGTGCCTGCGATGCCGAGGGAGGGATCTGGAGAATCTGGAGCTGACCCTGTGAGGTCTGCGACGTGTTAGTGAATGATTTCGTGAGTGATTTCAGTTCATGTTTCGTAGCATTGCAATGGAACATCTGGATAAAGTGAACTCACCTTTCACCAACTTTGACAAAACTGCCGTCTCATTCTCAAGCGCCACAGCTAGTATTCTTCTTGAGCTGGAACTCATCTCTGCTTCTGTCATTGTGGCAGCTGTCAATGCAACTCTGTATGTTGAGTGCGAATGACATGCGATGAATGTCGAAAGAGAGAGTGACTGCAGTATAAGTCGGGTTGAACTTGATGAATGAGATTGGTAAGGGATGTGTAGATGATGAGTGAGCGACATTGGTGGGGTGGAGGGGCCGATAAGATAAGAGGACAGCTACCCTGTACCGTTGCTCAGAATATTGAACTCGTCAATATCATATCTAATTGCAAGCTGAAATATCAATTTGGCTTTTAGATATTCAGATATTGTACTATGAGACTAATGGATGCTCCTCTCTCTTTATGTGTCCTTTTAAACATGGTAATATCGTATCTGTGGTGGTCCCATTCACATCATACTACGAAAAGTTAAGATCACCACAGCACAACACACAGAACGACAGCTTAAACACAAACGAATAACATTTCGAGTTGGGAATAACTATCATGAATCATAAATAAAGACCAATGCAATGCAAGGTAATGCAATCTTGATACGCCAACGCTTCCATGCAAACCCAGGAGCGAGCTCAATCTAATGCTCCAACACCAACCCAAACACCATCAAATACACGGCGAATGTCTTCCGCTCCTCTCCCCATCTCCCCCCCATCCAAACGTCCGTTGCAGAACCTCCAGTCCCGCTCTCATCCCCCTCGCGGAATCTTCAGCCCCAGGCGCCACGCACTCATCCACTATATCATCACGGCTCAACCGTCCTCGTCGCCTCGTCTGAATCGCCTGCTCAATGGGCCGTCGCCAGAGTCTGAACCACTGGTCTTCACTCATACATGCATACCGTAGCGTTCCCTGTCTGTCAGGGCGACTTAGCGACCACTCCACGAACACCGTCTCGTACCACCTCGTTCGCAGCGACACCCACGGCCAGGTGAATATCCACAGGAGACTAATATAAAATAGAACAACAATCCATCGTGTGAGGCGCCATCGGTTGGTTAGGCAGCGGTTGTATATCTCAACGCGTGCATTCGTCGTGGGAAACGTTATGTTGAGTTCCCCACGATATCCCGTCCCCCGCACCAAACTCTCCAGCCTAGACCCCACGAGGGCGAAATCCCAGCCCGTCAAGCGCCGCTCTAGAACAAACACCTTTAGACCGGCTCTGCTCGCACAGTATCGATAGCACCATTGCGCAACACCCGGCGTGCCCTCCTCAGGCGGTCCGCTGCCCCCAAATCCCGGTGCGCGTGTCATGGTCGCTGTCCCGCGGCGCACCTTGTCAAAATTGTTGACGGCCCGTATGCGTCTCCACGAACGACGAGTGGCCATCTCTTGATAAAGCAGGGGCGTGAGTTCAATGTGGATGTCAAAGTCGATCCCATCCTTGCTGGACTTGCGGTCTAGACCCTGGATGCGAACATATGGTCTTGGTGGCTCCTTGGCGAGTTCTGAGATGTGCTGCTCGAGAAATTCAGGGTCTGTATCAAGACGCTTGTCGAGATAGTAGACTACTTTGTCGTTGGAAGTCCCCTTGAAGGGATGCAGGCCAAGGGAGGATGAGCTGGTAGGCAACAGGTCAAATGGATTCGCGTGAGGTCTCTCATTGTCGACTACAGTATAACTCGGAGGCGGATCATCCTCTGAGCGGTCCGTATAAGGCGTTGCATTCTGCTGTTGTCGCTGATCCTCTGGGTAATGATGCATCGGCATTTGCGAGGCAGACGTTTGCCCACTTGTCACGCTCTCCGAGTCCAAGTGCGGAGGAGTCTGCGATGCCATGCTCGACGATATCCCCAACAGCGAAAGAGTTGAATCGCCCTTGACGGGGTTGATGAAGAACGAAACGATGTATATAAAAAAGTCGGAGATGCTGATCAAGTTCTAGAATCCTGATGGAGTGATGAGCACGTGCCCAATTGGACCTCGCCACAGCGGTACACGTAAGTATTGGCTGTGAAGCACTGCCAAAAAGTCCGCGGTACAAAAATGAGGGGGAAAGAAGAGTACAGAGGACAAGAGGGGGAGAATACGAGCAAGCGAATGAAAGTATTTTATAAGACAAGAGCTAGAGTTGATGCTATGTTGTCAAGTCGTCAAGGCCAACCAAGCAAGGCCAAAGTAAAAGATACGTACCTTGCCCTTGTAGTGAAGCTGGTGTTGCCTGGGAGTCATGCATGCCCTGTATTGAGTGAGCAGGGGTAATGCGGTTATTGAAACATTTATATGAATAGACACACACATACTCATACTGTATGCACGTACGTACGTTAATAATGGAAGTCGTATTAAACTATTCATGTATCAGTTCATGCAATCGACGCCGAATTGCGGAGAAGATCTCAGCCACTTGCCGGACCCACTTTGGCATTGACGATGGCTTCATTTATGACAATACCACAATATCATGATGCGACTAGACTCGCGCCACAAAATATTCTCAGATCACAACAGCCAATGCTCACAACTCATAATTATAGGCATACGCCTTCTATACTTTTATTCAAGTCCATGGCTCATACCACAAATATACAAGTACTGAATCCCAGAACCCCTTCTCCTCCTCCTTTTAATCCTCCTCTTCTATACGTGGTAGCTTCTCTTTCTCCTCCTATGGATCAACATCCACCAAGCGTCCAGAATCCCACTTCTTCTTCGCCGCCTTGAGGAGAACATCCAGCTCACCACTCATCTCACACATACTTCGGAACGTACCATCCTTGTTGTTGATGAGTTCCCATGGATGAGCATACTCCACCACCTCACCCTTGTCGAGAACCAGCACCTTGTCGTAGTCTACAATGGTTGCTAGTCGATGAGCAATTGTGATGACGGTGCCTGTGAGCTCGCGGATTGTTTCTTGGATCTTTGAGTCGGTGGCGTAGTCGATGGATGCTGTGGCTTCGTCCATGACTAACACTGTGGGGGACTTGAGCATGGCTCGAGCAAGACACAGAAGCTGGCGCTGGCCCTGGGACAAGTTCGAGCCGGATGCTGCGACTGGTGATTGAAGATTCAAGAAAATGTTCTTGTTGGTCTTGGCAGTCGGTGAGTTTGGCGAGCCAGGGGTTTGTGTAGGCGTAGGTGGTGATGTTAGAGGCTCATCAGGACCAATGAGCTGTACCCGCCGAAGCGCCGCAAAGATCTGATCATCTGTGTATTGATCGAACGGATCCAGATTGCTTCGAATCGTGCCGTGGAATAATGTAGGATCTTGAGGCACAATGGTGATGTTCTCTCGGAGATCCTGAAGACCAATGCTGCCAATTTCAAGTCCGTCAATCAGAATCTTGCCCTTGTCTGCCTCTAGCGCTCGGAAGATCGCCAGGGCCAGAGAACTCTTGCCTGCACCTGTTCTTCCAACGATGCCGACCTTTTCTTGCGGCTCAATCTTGAGCGTAATGTTCTGCAACACAGGGTTGAGCTCCTTTCGGTAACTTGTTGTGTAGTCCACAAACTCGACCGACCCCTTACGAGGCCAGTCTGCTGGAGGTCGGCTGTCCTCAATAACAGCTTCCGCTTCTTGCTCAACATCGAGATACTCCTTGATACGCTCCATAGAGTTCATGTTTTGCTCGTTAATGGCATAAAGGCGTACAAGCCATAACACACTCTCTGTGAAGCTCAATGCGTAGCTCAGGGAAATACCCGCGGCTCCGGGATCCGTCTTACCAAGGTTAAGGATAAGGAACATGCCGGCAAAGAAGGCCACCAAGTCTCCCACAAGATCAGCCCTAAAGGCCAGCCATCTATTGCATGCCCACAGGTAAATGAAGGGTCGACTCTGAGTGTTGATCTTTTCCAAATTGTCTCGAATGAATCGTCGCTCGTCACCGTAAGCTCGAATGGTTGTCATACCACTCAATGTCTCTCCAAATTGCTGGAACAGAGGACTGCGCTGAACCGCCTCGAGACGCTTCAGATCGCGAGAAGCTCGGAGGTAGAAAGCGGCGATGAGGTAGAACAGAACAGCAATACCAACAGCGGCGTACAAGAATTTGGGTGTGATGTATGCAATCAAGCCGACCGTCATCATTAGAGAAATGCCACAGCTGATCACGCCAATTGCCACAGGTGCAATTTCTTGATCAACCGCCTCCAGATCCTTGCTGAATCGGTTCATCAGTTGGCCTAGTGGCGTGACATCAAAGAACTTGAACTTGGCTCGCGTCACACCTGCTATCAACCGATCGTGGATGCCCTTTGATGCCGTCAACGAACCCAGGAAGATCCAGAGATCTCTGAAGAGAGCTGCCAGGGCACCGGCGATTCCAATAGCAGCGAGAACGGTCAAGTAGTACATGGCATTGACCCCATGCGGGTGGCCTTGAGTAGAAAAGGACCCATCGAGAGGCTTCAGGTCTTCCGCAGAGCCGAGTCGGACAACATTGGCAAAGCCGACAGCGTTGAATTGTGTAGAAGAGTACATAGCCGGCATGACCTTTGACTCTGTTGTACCAAGGACGTATTGGTTCGCCCACACACGGACCCAGAGGTTGGTGGCCAATCCGGAAACCTGCTGGGAAATAAAGACGAAGAGAGCAACAATCCAGAACCACCAAGGGCCCATAGACTGAAGGTACAGCTTGAGAACGGGCCACTTGACTGACCCAGTGGCCTTGGTTTCTTCCATGGCATCCTTCTTGGGCTTGTTCTGGGCGTCCTTCTTAGAGCTATCCACACCATCGAGAGCATCGCCCTGGCCGTTAACAGTGGTTTCGTCATCGCCAACGCTTGAGGGAACACGAGAGGGAATGCGCGAAGGATTGGCTGAGCCGGGGTGAGACTTTTGAATCTCCTCACCAAGCTTGCCGGACGCAATAACCTCAGCTGAAGGACCCTGAATGTCAACTCGTCCATTCTCAAGAAGAACCACATAATCGGAAGAAGGAACACAAAGCGTCGTATTGTGTGTGACGAGAACACAAGTACGGTTTCTCATGAGGGGTCCACGAATGCAGTTGCTAAAGATCCATTGCGCGGTGTGCGAGTCAACAGCGCTGAGACAGTCGTCAAGTAGCAGGTGGGCAGAGTTGGAGTAGAGGGCACGAGCAAGAGAAATACGTTGCTTCTGTCCACCAGAAAGTGTGATGCCCTTCTCTCCGACCAGTGTTTCGTCGCCGTGGTCGAGAATCTGGAGATCGCGTTCAAGTGCACAAGCCACAATGACATTGCGGTACCGTTGCTCGTCAAATGGCGCAGAGAAGAGAATGTTTTCGCGGACGTTTGCGTTGACCAACCAAGCGGATTGTGCGACGTAGGCGATCGTGTTGGCGAGACCAGTCTCAGGATCAGGATGAACATCTTCTCGGCTGCGGCCACCGGGACAGTAGACTCCTCCTTCTAGCAGAGTCATTTCACCAAGAAGACCCATCAGCATGGATGTCTTTCCAGAACCTGTAGGACCTGCGATGATGTTCAGTTTGCCGATTTTGAAATCAATGTCCAAATCCATGAGTCGGAAAGCACGGTTACTATCCTCAGCAACAGTGTCTTTGCTACCCCACGTAAGAGTAGCGTTGCTGAAACCAATTCGCCGGACACCTTCGTCATCCACATTATCCAAGCCAAGCTGAATGTACTTGTCGGTCTCCTCCTCCCGAAGGAAATCCTCCACACGATCGATGGAAACCTTGGTTTCCTGGACGTGGGCGAACATATCACCAAACTGGTCTAGCGGGACACGGAGGAGCATAAAAAGTGACATGGCTGTAAAGGCAATTGATGGCTTCAGGGGCTTTTCCTCGAAGACCGTGTAAACAAGGAACGAGAAGAAGGTGATGAGGACGGGCACGGAGTTCCAAATAGCCACAGCCAGTGCCCAGACCATGAACCTCGAACGCAAAGCCTTTAGTTCCAGCTGACGCTTTTCGTCAATGATACGGCCAAAGCGCTGTTCCCAGGCAAAGTACTTGATGATGCGAATGTTTTGCAGGACCTCATTGGTTACATTAGTACGCTTGTCGGTGGCTGCAAGAATTCTCTTCGATGTGATGGTGAAACCCCGAGCAAGACCGTAGTTGACAGGCAGGAGAAGGACCATGACGATGATGCCAGGGATAGCACTGAGACCCATGACCTGCCAGAGCAGTACAACCGCAATAACCAGCTGCGTAGGAGCGGAAGCACACAGGAAGTGTAGGTACGCAGTTACTTCGGAAATCTTGAAACTGTCGATAGACATGAGGTTGATGATGGTACCCATGTTGGCCTGCTCGTCACCAGAATCGTCTTTCTTGTCGTCCTTGATACTCTCGTTGGCAGATTCGGCATCGTTGGGAGAGGCTTTCTTATCGTCCTTCTTCATGCTCAAGGCACGCTTAATCTTTCCAACAAAACCATTCTGTGTCTCGTCTTCCTTGGGGGAGCTAACTTTGTCTTCAAGCAGCACCTTGTCCTTGCCTGTGGCAGCCTTGCGACGAAGCGCTTTGGCATATATGTCGCCGATGATAAGAGCTCGGACACGGATGCAGATCTTTCGACCAATCCAGAGAGCTTGGTTATCGGCGTATGAACGTATTAAATCGACTACAGGAAGGCCAATGACATAGAGCCAGAGGACATTCTTTGGTAGATTGGGATCGCTTCCCTTCTTCAATGCTTCGGTATAGTTTTCAACGAATTCGAGAATTACCTTTAGAAGAAGGGTTGGCGCAAACGTAAAGAGACCAGCAAGAACGGCGAGGGCGCATTGAAGTAGCAAGTCCCGCTTGAAGTACTTGAGCAGATGCACCGCGAGAGAACCAGTTCGTTTCATCTGGCGGTAATCAGCAATAACAGCAGCGGCCTTGTCCTTTGGCAACAGGTTCCAGACATGCTCCATTTCCATTGGAGCCTTCCAGCCCTTGTAGACAATCGCATCAACCCAGCCAAACACAGCCAGAGAAAACAGACTGGCCAGGGGCTCACGCGAGGGTTCAATTCCGTCCTCCCATTCCAAGCGGACTGTTTTGTTGCCCTTTCTAGTGGTCATTGCCATTAAGAAGAGGAGCGTAATAAGTGCAAACTCCACAATCGTTGTGATCTTGTCGGTTCGGCTAATGTCATCTTGGAGGAAGGCGGATCGAAGAAGAAAGATTGAAAGAACCCAGTTGAAGCTGTAGAGAAAAGCCGTGTGGTTCCAGAGATGAGGACCACGCCGTTTCAGAGCACCGAGCACCAGACGCAGAGTCGAGAGGATAAAAACGTAGATCCAAATCAGTAGACCAGTAATAGCTGCAGGACGGCTGTTACGCCCCTTGCTGCCTTCAATTAGCTGAACAACGTTTACAACAACGAGACCAGCGATGGCAAGTTCCTCTACGACCTGCGAAACCAATTGTCCAGTAGGTGTGTCGGCTTGGACTATAGAACCACGAGTAGTAGTCTTGACAAGGGACAATCGACCACCGTTAATCTCAAGCCCATCATCGTCATCAGAATCGTCAACTTGCTCGGGAGGAAGATCGGTATGGCTATGGCGTCGGTCCTCGTTTGCAAGCTGTTGATATCTAGCTTTGGACTTGGACCAGGAGCTTAGTAAACGGGAAATGCTTGTCCACGCCAAAAGCGCAACGGAAATGAACAGGGCGATCAGAGGGAACAGAATCTGCAGGTAGCTAGAGTAGTACAAGAAAAATGGTCAGCCAGCGTTCCGAAGCGCAGGGGTCAAGACAAGGGAGCACAAACTCTGCTCGGAAGCAGACGCTGAAGTCGTCTATCTCCCATACATTTCCATTGCACTGCGCAAACCCCATGGTTTCAGAGATGTTGCTCGCGTCGAGCTCACTGGTGTGGGGACTGCCGCAGAAGCGGAAAGCAAGTAATTCGAGATGTCGCGAATGAATTGACGGGATTGTGTGTCAAAAGAGTTCTCAGATAACGGGTTCAGGGTGGGTTGCACGAGAGCGTCGGACCGGTAGCGGTGGCTGCGGCGTCGGAGGTCTCGAGGCAGTCAAGGTATTGTACTGTGCAGTCTTGCCGGAGCTTTGTCGCAATGATCCCGGTCAGGCGTCACTTGCAAGCACCATTGATAGAGCGTGGCGTGACGTGGGCGATTGCAGAACCCGGATGGTCGACAAGAATTGCTATCTCAAGAGCGTGATTGCGCTTCTTTGCGATTGCACTCAATCGACCGTATGATGATGCCGAGGTCGCAGATTGTCGTGCTGATCATCGATCAGATGCCGTCAGAGTTTGTATGCGAACTCTGGGCACCCTCCGACGAATGACGTCTTTGTAGAGAGCGTGAAAGGACCAAAAAGAATACTCTGCAAGAAACTAAAAAATGAAAGAATATCGGTACCGATGCCAATAGAAGTATTAGATGAAGAATGCAGTCGAAACAAAAAAGTTTTGACCGTGACTTGCAGGAACTAAGAAAAGAGGAGGAAGAGACGAAGAGTGCGGCGGCCGTTGAAGAGAAGAACCGAACGAACGGACGGGGTAGGCCAGACCCAAACAAACCAAGTTCCGAGATACGTTATACAGGCTGCAGGGGTTGGAAATGTATCGTGCATTGTAGATCACTACGTGCCGGTACCTCTAATTGGAGGGACTTACAGCTGGGTGGCAAGTACAGTACGTTAAGAGATACCTATCTCAAGACCCCCAGCAACAAATCAGGATATCTCAAAAGGTGGGAATAACCTCTTTTTAACCTCTTAGAAAGTCAGTAGCAGTCTTTGTACAGTACGGGACCACTTTAGTACATTTCCAACCCCTGCAGCCTGTAGATTCACACGCACGCACGCAAGACAAGACTTTACTCTTGTTGGATGCACCGGGGGCAGAGGAAAGTGGAGGGCATGTGTCGGTGTCCAGGGAGTAAGATGCAAGCTATGAAGCTTTAGTGGGGCAGCGATGGCCTAGTTCAGTAGGTGAGGTAACGATGGCTGCGATGCGATGCGATGCGATCCCTACAGATGATGAATGCAATGTTGCCCTGCTCTGTAACTTTGCGAAAGCCTTGACTTTAGTTGGCGTCGGGTTATTCCTTTACTGTTGTAATTAACTTTGGCAAAACTTGTAGCCTCAACGATCCATCCTTTGGACCCATTTACACTACAAATTTCTCACAAGTCGTCATGACAAACATTGGCAATTAATGATGCGAGCAATCCAATCCAATCTGTATGTTACCCCAGTTCTATATACGTATGACGGGGCTGCGGGGACAATCACTCGTCTACTCCGTTTCAAGCAGGTGTCAGATTCTCAACTCAACACAATCAATTGAATGCGATAAATGTTTGCTTGCACGTTCAAATGCTACTGATTGATAGCAAATAATCCTTGTAAAAGGTCACAAGGATATCGACGTTGCGCCAAAACTCAGACATGTCTAGACAAGGTATTCTAACCACACAGACCCAGTTAGCGTTCAAACTTGAAGATACCTAATCGACCGCTACAAAAGTGCCCTTTGCATCAGGTAGCTCGCTCCGACAGTCTTATCGAACAGGTATCAGAGACATTGGCTCGGAATTAGTACCGACAGACTGTAAAATGATGGACTGACTCGAATAAACAAAGGGCGAGGTTAAAGGGCTTACTAGGAGTGGTAAACATCGTGAGTTGACGCGTAGGAACGTGCAGTTATTTATGAATCAGTGAAATGCCAGTAGTCTTGACTAATTTCCACGCACGTACCTAGATTTGGTAGACATGGTGATGGTTGGGATCGTGATCGTTGACAATTGAAGTTAATTGAAAGCCTGATTAATACTCAATTGGTTACACTGACATATTAAACATTTGACAATCATACTCTCCCTGTATATACCGGCGATCATGGAATATCCCCATTCAAGAGGCTCGTGATTGTTCTTTCATCGACCAGATACATTCTATCTACATACAAAGATCATCCATAAAGGTCAAACGTATTGTCTCCTTTGTTTGATCAATATTTACCATTGCATCCTAACTATACCATGCAATTCGCGACAAACGTTCCAGTCAACCATCACCACAAACTACCCTAGAAAGAACCATCTCCACAACAACATCACATGAGCTAAAGTCTTGCGTCCTCTTGGAACAGGGATCATGTCTTCAACAGCTTACATGCCACCCTGTGGTCTGAGCGCACCCATCACAGTTGTGTCCGTAGCTCTATCATATGCAGGACATACGCCTCATCCAATCGCTTATAACTTTGTTTCTCACCTATCAATCGTCAAAAACGCCATTGAGACTCTATATATACCGTGCTATCATCGCAATCTTTTCCAACAATCACATTGTCGAGCAACACAACCTTTGTACAACTAGACATGTGTCGTGCATTCAGCCTCAACACATGCAAACCGTCAGGTTGATCACAATCCCCTCTTTCGTGATTCGCTATCCCTCACCGCCGGCTAATACACTCGTTCCTTATCGTTTACTCCAGGTCCCCGGGGAGAAAACGGTTCCCCCACGTTCTAATGCCGTGTAGCGGTTACATTCAACGTCTTTGACCAATCGAAGTCTGATGACCTTGCAGTTGAACTGGGTGTGTTCCTGTTGGACCGTGACGCGAGGGCCTCACTTCTGCAGGACCGGTGAGACCTGCAGCGCCGAGACCATCCGTGAACTAGGCTCTGGCGTATAACTGTTTACTCTTTGGTTGTGTACCTATCCTATGTAACAGTGTACAGTAGGGTTACAGTCATCTCTTGTTCATTCCTATGTGAACTACCCTGCAGCAGTCAAGCGAAATCGGACGTTGCACAATTGGCATTAATATATGTCATTCATAGATCGTTCGAGTTACAACGGAGCTCATCCGTACCACACACGTGGCTTTCAGACATGGCGTCCCTCTCCAATCAACCCGTCATGACAGCTCTTGAGCTATTTTTGTTAATATTGACACGACAGCCTTTAATAACTGTCCGAATTCCTTCCAGCCAAGATGACTTAAGTACCCCGACTCCTCCGGCTTGTTGAGCAAAAAGGAAACAAAAACATGTTAACTATTTTATCTTTTCATCCTCTTTACTGTTGATACACAAACGCCCGTCTTAGCGGACCACAACGTAAGGCTGAATCAATCGTGCCTCATGTTTGAGATGGCTGTTTAGCCCATAATCATGCCCTTCATACCGGCCATGTCACCCTCCTTGGCGGCGATTTCGAAGTAACCGTAGATGATACTGTAGCATGTTAGTATTGCGATAGAAGAATTAAACAAGAGATTCAACTTACGTGACAGCAAGGAGAGTACCGGTACCGGAACCAAGAGCGCCCAAAAGGTCACTGGTGACGGAGAGCGCACCAATGCAGGCACCACCAAAGGCGGCGGCAGTAGGAATGATGCGCTTGAGCTCCTTGTACATGGACTGATCACGGTGACCAGCCATGACGAGACCTTGGTCCTTGAGCTGCTTGGCAACATCACGAGGGCTGGAGCCAGAAACCTCAATCCAGGTCTTGGAGAAGAGAGCGCAAGCACCGAGCATGTAGACAATGTAGGCGCTCATGTGGATAGGGTCGAGAAGAGCCTCCTTCAGGTTCTGGGGAGGAGACATGTAGTAGACGAGACCAGAAGCAGCGTGGAGCTGAGAAGAACCATCCTTAGCCTCCCAGACACCAAAGAGACGGACAAGGAGGTTCTCAGAGAAGCGGGAGTAGAGCATCTGGCTGATAAGGAAGACGTTGGAAGAAAGAGCGGACTGCAGCATGATGGGCATGTTGGAGGTGTAGAACAGGCGGACGGGGTAAGATCCACGGGCACCACGCTGGCGAGAAGACTTGACGGGGATCTCGACGCGGAAACCCTGGAGGTAGATGACAGCAGCGAAGACGGCAATGGTAGCAAGGAGGTTCATGATGTTGGGGAGGTTCTGGCGGTAGAAAGCCTCCTGGAGAGCTCGCTGCTTATTGGGCCAGGTCATGAGGAGGTGGAAGAGGGCAATGACGGCACCCTCAAACTCGGGACCACGGCCAGTGTTGATGGTGGTGGGAGAGAAAGCCTTCCACATGATGGACTCGCAGATGTTGGTGGCAATAAACAGAGAGATACCGCTGCCAAGACCGTAGCCCTTCTGGAGGAGCTCGTCGAGGAGGATAACAATCATACCGGCAACAACAAGCTGGAGGATCAGGAGGAAGACAATACCAGCACCAAGGTCGGAGGGAGGTCCATAGAGACCAGAGAAGACGTAGACAGTAGCAGTACCGGCGGAGAGGATGAAGGCCAGAAGCTTCTGGGCGGTCTGGTAGAGCTCGCGGTCGGACTTGAGGTCAAGGTTGACGTCGATCATGTGGGTGCCAGCAAGGAGCTGGAAAACCATGCCAGAGGAGATGATGGGGGTAATACCCAATTCCATCAGTGTACCACGGTTACTCGCGATGACCATTCGCAGCCAGTATAGAGGATCCGAGTTGTCGGAGGAGACGATACCGTAGAGAGGCATCTGGCTCATGACCAGGAAGATGAGGAGGGTGAGGGCCGTCCACATGAGCTTCTGGTTGAAGGGGATCTTGGTCTCCGGCTGCTGAACCTCTGGGAGGAACGGCACGAACGGTTTGACCAGATCGAGGAATCGTACTATAAAGCGCAGCCACTGTTAGCTTTTTGTCCCATGATCGCGATGCCAATTGGCAATTGCGCGCCATTTCGTGATGTCGCGCGAGCTCAAAAGTTTTGAGCTTTCAGCTCCTGGCAAGGAGAACAACTTACGGGAACTCATGGTGGGCAACGATACTAAAGGGACAGAACAAGAATTGGACTATTTCATCCAATGAGGGGAAGAAAGAAGGAAAGAAAAGGAAGATGCTGAGCTTGAAGAGCCCAGGCGATTTGAAGGGTCGATGGGAGAATAATTAAAGGAGAGCTGGGGGGGCGGAGGTTGGCGATCTGGCTTCAATGAGCCCAAATTGTAGATGTGTCCAATATTGGGAGTGGAGTGGCACGTGACCGCCAGGGGCGACTCGAGATGGGGAGCTCCAGCTAAGGTTCCATTCCCTGAGCTTCTCCAGGTAATAGCCTATAGGGAGCTAGTTAGCTGTGAACAAAGGGGTTTCAGCCTCTGAGACCAATTGAAGCTAGGCTTTGAACCCCGCCGTAATTTTTCCGTCAAAATGACTCCGCTTTGCCTGTTCTGGAACATTTGAGGATTTGACTCAATATTGTTCATCCACTGTAAAACGACAAGGGCAATATTGGGAATCAATATTTATGGCTTTATTATATTAGATGCTTCGTCGCCTGGGTCCTCTTCTCAGGCGAAATGTCAGTACAATGTCTAGAAAACCCCCAGCAGAACCCCTGGTGGTTGTGCTAGGATCAACGGGCACGGGCAAGTCAGATGTAAGTGTAGCATCACGCAAGATAGAATGGCTCTGACGGATATAGCTGGCAGTTGAGATTGCAACTCGGTTGAATGGTGAAATCATCAACGCAGATGCTATGCAGCTGTATAATGGACTGCCAATCATCACTAACAAAATAACCACTGAAGAACAGCGTGGGATTCCTCATCACCTTCTTGGACATATTTCTTTGGATGAGCAACCATGGGATGTTGATGACTTCAAGAGGGAGGCGACTCGGACAATACGAGAGATTCGTGGCCGAGGACGGTTGCCCATTCTCGTCGGTGGCTCACAGTATTATGTCGACCCTATACTCTTCAAAGAGGTTATCCTGGATGACATAGACCTGGATATGTCCAAGTCATTTCCAATTCTTCAAGAGTCAGGCGAGGTTATGCTCCATGAGCTACGAAAGGTTGACCCTGTCATGGCCGATCGATGGCACCCCAAGGATCGTCGCAAGATCCAACGATCCCTGGAGATTTACCTTCGGAGCGGCAAAAGAGCATCCGAATACTATGCTGAGCAGCAAGCCCGAAAAGAAGCAGCACAGCAGGACGCAAACAAACAGCCCTGGGAGAATCTGCTATTCTGGGTCTACTCGGAACGAGATGTCTTGCGAGATCGTCTCGATAAGCGAGTAGATAAGATGCAGACGAGTGGACTCATGGATGAAGTCCGACAACTTTACGATTTTAAGCATAAAAAGGAAGTGGAAGGTCAACGACTTGACATGACAAAGGGGATATGGCAGTCAATTGGATACAAGCAATTCGAGCCATACTTGTCTGCTGTCGACGAGGGGCGAGAAGCCACCGAGCTCGAGAAATTGAAGAGCGCAGGACTTGAAGAGATGAAGTCGGCAACGAGACGATACGCTGTCTATCAGACTCGCTGGATCAGACTGAAGCAGATTCCGCGGATACGTGAGATTGGCCCAGAAGCTATGAACAACATGTATCTTCTGGACAGTACGGATGTTTCAGCATATGGACAGAACGTCGTTGAGCCGGCTGTCAAGTTGACGGAGCTGTTCCTCAGAGGCGAAGAGCGTCCAGCACCGACTGAGATCTCGTCACTTGCAAATGAGGTTCTCACGCAAGTTGGGAATCCTCCACCCAAAGCAACACCATGCAAACGGACATGCGAAGTCTGTCACACAGTGTTAATGACAGAAGAGGCATGGAAACAGCACTTGAAAAGTTCAACTCATCGACGGGTTGTTCGCAAGAAAGCTAGAACATCTTTGGTGCCCGTGGAAAAAGTGCCCGTGGACAAAGATGAAGGAGACTCTGGGCCAGAGCTGGGGTCCATGTTTTCAGAGTGATCAATACAAACAGTCATCCCGCGGTGCCACGATCCGAGTCCGTTCCATGGAGCTGGTATTTAACAATAACGTCACTTACCGCCATGATATGAGAATTGTGGTTCGAGTGAAGCAGGCTGCTCAGGTTATCGCTCTTGAAACAAGATACCGACACTATATGCCGTCATCGGATCGACTCGGATGCTAGCCGTTGACCCGTCTAAACGAATAACAGAGGTATTCAATGTTTCGACAGGTCTGACATGCCGTGTGAATGATCAAGTCTGCCTTACAAATCGAAGTGACTCTAAAGTCCTAACCGGACTCCGAAGACGTCAAGAGTGGGCAACTGCCGTTGAACTATTTCATAGGGCTTACCGTAATTGCGATGAGTTGGCATTGAATTCACCGTACCGAGACGATCTATGCGACGTCTTTGCTTAATCAAGGATCATGCCAGTTTGCACAATGGTCAGCTGGCCTAGGATGAAAGGACGATAACAACCCGCTCACCCGAATCAGGCACAAGACCTTTAATGCGGCAGATCATGATAGAAGTCGGTTTTGATGAATCACTACTCTTCAGAGCCTGATAGGTTCACCGGACACTCGGTGATATCACGTCCGTGGGGGCATATCATCAGAACGCGAAACATAGGCAAGGATACGAAAACCATATGGGACCGGGCTGTTCACACAACCCGACGTGAGAGCAGCACAAAGACTGCGGAGAGAGCCTATATGTAATCATGGACCTGAACTCAGCGTTTGGGTTTGAGAGGGCTAGATGGTGTACCTAGTTTAAGTGGCTTAACCTTCCGGAGCATCCGAAGTTTACGAAAATATTTGATCAAAGAGTTTTAGACGGTTGTTACAGTATTAAAGGTCTGACGTAGGGAGTGAAACTACAGACCCTTTGGGATAGTATCGGATCAAGGTTTTAAGTATTTAATGTCCGTCAGTCTGCATACGGTAAGTTACCAGTCCTGATACATATTGAGTCATCGGGCAGGGCTGGTGCTTTGGTCCGTTGCGGCGGACTTGGATGACAAAAGTCCGCCGCTATCCAGCGACGGGGGCTCGAGTTCGGGTCCAGGGGGTCCTCATTGGTCAGTTTCAGCTAGAAGATTCGATTTTAGCATATCGACCATGTGAAACTCAAAGGGATGCATCAGCGATTTTCCTGTCAGGCAGCTTTATATCAACCTTGCCCTTTGGATCTCTGCGGCTAGGTTTGCTGTCTATTTACGGTATGGAGAATTAAATATCTGCCTGAACCGATACAGCCCTAAACAAAGGGGTATTTTACTCATATTTCTTTCCCAATGCCTGCGGACACTTCCCTGAAACCTACCAACTGATGTGATTGTTGAATAAACGGAATACGCGGATTCCGGTATGCGCGTTTAATTATTTTATTCGTCCATACCACCTTTTTATGCAGAGGCATTGGACAACTACCTAGCACAATCTTCAACAACCACTGAACAATCCGATCCGAACAGACGGGACCTGGAAAAAACAATAGGCCAGCCCCTGGGCTACCTCCCAGAAGAGACAAGACAAGCAAAGCACCACCTCAGCCAGCCATAACCGGCTCTACATTATATCGGTAGACTCGGCATCTTACGGTATCGTCAGCTGCCCTGCTTGCTTATCGTTTTTTCACACCAGGGACGGAGTTTCTAGAGAGTCTGATCGATCATAACCATTTCACATTCATCACCTTTTTGTTCTTTTCCTCCTCTATCAGCCCTGACAGATCCTCTTGTTCCGTTTGCGTTTCTGTTCTGCTGCCCCTCCCCCTCACTCACCTGACCCCAGTGAAACGGACGGAAGCGGGCTTCTGAAGAACCCCAGCTACCCGCCTGCCTGAGCTGTACGTACTGTACGGTGGAGCTCACGCTGGCGTCATAGGATATTTTACTCAACCTTCAACTCTCAACGACGAGACGAGACTCTATGATTGTTATGTGAGGTTTTGCTCAATTCTGCGGTCATGTCAAACAATATCACCCACGGACCGGGCTCTGTATCGCACAAGAACCCTCGTGTCCTGGCCTGCGTCTTGTGTCAGCATCGCAAGATCAAATGCGACCGTAACACGCCCTGTTCAAATTGTATCAAGGTGAGCATCTACAGCCGCAATCTCTTATCAGTTTTAGTTATTAATACGACTACAGGCAAATGTTACTTGTACTCCAAGCACTCCCGCTCCAGCAAGGAAGCGTCGGAGACCCAATCAGGACCTTCAGGAAAGACTTGCACGATGTGAGCAGCTTCTAAAACAATACGCTGATGGTTCTGCACCATCTCCTTCTGCTGTTGGTCATTCACCTGCTACGAATGGGACCGTAGATACGTATCCTGCGACACCCACCAACATCGATGGCCAGTCCAAGTGGAAACCAACTGGCAAGATGGTCAAGGAAGAAGGCGGGGTGCGATTCATGGACAGTTATCTCTGGGCTAATATCCACGATGAGGTGAGTCTACTGACTTGGCCTGCTAACATGCACTAATGCTATTCAAGCTCCAAGCCATGAGAGAAATTGTCGACACCGATGATCCAGAAGAAGCCAGTGTCATGGGCTCTGAAGATCTGAGCCCAGATTACAATATCGATCTTCTGATACCAGCCGATTCAGCTACCAGATCATGCGAGGAACTCCAGCCTGAGCCAGTTCACATCTTTAGACTATGGCAGTTATTTGTCGATCGCGTCAATCCTCTGACCAAGATCATCCACGTGCCATCAGTGCAACCATTCGCCTTGGAGATGGCTACCGATATCAACAAGATCCCGCTCAACTACCAGGCTCTCTTATTCGCCATCTTTACCATGGCCACGGTATCCCTTACAGAGGCTGAATGTCTTCAGATGCTGGGAACATCTCGGGATGAAGCTCTTCGAAGGTACACCATTGGGACCAAAGTGGCACTCACAAAGTTTAACTTTCTCAAAAATTACGACATGGTGGCTCTGCAGGCATTGCTGCTATACTTGGTAAAGCAAAAATTCCCCTATGTAACTATTGCTGACAATTCCAGTTATCTCTTCAGAACCGATATGATCGACATGCGGCCTGGATTCTCAGTGGAATGGTCGTGCGTATTGCGCAAAAGATGGGCTATCACCGTGACGGCGACTACCTGGGACTCAACGCCTTTGAGACCGAAATGCGACGACGTATGTGGTGGCAGATCATCCTCCAGGATGCCAAGAACGCTCTAGTCTCTGGCTTGAGCCACTCGCTTCTCCCAAGCAGTTGGGACACCAAGATGCCACAAAACGTGAACGACGCCGACCTTTTCCCAGGATCAATCGAACCCGTTCTACCCCGCGAGGGTCCAACAGAAATGGCTTTCTGTCTGATCGGCTACCAGATTGCCAAGTTTCTCGTCAACGCCGAATCACTCCACGGAACCCCCGGACTAGAAGCTGCCGTCATGGGACACGACTTTGAAGGCCAAGACCCTGCCATTCTACCGAGCATCCAGCAGTACCGAGATTTGGTGGACAATTTGGAGCAGAATTTACTTGAAGTTGAGGCTCGTTACATCGATCCGACGGCTGGAAACGTACACATCGCCGCACTCAGCATTCGCCCGATGATCTGTAGCAAGATGAGGGAGATACTGGTCCCCATGAAGGAGCAACCAGAATGGGGAACAGAAATTCTGGACAAGAAGGATAACCTCTTCAAGATTGTGTTGATGAACAATGAGCACAGCACAGATGCTTACGGCGTGATGGATCAGACTGGTTTCCTCTGGTTTCTCAAGTTCCATTTCCAGATTGATATCTTTACAGTCATGACCAAGCAGCTCTGCCAACGACCGACTGGTTCTCTCGCCGACCGCGCATGGAACATGGTTCAGAAGATTTACCACTACCACACCGAACTCCTCGACATCTCCCAAAAGACATACTACATCCAAGCCCAAACAGTCCTGAAAGCTTGGAAGAACCGAGAACAAGCCTTTAGAGCAGCTGGCCAGCCCCTCGAGACACCAAACTTTATCTACCGCCTACGAGACGTCGTCAAGAGCGAGAACCGGACTTCAGAACCCTCGCCACAACAACCTGTCGCCCACCCCCCGCAAAACTCACAACAAATGACCGATCTTGATCCGTTTTTGGGTAACTATCTGGATGTGTCGACGCTGAATTGGGATTTATGGGGCAACATGAACCAACCACCACAGCAGCAGCAGAGTCAGATGCCTGTTTCGTTATTTGGCAATTTCCCAATGGGCAATATGGGCTAGGGTTATGAGACTGTACTTGTGAAAAGTTTGGTGCTGGTATGATAATGAGCTGGGAATCTCCATGGAGTAGGGTGCATGTTGGATTTATAGAGCGGCGTTGGTAGGGATGGATACCAAGGAGCAATGTATCAATATATTTTGTTGACAGTCACAAGTTATGTACCACAGCATTTTGGGGGCTTATTATTGTTTATATATCTGGCTGGCAATTCCTTCCCCTCAGCCAGTCCTTAATCTTCCGTCCACCCATCATTGCAATCCCTGCCTCATACATTCTCACTTCTGAGCATGAGCATGATGCTCACGAGTCGCTTCAAAAACCGGATAGACATGTCCTGCACCGTTGCTCCCCCGCACAAGAGGATGGTTCAAAGCACCGTCAGGCATGGCATCCAGTTCGATGTCAGAGTTGGCATCAGAACCGTCATGGTCGCGGCCGCGATTACCAGTAGGTGATTTAGGGCGAGAGCGCCAGTTACAAAAGGAAACTGCTGCAAGGAAGATGACAACGATGGCAGTGCAGCTGATGGCGATGGCGATGACTACACTGGTGTCGCTCATGCGGCGGTGGATGGTGTTTGTCATTGTTGCGGTTGACTGAGATGTTAGTTGTGATGCGAGATAGGGGGATGACTTACCAAGGACTGACGTTATTAGAGAGTATCTTTAGAGGATTCTTCTGCCGCTGGGTTGACTTGAAGATGCTCACGAGGGATTCATGCGAGTTGGAAGTTTGGAGGAGAGATATTGACACTGACTACTACTGAGCAAACACTGCAACGGATCGATGTATTACGTGAATACTCTTGTATATTTATGTGTAGTAAACGATAAATGAAGAAGATGATAGACTTGTCCAAAACAAGATCATTTAGCCATTTGAAGATGAATGCCAGAGTCTGCAAACATGTCATCTCATCTATGTCTGGCACTGGCAGCCACATACACCTACAACCATCCCAAACAACCTCAATCTCTCTTATCGACCTACCTGAAAATGAACCTACTCACCATAACTTACCTAAACCTGCGCCTCAACTCGCCCATTCATGCTCGACGCATTTCGTCTTCCCGCGGCTATACCACGTATCGAAGCCTCTTTGTTCTGCTCCTTCTTCTGCTGCCGATGAGCTAGAAACTGCAAACAACAGCACGGAGCAATGAACAGAAGAAACAGCGCCGCCATACCGACTGTCAACCCAATGATGACCATCTTGTCAGAGTGGGTGGGTTTGCTATCGTAGTGCTGTGCTGGGACATCGAGCGTTGTGGTGGGGGAGATGACGGTCATGAGAGTACTTGGGGAAGCCATTTTGATTGTGATGGAAAGGAACATACCTGTTGGAGAGTATCTGGTCCTTCTGAACTTGGCAGATGGCTTGGGGCTGGTCAGAAGAGAATGGAGTTATATATGGGTTTAGGGACATGTGTGAGCAGTGAACATGGTGATTTGCAAACATTGCAAGAACAGGGCATTGTTATGGTATTGGCCACGGGACACTCAATCTCTTTTAGTCTGACATCAGTTTCGTTTCTTTGTTCTGTTGCCGGTTGAACATCTCTCAGCGGTGAACTGGACAGACTATGGAGACGAGAAGCATGCTTCTTGGAGGGAACATCAATCATCCAACAGAATGCCAGTCCTTGTGAAGTTCAGTTATGCAAACTCAAACCGTCAAGACACTGCAGCGGTATATGTATCTGCACCATGAAGCACGGCAACAAAGACTGTCTTTACGTGTCCAGACGTAATGCCATACATCGTTGTTCAGTGTTGGACAGTATGCTATGTCACTATCCAGTTGACTTCCACGCGTTGAGCACCACAAGTCATCAACCACAGCTATTGTAGGACAGTCACGATCACGGAAACACTAGTCCAGCTCGCCTTCAGGCGTCAGGCATCACCAGCACATACATCAGAATGTAGATCTCAAAAATGAAACGACACCTAGACGGGAAAACTAGGTGTCGAGATTAACGACGGATCCAATTTCCCAATATTCTTCTAAGAACTGTTCTCGAGTCCAAAGACCCTGCCTACAGTGCTGTCCACTCTCTACACTAGACAGCGTGCGGCGAACGTTCTTGTCTATCTGAAGAAGAAAGAAAAATCGCTCCGCGACAAAAAAAATCGCGATAACAAAACTCAGGATCTGCTTAGTCATACGATACCTGCACGTGAGAGTGGGTCACGTGTGTTCCGAGATGAGGAATTGACATCATCCCATTGGCTGATTGGACCGAGAAGCCGAGGAGGCCCGTTCCGATGTCTCGAGAATAGGAAGCCATCATCATTGATACCCAGATACTGTACAAATCTCGCCCTTGAAGCATCGACGCTGACGATATCGTTGACCGACCTTCGAAATCGATAGATACTCACAACCCGCCACGATGCTCGCTCAACGTGTTGGCGTCGCCGCTCTTCGTCAAGGTACTTTCGCAACCCGAGCCTCGACATTCCGATATCTAACAGCTCTGTAGGCGCGACCAAGCCCTTCTTCGCCCAGAACATTCCCAAGGCTGCTCTCGCTGCTGGAATCTCTACCTCTTCCCCCCTACGGTACGTTCCTGGCATCAATTGAGCTTCACCCCTCTGACATCCGCAGCGCTGTCGGTTCTACCAAGGTCTCGCAGCAAGACGGCCACCAGATCCTCGTCAACCAGCGCCTCAACCGTCCCGTCTCTCCCCATCTGGCCATCTACAAGATCGAGCAGACATGGTTCGGTAGCTCCGCCTGGAACCGAATCACCGGCTGCACCCTCTCCGCGACCATGTACGGCTTCTCCCTCGCCTACCTCGCCGCTCCTCTTGTCGGACTTCACCTCGAGAGCGCAAGCATCGCCAGCTTCGCCGCCGGTCTCCCCCTCGCCATCAAGGGCGGCATCAAGTTCACGCTGGGCTTCCCCTTCGTCTACCACGCCATCAGCGGCTTCAAGCACCTCCTGTACGACGCCGGCAAGGGTTTCGCCAAGACGACCATCGTCCAGGCCGACAAGTACATCTGGGCTGCCAGTTTCCTCGGAGCCATTGGCCTGGTTGCTTTCCTGTAAAACACCAAACTTGAACACAAGACGGAAGGATATAGATGATACGGTTCGCAGTGGATGATACAATGGATAAGGGAAGGAGTACGGCAAGGACGAGAAACTCGTGTACGAGTATTAGCCTGAGGGCATTTCTAACTTTGAGCAAAGAATTTTATTATCTGTACACAAGCGCCTTTAAATGCTTGAGCCGGTTCTAACCAATACCTCGTGAGGTATTCGCAACCAAACGCCATTCGCCTGTCGTGAATATTACGTGCCAAATCTCTAATCCAAGAATCGAGCATCCAGGATTGTCCTGACCAATCTCCGATTACCCGCAGAGGCAATCTTTTCCCCAATGATGGGTCCGATAAAGTCTTTGAGTTCAGATATCTCTATCTCGACGTTTGCTGTACCGTTGACTCCGTTGGTGCCTGATTCGACATGATCTGCCAGCGAAGCCACAGCTTGTACTATGCCCTGAACCAGCATCTCGTAGTCCATTGTACCCTCTGCCTTTTCCTTCAGAGGCTGTAGGATCCCCGAGTCAAAAGTCTGCAAGTTACGTAGCACCAGCACGCGGATTGCCTCTGGACCTCCTGCTTCCAACAGGCCGTGGATGGCACCGTAGAGAACCGCAGGGGGTTTGGTAGGGTCGAGAAAGTATTTGAGGCATGTCCTCGTCAACTTGGGTCGCAGGAGTGTGTTGGAAGCAGAGTATTTGCGTGCAATCCGTCCTACCAGAGATGCAGCCAGCTGTCGAAGATCATACTGCTCCTTGAGGGCATCCGTTCCTTCGTCAGTGCCCAATTTTCTCGCCATTAGACAAGTAAGAGCGGGCGCTGACAGGGGACTGGCGTAGGGATCCAGGAAAAGGCTCTTGTTCTCGATGAGAGCATTCGTCAGCTCCATCATCTGCTTAAGAGTGAAGGTGTCATCGAGATGGTGTGTTACTCGGTCCATGATGAAGGTGATGAAGTATGGGATGAGTTGGTGCAGGCCAGGGTCGTCTCTCACGGAACCGAGAGCGGCTTGGCGTAGGCGTACCACTTCCTCGTCAGGATTGTCGTCGAGAACAGCAGCCTGGATTTTGTCAAAGTAGAGTATGAGCTCCTTGCTCACAATGTGCTTAACAGATGGTTTCATGGAGACATTGTCATTGCCTGCCAAGGCGGACAAGGCAGGATTCGCACCAGGTCCCTTGGGGAGGAGTTCCTGCGATCGAGATTCGGAGGTCGTGGGGTTCTGAGGGATGGAAGGCTGGACACCTTCGATGGCGAGCCAGTGCGCTGAAAACGTCAGCATGGAATCGTGCGCCGACCGGAAAACGTACCTGTAAAACCCATGTCGCGCGGCACCTTAGGCAGAGGCGCATTGATGAGCTTTTCAAAATCAACCTCCTCGTCCTCAATGTAGAACAGCGGCTGGCCAGGCCCAAGACTGGCCTCGCCGTATCGTAGCGGACGCGTAGAATCGTAGCCGTAGAGGGGTTCTACGTCGAGCGCCCTGAGCGCGAGGGAGATATCGTTGACTGTAAGGGTTGTTCTGCGGGCGGCGCGCATGAAGCGCAGAGACTCCACGATGACCTGGCCGATTCGGTATTCGACGTCCTGTGCCAAGCACTTGAGCGCTTCTTCGTTGAGAGAGCTGATGCCAACCGACTCTGCGACATCCTTGACGTTATCGGGATTCCAGAGCAGTTTGGGAGTATCGGTAGCCATGGCGCTGCGAGACGCGCAAAAAGGCGCTGACTTGGGTGATGGGATTCAGAGGGCAGTGCAGGTGGTTGGGACCGCGTCGGAGAAAGTGTAAGGTATGTTTGTTGAGTTGCGTGAATGTGAAGCTTGACGAGGCTGAGATGCAGCAGCGCATTTAGATAGTGTGGCTTGATAGGCTAGCGCCACACTAGAGAGGCTGATGATACCAGACAAAGGATCTCTAATATCATGAGTAACAAAAAGCTTGGAAGACTTAGTACAACTCAAGTACCTATTGATTTAGCTGACTACCTAGGCAGGTAACTCTAGATTAGATATCCTGGCACCTCTGTCTCTCATCATGAGCTTTCTTGCTCCCCGGGGCCAGGTTGTACAGCTCAAGCATCCTTGGACACGTACTTGTGAAGATTCAGGATAAACTAGTAGGATCTTCTGCAGACTTTATGAATGCTCTGGTATCCAGAAAGGAGGCAGCTATGATGCCATCTTCCTCCACCTGGGCGATCCTGCTACCTGACCACCAAAGGCCGAGCCAGCTAGAGCAATCCCACGACACGAAACCCCGAGATACAGCATTTAGAGCATTCCTCCCACTACCTATCAAGCATCATATTCTTCCCCGAGAGTCAACGGAAGTTCCCGGTTCCCTTGACAAAGCACGTAATGCATCTTGGTACCGTCCCAGTGGAAATCGAACCGCAAGTCGCCTGGCTCACCCAAGGCATTCCGATAGTACAGGGGGCGTACGATTTCGGCTTTCGCACCTGGCCCCTTGACACGATACCAATCCAGAAAACAGCGGCCGTCTGGAGAATGTCGCACTGCCTCTGGAGGAACAGGTCTTGGGCTCAGGCCCTCGGCAGAGAGTCTATCGCCCTGGGGAGTAGATAGTCAGTCAAAGGTTCCACCAGCGCATACATAAAGGAGATACTAACCCAGCGGACAAGCCAATGGATAGGTCCGCCATTGCCAATGCCTACGCCGTAGCTTTCTCCTGAGGCTCGAGTTTCGATCTGCACAATCGACGGTGCTGACTGGCTCTTTGTCTGGATGGCATGCAGGACGGCGCCTCGAGCCACCGAAGTCCATCTAAAGAAACTGGTCAGTCTGAAGCGCGAGAAGCGAACGAGCGAACTAACCCGGTTTCGTCTTTGTAATGATTGATATGAGTCGAGGGAGACACGCTTTTGACCTTGTATTCTATCTTCTGGCAGAGATAGTCGTTACGACCAAACCCCCCAGCTATAACGACATGCTGGAAATTCCAACATCAGCAAGTCTCACCTTTATCCGGCCTGGAGACTACTCACCGTTGCCTCTTCCCCGGTTCGTTCCTTCACCACAGCCATTTCTGATACTATTAGATTTGTTATCTTGTTAACGACGGGGTCGAATACCCCATGGATGTCGGCTCTGGGGTGCCCATCAGCTGCTGCTTTTGGCCAAGAAAGAATAGAAAGAAAACACCCGTATGTTACTTACGCGGTAAACTCCATCTTGCTTTGACGGGCCTGTTTCCCGAGGAACTTGTGAGGAAGGTGGAAGATCCCGCCTTCCATATCGACAGAGTGCTCTATTTTCATCTCGTTGTGCCAGATCCTGTCAGCAAACTTGCCATAATCACTGTCATTGAGATTGACTGCTTGCTTTGGACACTCTGCCCCAGTCTTCGCCCTTAGTAACTTCATAAACCCGTCATCTAGGAGAGCAGCTCCGGCATAAATACATTTGCTCGGGGAAATCCCATCCACGGCGAGCGGACGCACAGATCGCACTTGATAGGAGACCAAGTCCTGCCGAGGAGATGAGTGTCAAGACGAGAGACGGATGTTGGAGTATTCAAGTCACTTACGGTCGTTCCTCCGCCGCAGTCACAAATGATGACTGTGTCCTTTTCCTTGAAGTTCAAACCCTGGCAGATGGTTTAGATGTGGTTCAAGATATACGCATCGTGGGAGGATTTGTTTCCCCTACCTCCAAGTGGCCTGTATTAGCCGAAGCCGACAAGAGAGCGATGGCAGCGGCTTCTGACTCCACGACCGGGTTCTGCGCCAGACGAACGTTTGTACTGAGAATATTCGCGGAGCGGGAGCGAATAGCTCGAAGCAGCCTCTCACGAGCGTCCGAGGGCCAGATGGCTGGAACCGTCACGGTAATTTCGACGTTGGCATTCTTGTCCAACTTGTTGTAAAACTGTTCCCAGAGCTCTCCAAGGTACTTGGAAGAGGCATCAACGGCACTGATGTCGAGTTGTTCGCGTTCTTTTATCAATTTGTCGAGTTTGTCAGATACTCGGACATCTTTGGGCAGGTCGTCTTTATGAGGAATAGAAAGCTTGAACCATTCCAACCATCCTTCGTCGTACCCCGGGTCATTGTATATCCCCTTTGGGTATCTTGTAGGGATCTTTACCCCTCTGGACCCGTAAAGGCTTGATCGATAGGATTGACAGCGGCCACGATGGAACTGGCCATCTGCTTCCGGGAACGCGTAGCATATAGCGGAATAACTGTAACTGCGTAAGCAAGAGAAGCCTCTAAGAAGTGAACAACTCGGAACTTACGTGGTACCGAAATCGATACCGGCAAGTACGGTTGGGCGGTCAGTACGTTGCTCTTCGGGAGTCGGATTCATACTAGAAGATGCCATGTTGCTTGAATTCAAGTGATGAATATGACGACCTCTGAAGATGTAGGTTTGATCGAAGGAAGAGATCGTGAGGGTATGTATTTTGTTTGGGAGGTAGCAGGGCAGCTTGGACAACACCAAACGTGAGCTACCAAATTGGTCTGAGATCTCCAGGATTCACGGACACCATGATTCGTATCTGCCAATATCCGATATAGGACATTCTAGACCGGCTATCTGCTGTCTAACGGTGAATCTGATTGCTCGCGTCGAAGGAAAAGTGCAGTATTATCCCGTCATGATGTCCTCCGTTGTGTCACAGGGCATACAAAACAGTCCCTAAGTATCCCCGACCTGGCCCAAAACGGAGATCTCCCCTAACTAAATCTATGACACCCTTCGGAGCTGACGCCCTACTTGGGGTCCGACATGTGGTTAACGGGAGGATACTCTAGGTCAGCGACATACAGCAGAGGCCTCTCCACAACTTGTCATAGAGAGTTAAAAGTCTGAGGGATGGCACGGGACAAAATGAACAGGGGAGAAAGACAAACCCGACTTTCTTTGTCCAAGATAGGTCAGCATGATAGCTAGTACCAATACAGCTGGGCTACTAGAGAGGTCAACCCATCAAACCAACAGACACCCATCGACACGACTGATTATAAAGCTAATGTTTGCACCTATAGTCAGTCTGTTTGTCAGTAATTCTAGGGGGAATGTCAGGCTCGATGGTTGATCGGCGGGCTTCTTGTCTGAGCCAGTCTCATCTATTCCCTACCCCCCCTCCCAATGCGACCTGACCAATACAATCAATAAGATGCACTGTTTGCTCAGCCACCCACGAAAATGTCCGTTTCAGCCGCCTGTAACACACGGAAAACTGCTTCTTTGCCCATCGGCCTTTGGCTTGTTTCTTTGTCTTACGGTCAACAGGGAGAGGGGCTCTGGACTCGGACTCGTACTCGGCTGCGCACGGAATTGTGACAAGTATGAGTACATAATTCCAGAGACTGCCATCCCATGGAAACTGAATGCTTCCTCATATCTCGCCATAAGTTGGTAGGCTATTTCTCTCAACATGGCCGCTCCACGGAGATCCAAACGAATTCAGACTCTCCATCAGGCCGAAGAAGGCAGTCGCAGAATCACTGAAAGCCCCGAAGCCTTGAACAAAGATCACCCTGGTAAGAGAAGAAAGACAGCTGGGAGCCAAAGCGGAATGTTAGAAGGACGTGCTCCTAAACAATACTCAGACGGCGATGCTCCAAGAGACCTGGCCCCGAAAGAAGACTCTCCAGCGACTGATCCAGCTGTTCGTCTGGTATGTCACCATCCACATTGATATTGACTATCAGCCTCAAGACTAAATATATCAAGGCCGAGCTAAGAAAGCAGTCGAAAAAGAAGCGAGAGGAAGAACTTGAGGAACAGTCGAGAAAAAGGACCGAGAGCAAAGAATATCTTCATCGGATGTTGGCTCTTGAACGCCATGACGACGAGGTATTACGCTACTGGAAAAGCCTTTCCGGAACAATTTGGTCTCTTGCAAATGATATGGCCTTGAAGGACATCACCTGGGATAACCTTGACGAGGCTGTCCAGCAGAAGTTCATTAGCTTTGCCCCTAACGTAGAAGAGCTCTTTGATGTATACGGCATGCCTCTATGTATATTTCAGCGATGGGTCTGGGAGATTATAGATGAGAACTTCTTTTCTAAGAAAAGCAAGGATATAATCTGGACCTCACCTTACTGGGAGACTCAAGCAGCCATGGAGCGCTACTTACAAGGTACGAAGCTTGAGATTAATGAGATCCCCGAGCTCCTGAGGCGACACAGCACTGACGTTACGACGAATAGAACACAACTTCCCATACGATAACGGATATGCGTCCTACAAGTATCCGCACTGGAGACATGCTACCATGGAGTTCTACATGGCACTTGAAGACTCCCCAAAGAAGCGTCGAAGGATCGATCCAACGTGCGTTGTTCCAATACTTTCCAAAGCACTCGGCCGATACTTCCCGAAGAAGCGCGTGACGACGCTAAAACATCTTGAAGATGAATTGGCCGCTGCGGAGTTCTACTTTGATGCCAATCTGACCTTCTTTTCCATTGTCTTTCATCACCCCACGACTCATCAAACCTGTGGGTTTCCTTACGAGCCTAAGCTTGAAGGAATCGAGGGACAAGCTATGGACGCAATAGAAGACGACGTTTACAAGGAAAAGCTGGTCGATTTTGTGGCTCAGCCTATGCTCCAGTGCCGTGGACATCATGATGGATATGACTACCATGTCAAGACGGCTGCGAGTCCTATGGAAGTTTGCGTTGACTGGCTTCAGCATCCGGACAGAGACAGATTATCAGAGAGGAGGAGAAGGGTTAAAGAACACGAAGATGAGGAGAGGGATAAGGAGGCGAATGAGGAGACGAATGAGGATAAAGAGTATCGAGAGGACCAAGAGGATGAAGAGGCAGATAGTAGTAAGCGCGTAGATAAGGAAGAAGAAGAGGAGAAGGGGGAGGAGGAGGAGGAGGAGTCTGTTAGGGAGCTAATAAAGGATAAAGGCAAAGAAGTAGAGGTGCTAACAAAGGAGGAGGGGAGCAGAGAGGAAATGGACAAGGACGAGGATAATAAGAACGAAGATGATGAAGCGATAACCGAGGAGGGGGGGAAGAATAACAAGACCAAGGAGAGGGGAGACACGGAGGTAGATGAGAGCGAGGAAGAAGGTGATTTAACAAAGCAGGAGGAGGAAAAGAGAAACACAAAGAACATAACTAAAAGCAAGAGAAAGAACAAGAAAAAGAACAAGAACAAAGGGAAGCGTCGTTAACAATAAGCATACAGGAGCAACTACTGCTATTAATCTTATTATCAGACATCACTAAGCTTGGCTTCTCTCATCACTGGGGAAACATGCTCTGAGCCACTAGGGCCTTTAGGAATTTATTTTCTGTATTAAAACTAAATCATCTACATACAAACTGCAAAAATATCAATCTCGGAGTTGCAGGCTCCGGGCACCACTTATCCCACTCCAGCTTTATTTATGTATTTTCCTTTTTCTGTCTTGCTGGTGTTTCCCATCCTGCAACTCAAGCTTTCCAGGCAGTAAGGAGACCGGATTCGATCCCACGAACTGTCCCGGAAAGCGGCGAGAGATCGGTCGTACACGCTTTGTTAAACCGTTAGGCCAAAGCGAGCTGCCGCCACTTCTGGTGATAGGGGTTCAGCGTCTCTAACACATAAAGCTATGGCGGGGGGTGGTTCAGGTGTGGTTAGAGTGTTGGCGTGGTGGTGGCTGGCAGGTGTTGGCAGTGTCAGGGGCAGAGTGGTGGATCGGCTGAAGATGAGGGCGTGCTGGCTTGATGTGTGAGTCTGTTCGAGCCCTGATAGTGCCTGGAACTGAAGGGTTCTGGAAGTCTTAATGACAATAGGCGAGACTGGAGGGATCTTGTTAGTGCTCATGCCAAGTCACATCCCAGACCCCTTTTCTGGAGACCATCTCATGTAAACTGGCCCGATTTTCTCGAATATTGTAAAATGCATCCCATACACGAGAAAGACTGATAGGAGACTTCATGTCATCCATCCAATTGCAGAGGCTCGCAAACCAGCATCATACCCGCCGCCGCATGCTTCAAGATATAGGAAGCCAGCTTTTTATAAAGCGTCGGTCTACCGCCGTCAGACACTCCCTGACAACTCGCAGCCTCAGAGGTTTCCAGATCCATTGCCTCAACTACGATGGAAAGATACTCTGCGCACTCCTCCTCATCTTCACCAAAAGGTGCGAGACATCCCGCCCACTTGAAGAGTATGGCGTTGAGTATAAGGCGACTCATTTGGCCGTTGGCGGTGTGAAATGGATGGATACTGAAGAAAATATGACTATATTTTGCTGCAAGCGCCACAGGATCAATCTCTCCTTTTACCCCCGCCGCCAGGATATCAGCTCTGTAGCTGGCCATCATCTTGTCCATCGCAGCGGGGATCTTGTTGGGGTCCATGTAGGGGCGGGACGTTGCTTGCAGGGGAGATGTGCGATATTTGCCGCTGTACTCAGTATCATATGTACCTTCATTCTGATTGAACTCGTTTGTCATGATGCGATGCGCTTCCTTGATAATATCCTCCGACAGATCGCTCTTGGTGGTTTGGCAAATGAGATACTGCGCTGCCTTGAGATGTTGGCCCAGCTCTCGATAGATTTCCACGTCGAGAACTAGGAGATCAGATGGATCACTGATTGAGCCTTCGAAAATGGTGCGGCAAAGCTCGACTGTGGTGTCCAAGTTGAAACTGCCATGTTCGATGTTGTTGGAGCCATGGACAAGGCGATAGGTGCTGTCTAGGATGTGTCGTTGCATCTTGTCCGGATCAATAGTTCTTTCGAACGAGAGCTGGCGGAATAATTCATATAGAGGCCTGGGGTCGTCTTCTGGGGACTTTCTGGTGTAAGAACTCTTGTCCATGGTGATTAATAGAGCGTGCGTTTGCGTGGTCCTTGAGTGGCCTGTGGCGTTGTCCTGTAGATTAGCCATGGTTCCTTGACACAGTAGATATTATTAATTGAGAATAAGTATTTTATTGTTGTTCTGGTGATGCTGCAGCTCTTGGTCACTTGTAGATGATGGATATTGATCAAATGGATGAGTGAAGATGGGAAAGCAGCGACTAGAATATAAACCTACCGTGACTCTATTATATCTTATGACCAAGGCGTCTTAAGCTTATCTTTTGTGAGAACTAAGCTTTCAAAGCTAAACCCTGAAGTCTATTCTATCCCGCTCCGCTCTCGTGAAACTAAAGTTCAGGTTGCCACATCGCAGCCATTTAGACCACCAATCCAACAGTAAACTTCTCCCATGACTCCTTAATCTTGTCCTTCGCCGCCTTGAGCTCCTCGACATCCCACATACACTCCACAAACCTGCCACTCAGAAACCTGGCCTCATCGCTCGCAGCCCAAACAGCAAAGTCGCTCGGAAGTGACACATCCTCTGGAACAAGGCCATATTCCTTGACGACATCCACGAGAGGTCGAGTGATGGCCGTGTCCATGATGAGCCCGGGGTGAAACTGAATAACGACCTTGTCTCGGTTCTCATTGGCGTACCATTCAAACACTTTATAAGCTCCAAGCTTTGAGCCGCGATAGGCTGAGAATCCGGGCATGAACTCTGTGTACATTGCGCTTGTGGATACGTGGATGACTGTGGCTCCGGGAGTGGCGAGAGGGTCGAACGCTCGCAAGAGGTTAAAGTTTCCTTTGATGTTGATCTCAAAGGTGAGCCACCAATCGACAGGATCTGCCACGGTCACATGTTCGGTCTTGGGCATGTATCCAGCGTTTGCGATGAGAATGTCAATCTTTCCATTGATTGCAGTGGTGTAGGCCTCGAGGACAGACCGAGTTGAGTCAGCATCAACGATGTTGACTGTATAAGTCCAGACTCTAGTTTCAGGGTATTTTTCCTCGATGTAGGCTTTGTTTTCGAGGAGTGTCTTTTCTGTTCGGCCAAGAAGAGCCAAGTTGGTGATGCCTGATTTTGCAAATGACCTGGCAATGCTGGCACCAATACCAGAGCCACCGCCTGTGATTACAGCATTCTTTCCTTTGGTGGAGAGTTCAGGGCGAAGGGAAGAGATGGACGGGTATGAAGTCTTGTGCAGGGTCCTGACTGGAGATGCCATTTTGGTGACGCTAGTTGAGGATGAGATGTATGAATGAGTAGTCAATGAACAGTGAATAAATAGTGACTGAATGAGAGCGATTACATTTCTTTATTCCTACATTCTCATATAATATATACACTTTCTCATCTTGGAGTCCGGCTCATCTTTATGAATCTTCTCAGTGAAGCATCGTGAGTTCAACGTTGAGTTGCGTTACATTACTCATGCGCTGACGCCTCATCCTTGCTACATGACTACCCCACCAGCCACCATAACGCCTCATAACGTTATCAATCCTCTCTTGGTAAGTCAGCAACGTTATTCCTCCAACATCGTCATCGCACTCCCCATGCCATTGAAATGTCACCTCCAGGGAATGGAGATAATTCTGATGTATGTGGATCTCACAATTACCAAGCAGAAACTTTTGTTACGAAACACTGCTTAACATGCACGAACAGCCAAAGCGAGAGCGCAGCAGAGTTGCACAGCGCGAGTATCGCAAAAGACATGCCTCAAAATTCAACACTCTCAAAGACGAGAATCAGAGATTGAGAAATGCTCTGAAACGAATTGAGAGGGTCGCGCTGAAGCGTGGTGGGAAGGACCAGGAACTCGAGGCCGCGTTGGCTGATGCGAGAGAAACTCTTGGGGAAGAGAGCGAAAGTCGGGCCTTGACAACTTCTGGTTCAATAGACACTGATCCAATCTCAGCTGAGAGGTTATCATATCTTTCAGGGTTGTTGTCGTCGGATATCATGATTCATGCTCAATCGCTAGGGCAAAACACCGCGCCTCCTCGTCTAAGTTTAGAGCAGCAACTCTGGACTAACACGGACAGATTGGCCCGTATTTTTGAAGCGCCATCAGATGCAGGCAAATATCTCGGTGACGGGCTCTACACATTTGCGGGAACACTGTACTGGGCATGTACGAGAAATACAGTATCGCTATGGGAGACATACAAGCTCAACATGATTGGTAAACCTGGACTCCCAGCCCAAAATCCCATGGACCGACTATTCAACCACTCAAAACACTTGAACGACCGAAGATTCCTGCTTTCGCTCGCCCTGGCTCGACTAGAGTACAAGCACAAGGGCTTCATCGATCTTCCACGCGCAGGAACCGAAATGGTGTGGAAGTCAGTGCTGCCCGATCTACGACGGAAAATGGAACAAGAGCTAGTCGAGAAAGGACAGGGGCCTGAATGGTGGAAGACGCCAGGGGAAGTTGAGAACCATCTGCGCAAGTATCTCGAACCAGCTGAGATTGACGAGCTGCAGGCTCTCGTGGAGGGGAGAGGTTCGGAGGAGGTTCTGATCAAGTATAAGCCTTTGGTTGAGATGATGATTGCAGAATTCGTCTGTTTTCCAGATGGTCCGAGATGGAATCTACTGTATGTTGCTATGGCTGTTGGGAGCTGGAGGAGTGATCATCCGAAACCTTCAGAGTTGGTGCAAGATTTGAGTGCGAGCGTTTAAGCGATTTACGAACAATTAATGATATTTCTATTCCTATGAGGTAGTTGGTTTATGAGATGATAGTGTCACACTGAAGCCATGAGGTCAAAGAGCTGAATAATCCTAGATCCCCGGATATTGACAGTCGGGACCTGGCAGGTCTTGGGGAGGAAAGAAAACTTAGGACCTTGATCCTAAATGACAAAAAGATTTAGGTAATCTGGCCTAAGCTTAGGATAGCTTTTACTGAGTTTATTTTGACACCCCATATCAAGGTCCGTTGTTTTCTTGCCTCCCGAGGGCAGGTATCACAGACTCCACTAGACCCCTGCGTTCGAACCCCTGTAGATCAACGCCCCACAGCTGCCCCAGCGACCACCCCAACTTGTACCAAACAATCAATCCCAGCTCCAACATCCATCAGCAACCATCATGACAGACAACGGCCTAAGATCACGTCTGGCCTCTGTCCTCCCAAAAGACCACGACTTTACAATCCTCCACATCTCAACACCCCCCACAAAGACTGATCCTCTCTACTCCCCACCACCAAACGAACGGCCCGAGCGGACGTACTGTGAGAACCATTTCCTCGCCGTTTCAATCGATGCAGACGGCAAGCAGGTTTTAGTGTTGGGTGTCGAAGTATTTATCTATACGACTGCTCGATCGACTACGTTGTTTGTTTCAAAGGCTGACTCGACGGGCTATCTGACGCTTCTCAATCTTCCCAAGGGGACACCGAGTCCTATTCGTGAGATATGCGCCACGTTTGTTGGATTCCTTGTTGAGAAGAGGAAAAGGAAGGATATTCAATTCATCGTTAATCTATTCGCCCGCGCGCAAGATCAGTATCTATTCCCTGGAAGTGTCGACAACAATGGCAAACATATCCTCGATGACCGCGGCCTTATCAAATGGTGGTGTCGCGTGCTCGATCCCCTTTTCGGTCCGGCACCAAAATCGGTAGAAGCACCATGGAAGAGTTCAAAGGGATACATCGTCGTGCCTGGGTTGGAACCAAACGAGATTCGAGCAATGACTCCTCGAAGAACAGATTCTGCTTGGGAGTTTACGCATCCGCTTCAACGAATATCGCATTATTATCGAGAATTTGACTGGGTACCGCCGCGATGTCTGATCCCGCACTTCCCTGATGATCCTAAATCACGTTTCCGAGATGAGCTTGATGAGGAGGCTGCGAGTTCGCAAGCAATGAAGTCCCAGGGTAGCTGGAAGAGTGTCAAGACTCTCGACATGTTTTGGGAAATGATGGCCTACCGACAAGAATGCTCCAGCGGGCGCATGACGGGATTTATCTGGTTGGTATTTGACGACAAGGAACCAGAACCAGCAGCAAACGAGTCTTTTCCATCGACAAACCCGCCATCGACACCAAAAGCACAGCGAATCACTCAAATAACGCCAACCACAACACCTCGTAAACTCTTTCCCAGCAAGAATCAGCCAGAGACCAAGGCAAAGAAGAAGAAGCAGAAGAAAAAGCTCACAGGTCCCATCATCCCTCGAAAGCCCCAGATCAAGCGAGCCAAGCACAATTATCTTCTTGATCGTCCTGCAAACACGGCATATTACGCTTGGACACCTGAAGGACGCGGTGAGAAGATTGTCGATGAGGCCACTTACAAGCGTATTGTAGACCTACTGCTACACCTCGACTTTGCCACCCTCAGCAAAGCGGTTGGTAGTACACGCCGCTGGCTGAGTGAAGGCGGAGGCGGTGGTAGCTGGGGTGTTGTTGTATCTGGTGCACGTGAGACGCCCACTCAAACGGCACACGACCGCGTGAATGGCGTAAACAATCTCACGGGTCTTGTCAAGAGAAAACGAACTGACTCGACTGTTGACGAGTCTCAAAACAAGGTTAATGTCCTCGGAGAGGGCCTCGTCAAGAAGAAGCCAAAAGAAGAGTCCAAGGTTGTAAATGTACTTTCCACTGGTCTGATTAGAAAGAAGCCCAAGGAGTAAGTGTATCTGTATAATTAGCGTTGGGTATTGTCAAGCCGGAGTTGGTATATGTATTGGCCAAGGCATCCGTTATCATGATTCTATGCTACCTGCTTCTATCCTCTATTCACACCTGTATCGTGCTACTTCTTGAGAAACTCTAGGTTCACAGGAGTAATGGCTTCTCCGCCACTGAGAACAGCCATGATGTTTCTCATGCTCAACTCTTCAAACCCCTTGTGGGTGTCGACTGTTCCGCCCGCATTATGGCATGTCACCAACACACGGCCCTGTTTAGCAAGCTCCAACAGTTCAGGGTGGATCTTTGGTTCGTTTGCGTGAACATCAAGAGCTGCGCTTGATAGTGTACCATCTCGCAGGGCTGCAGCCAGTGCATCTTCATCAACAAGACTTCCTCGTGCAATGTTGACAAACCGCGATCCACGTTTGAAGGATGGCAGAGTCTTTGAGTTAATCAGAGTGTCTTCACCAGCTGGTGTGCAGAGAACAACACAGTCGCATCGACCAAGTAGACTCTCAAGCGTCTCATGGTGAGTAGCTCGGACAGGAGCAACAACAGCAGCAGGCTTGGGAAGCACATCATAGTAGTGAATGTCCATCCCAAATCCATGTCGGGCACGAGCAGCGATTTGCTGGCCAATGTTGCCAAATCCAATGATTCCTAGAGCCTGGTCGCGAAGATTGTACGACTGCATTGTAGCGTCGCGATGATTCTGCTTGAATGCCTCCTCATCCCCGGACATGGCGGATGAGATACACCATGGGAGGACCCGGAATGTTGAAATGATCCCAACGATGGCAAAATCAGCTACAGCTTCAGCAGCGGCGAGACCAGAATTGCAGTAGACGATTCCTTACCAGTTAGCGAGTGCCTACAGCAATTGTGTCAACTCACCTCGTTCTCCCAATAGCTTCGTATCAGCCCAGTCAAAGCCAGCACCCGCACTCGCAAAAACCTTGACACTCTGTGGCAGCAGACTGATCAACTCTTGGTCCCATTTCCCCATTTCGCCTCCAGTTCCCCAAAATGGACGAAATATGGCATCAAAATCACCCCATCTCTTTTCCTCGAGGGCCTTGATAAACTCTGGCCGTTGCCGCTCTTCAATTGGCGGTCTGATGACCTCACACTGAATGCTGAAGCGGAGATATGTTTCAGGATTGTATTTGATAGGGTCTCCAATATGAAGAACCCGAGGTTTGGAGGACGTCATTGATGACCGTATTGATAGAGATCCTTGAGAAATGAAGGGAAGCTGAGGAGCAGGAGATGTAGCTCGCGGTGTAGAAGCTGGCACTGGTGTATTGGTTGGTTCCGCCATTTTGAAGTCGACTGTATTATAAAACAAAGTATGAGAGCGTGTGCACTAGATTGCCCAAAAGGTTAGGTAGTCAGATATGTGTGCCTGATCAGATCCATGTGTCTCAGTAAGTGGAGCGATCGATAACACTCAGCCGCACGTTCACCTCCACTCGCCTTGTCTGGTTCGACAGCCCCCACGGCAGTGATACCCCAGTCTCCGGCCCGTGAGCTTGACGCCGACCCCTGTCAAATGAGGTTCCGAGCCGGATGAGCCCCGGTTTATGTTTCCATGTGGAGTTGTTTGCATCAAATCACTAACAAGAATCGACTCAAGGTGAATGTATCCAATTTGCTTCATAGGAGGTACAATACATATCCAGATGGGAGCCTGCATAAGCCGGTACCGGGAACACAAATACCGGTGATATCATCCGGGGCCCCAACCTCGTATCCACAGAACATCGTGGGGAAATTTATTGCATGTTCTCGTGTGGGGAGATCTCTCACCGACAGCCTTGTATTCAGGTCGAGTGGTGGAAGTAGGCATGGCGTGACTTTGGGGGAGGCACTTCTGACTGGTTTACAGCTCGTCCGACACATTCTGACCCGACAAGGGAGCTTGCAGGTGATTATTGACATGACCTGACTTGTTGACTGGGAACGTGAACCGCCCGACGTCGACTTTGGTGGGAATGTGCCCTGTCTCTAGAGCCTTTTTGATCAATTGAATAGTCGATTTTTCATTTCCGTGGATGAGAACCGAGATGCAGACTGGCCGATACTCTGTCTCTCCAGAAATGTCAGACTCGTAGGGTATCTGAGTGACTGTGTTTTGTTAGTAGCTACTGAAAGTCAAGACACTCTACTTACATGGAAACGATAATAAGGAAGCCCCCAATATCGGCGCCAGTGTTGTAGAGTCGATGCCTTTGTAAATGGTTGGTGGACTAATATGCTGTCAGCCAGGTATCAATACAGGGAAATGTACATACGCCACAGGATCGTTCCGATGTTCAACTTGAGAATGTCCACATGGAAGGATCACGACTGCGTCTCCCTTGGCATTGGGGGTAGAAGTGTTCTCAATGTTCTCAAGGAACCATTTTCGGTATACTTCGAGACGTTCTGTATCTTGGCGGTTCTCTTCCTCTGTCACTGACTTGCATTCGTTCCTGGGAGGTCAGCTGGTTTAACGACTGCGTAACGTATACGGCCTTACCAGAAGAATTGCGGCGTAGCCTCGACAAACGGCTTCTTGTCAAGCTTTTGCCTGCACTCATCTCGAAAGGTGTCAAAGGAATGGTAATAATCATAACACCATGACCGGAAAGGTGCCTAAATTGTCAGTCAAGTCTTTTTGTCGAAGTCAACTAACCTTTTCCATGTATGCTTGCATTCCCTGATTCGATGATTCAGATGGAGGACTTTCTTCCCAACTCTTGCCTACATTGACGTACTCGGCTTTCGTGTCCAACAGATCTTGCAGAATTGACACGAAAGTCGCTATGACTGTTTTCTGCGACTTTTCCGGTGATGACAAGTCTTCTGGTACGATTAACTTTGTGGAGGAAACTTCAGAAGCCCCAGCCTTTGCATTTCCGCTGAAATCGAGGAGTCCTTTAAGACTTCGACTAAAGATTCGAGTTTTGTCGAACCTAGGACGGTCAGTGTAACTCAACGGCATATCACAGTGCTCACTTTGATGCCGTAACTATGTCATTTGCTGGGTTTTCAGGCTGACTCAAGGAGTATATGCCGCCCTCGGACATCACTCTACCATCTACACGCGGTCAGTCTTGGCTTCTCGCGATGACCCAACTTACCGTCAACGCCAATACTGTAGTCAATCCATGGGTACCCAACCGAGGCAGCAGCAGCACCGACTGAACCACCCTTCATCCTTTGATATCCATCACCTCTTGCACTCCAAGGAGCTTGTTGATCAACCCATTCTGCCCCTGCACCAAGATGCGATGTCTTTGTTTTTCCGACAATGACAGCTCCTTGGTCCATTAGACTCTGTGCATATTTAGCTGTAGAGCTCGAGGAGTTTTCGTAGAGCGATTTCCATGCCCGACTGGAAAAGGTTGTATATGTTCCTTTCAACGATATCGTGTCGCTGACAGAAACACGGACACCAGACAGGGGTTTCTTGGCAGAAGGTTGAGAGTGGTAAAGTCTTGATGGCACAGGGACAGTAACTGAGTCTCCGTAAACGGATGAAGAGGTCAGAGGTTGGAATCTGTATTGTCAGCTACGACTTGCACGGGAGATACAACATACTCGTCAGGTTGGTTCAGATCATCGGGAATAACACCAGAAGTGAAAGCTCCGAATTCATCATCATACAGCCGCCAGGCTTGGTAAAGATTTGGACCGTAGAGAAAGTATGGACCAGAGGGTAACTCAGAAAAGCCATCCAGAGCCTTGATTTGGTCCATGTGATAGATCTGTCGATCGACATGAACCTGGCTACTGTTGTCGCCACTCTTTTCGACAAGAATGGAACCAAAGTCGGGAACAAATACATCATCAATTGAATCGAACAGCTGTAGAATTCCCTCGAGGTCGCCAAAGATTTCCTCAGTTGACAGGAGCGTGATTGGGATTAGAGCATCGGGGTTGATGGTTTCTTGGATGGTTCCCTGGACGCGTCAGTACCTCGTTCGCGTTGATCTCATCAAAACATACAAGCTTTAGTGGGTGTATCAGATATTGCAGCCCTGCAACGAAGCAGGTCGTAATGGGAAGCATTGCTAATGCGTCTGCTGGAGACGGCGGGACGTTGGCAAGTAACGAACGCTAGACGGACACTTGCATATTCACAGCCACGGGGTCTTTTGAAGGATTTGATCGCGTAAATTGAGCTTGAGTACTTGTAGGTTCGACTGTAGGTGAAAGATTGATGGAATGAGATGATGCTGGTGCACGGGGGAAGTTGAGACATTCATGGGGTACAAGTGCAAGAGCGTGTACTCAGCCTGGCAGTCATGTTATCACCTGAGGTAGGTATTCTATGGCTTAATCACAATTTCACGTAAATACCCTTCAATCAGGAAATTCAATTCAAGACGCTCTCAAATTTATACAGGAGTATGTTTAACATAAATTGCCATCAACACTTTCAATATGCCTAGGCCTGTCTTGGCCGGTGAGCTCGGTGAGTCTCGGTGAGCTTATCTTTGTGGGGTATCAAAATTTCCATCCCCCACCAAGCCGAAGTTGCAGATTCAACATCACACTCAAACACCAACAAAATGGCTAAAAAGAAGGGTACGTCCTCTGCCCCTCTCTTCACTCTAATCTAACAAGTCCAGCACCCTCAATCCACTCCCGCGCCGCTCGTCGCGCAACAGACATCGACATCGACACCGACAAGTCCCTAAAAGAAGTCAAGCCTCCCCGCGATGCTACCCAACGGCCCTCCGTCCTAGCAGCGCACCACTCCGCTGGCATCACCAAGAAGGCCAAGCGTGGTCGCAAAGAGAAGATGTCTGCCAAGGCTAGAAAACGTCATGAGAAGGGCCTTGAGATGGCTGCTGCTGTTGTGGAGCGGACCAAGAATAAGGTTGAGAAGAGCAAGGGTCGGGGGAGGAATATTCAGCAGAGAAGTAAGAATTGGGATGAGATCAACAGGGCTGCTGAGGAGGCTGATAGCGCGGAGAGTGCGGAGAGTGATACCGAGGTCAAGGGGCGTGGGGTTGCTATGGACGAGGATATGGATGTTGTGGATGAGGCCTTGCAGTCTGCAGAGGTCACCACCCCCGCGGCGGTACCTCTGCCCGCTGACGAGGACGGTGATGAGATCCTTTAGTTCTTTGGACTGGACTTGGAGTTTGGTGTCTAAAATGGGCTCAATATCCGGGAGACGACAACCGGGCTGATGACTTTCTTTATTCGGATAGACTTGACTGGCAGATACCCAGTATATGATGTTATATCAAGCATTTACACATCCTTTTGAGCGTCTACCTCTGGTGATTCCTTGACCTGTGGCTTTTCACGGGCCTGTTTTATGATTCCCTCGAGGTAAATCCTCATCGTCTTTCCAACCTCTCCATCTCTTGGCTTGTATTCTCTCGAGCCTAGTCGCTCAATCAGCTTGTTCACCTTGGTGTAGACTTCCTCTGCGGTATCTTCCGACGTTCGCTTCTTCTGCCCCTTCTTCTTGAATCCAAGGATCACCTCCACCTTCATGCCCTTGCTGAGGAACCCAACCAGCTGCTGTGTCTTGACCCCAAGGTCATGCTCGCTGATGGCCCAGCTCATCTCGACTTCCTTGGTCTTGGGTGTGGTCTGTTTGGACAAACGGCGGCGTTGGGCCAATTCACGCTGACGCTCGTACTCTTCCCTCTTGTTGACAATCTTGCAAATAGCATACTGGGTTGGCTTGTCCTTCTTTGGGTCTCCTGGGATGTAGGGTGTCACCATGCGCAGTGAATCTGTTTCGGGCAGTCGGCTCAATACGTTTTTTGTGATAAGAGGCCCATCGAATACCCCATTATCGAGAACCATGATCTGTGGGTCTTTGATCTCGAAATCTTGGGGGAGGCGATCGCGACCAGACTTTTCAAACTCCTCTTGGGTAGTGTATCGTCGATCGAAACCTCGGTTTTGTCCCTCATCAGCGAAAGGATCTTCCTCGATTTCCTCTTCGCGTTTCTTTGCTTTCTTATTTTTCGCTTTCAATTGCGATGCGGAGAAGAAGCGGTTGTGTATAGGGAGGGCTCGCGGAGGCTGGAACTGTCGTGTGAGGAGACCCTCATGTTGAACGAAGACCCTGTAGAGGGCTCGACGGGAGCTTTGAAGGCATGCAAAGCTGTTCATTCTGGCGATGCCCTGAAAGGAGTGTCTGTCGCGCCGTAAAAGAGTGTAGATAGTCAATGGCTTGAATGCAATGACTGATCATCTTCATAGGCAGTGGGCGGTTGCTTTTGGCAGAAACGTCACTGTGGGGTGCTGTCAACCTTGTCCAATCAGGTGTTCTTTGACCCTTTCAACGGCTGGTTCAACACCAAGCTCTACACGGCCTTGTTGTATACAACTCACTCGGCCCGTCAGGGCACTTTACGATGGCTTCATTTCATTTCGCCCGCCGTCCTGTGCGGACAACGGTATCCTTCCTCAAGGCCGCTTGTCTCGTGCACCTCGGAATCACATACGGCTATACCATCAGTCCAGCTCAAGGCCCTTCAATGCTTCCAACATTCACAGTTGATGGTGATTGGATTCTATGTGATCACACGCGTCGCTATGGTCGTGGTGTTTCTATTGGTGATTTGGTTGTTTACCGCATCCCAATCTTCAGCAACCAATGGGGAGTGAAACGAGTGACAGGCATGCCAGGGGACTATGTCTCTGTTGGAACCCCAGGAGAGCAAGGAGAAGAGTTAATGATACAGGTACTTATTCCATCCTGGTCCCTGGCCATACTAACTCGTCAGATCCCCGAAGGACATTGCTGGATTTCAGGAGACAACCTCCCAGCATCAAGAGATTCACGACATTTTGGCCCATTACCACTAGCTCTCATCTCTGGCACGACAATAGCCAAAATATTGCCATGGAACGAACGTCAATGGATGAAAAATGGACTACAAAAGGTTGAAGAGCTAGACTAATCACGAGCAGTCTAATGTAAATATGTATCATCTCTTATCTGGGTATAGAAACTTACACCTCTCGTCTAATTACATCTGCTCTCCCCAAATCAACTGCCCAGTAAGTGATCTAGCGATATCTGCCACATGAATCATCAAACAAAGAGAAAGAATACCGTCCTTCAATGCAGCGCGTAGCCCTCTCGTACACCGTCAAACACCATTGTTGTAACAACAATTCTTGAAAGCCCATGACAGGCGATGCAATCCGTATAATGAGACCCCTGGAAACCAAACATCATTCTTAGAATGTTACATGACGCCAAACACCATATCACCCAACACCCCAGACGCTTCCGCTTTTGAGATGAAAAGTCCGCGAATATAGTTAGCCCTCAATGTGAGCCTTGGACATGCTCTGTCCCAGCAGTTCCAGGCAACGTTGAGCTAGGTTGACAACCTCACCCTCGTCCTCGTCCTCGAATTCATTGTCGGTTTCAATTTGACGATTTGCAATGCTTCGAATGTGCTCGATGATATCCTCCGCCTTTCCAATGAGGCCAATAAGAGTCTTGTCCTCGGACTCGAAGAGCTGGAGAAGGGTCCAGACGGCGATGTGCTGGAAGGTGGCATCACCAGACTGCAGGAAACGGCAGAGGTATCCGTGAATGCCACCTTGGGGTTCGGTCCAGTTTTGTACAAAGATAGAGTAGTCACCCACTGCTTTTGTTAGCTTGTGTTTGAATGGCGGTGAAGTTGACTTACCTTTAGAAGAAAGGTTGCCCAGGGCAGCAGCACTGTTGCCTTGGACTTCGATGCTTGGCGAATGGGTGAGAGGAATGAGAACACCGCAGACTCCAAGGTTCAAGAGATGAGACTTGAGATCGTCACTCAATGCCAGAACGGCAATAGCGGCGGTCATCTCAGACTGAACAGTGATGGGCACATCAAGAACCAATTGCTTGCACTTTTGCACGGCACCGGCATCCAGGACAAGAGCTTTGTTTCGATCGGAACTGGCGGCAAGATTTCGAAGGGTCGAGATGGCATGGCACTGAATCTCTTCATTGTCGGTAGATCCAAGTAGGTCGACGAGTGGCTTGAGGAAGTTGGTTTCGATAATTGGTGACTCGTTAAGAGGGTGGATAGAGATGTTTCGTATACAGGCGACAGCAGAAAGGATGAGCGGTAGATAAGAAGATTGGAGCAGTCGGAGAAGAGGGTGAAGTCCATTAGCACGAACGATATCGAGCTGATACTTTTCGTCGGAAGCGAGGTTGCGGAGAGCCAGGGCAGCTTGGCATTGAACCTTGGGTGAAGTCGAGTCCATGAGGTTGACAAGAGATTGGACCAATTTGGGTTCGCTTTGAGCCAACTTTCGTCGGTTGCTCGCGTCGACAGCGATATTGCTGAGTGCTGTGGTGCAGTAGTATTGAACGTCGACGTCGGGAGAAGAAAGAAGCTGAACAAGGACAGGAATCGCTCCGGCATTTACCAGTTGTTGTCGGTTTTCATCTACTCTTGTCAGCAAGTCGTTACCATTGCCACATACAAACATACCAGAATGTGTCATGTTGAGCAGAGCGCCAGTAGCATTCCGCTGAACCCGCATATCTCTCGACTTGGCCAATCTTGTCAGAGGACCCAGAGCTCCGGAGCGAGCAATCTTTGCTTTATTCTCCTCATGTGTAGCCAAGTTGGTGATACATCCCACAGCATTGCACTGGACTTCGACATTGGGGGACATCATCTGGCGGATCAAAGGTGTTAGACCACCAAGTTGCACAATGAGAACCTTGTTCTCGGCTACAATACGTCAGTGACTGCGAATGTTGTTTCCGATGCACGTACTGTCAACAGCCAGGTTTCCGAGTGCAGCACTGGCAGCTCGCTGGACTTCGATATCGGGGCTCTGGAGGAGGAATAGAATAGGTTCAAGGGTATCGCGGTCAACCTCTCGGACATCTACATTGTTAGACCAGTCAGAAACTCGGGGCTCTTTCGTACCTCGTTCGGTAATCTCAGCAAAAGTCAGACTAGCACTTCGTTGAAGATCAATGTTTTCCGAAAAGACCAAGGTGCTCAGAGCACGAAGAGGTTCGCCAGAGAAGAAGTCGGTCTCGCCGCGCTATCACAAAATTAGTAACAACCCCAACAAAATGGAAGAGTATGTACATTTTCGAGATACTGGAGAAGGTCGGCTACGGCCTCTCGTTCGCTATCGGCGAGGACAGGTTCATACAAGCCATCGCGGGCTCGACCTATTGCTGTCAGATGTATACGGCGACGGATAATAGCATGCATACCTCCGCAGCACGAGGAGCTGCAGATACCCATGACAAACAATAGCACAAAGGCTTGATGAAAGAAGTATGTTGAACGACGGTGAACGAAAGTCGGTCTCGATTTTGATGCAGTATCGGTCAAGGCTCGGTTGTTGACGAACGGTCATCCACTTGTCGGCAACGTCACAACAGGGATCAAGATTCGAATTATTATTATCGGGGCTCGGTTGTCGGGTGAAAGAAGCTACAAAACAAAACCTCTATCGGGCAAGGTAAATGACTGACTACCACAGAGGCCAATCACTGGCACGAGATAGTGTCAAGATCGCGGTGTAGAAGGGAAAATTAGTTGGCGATTGCCCAGGTGAGAGATGAATCCGAGGGGGAGTTTATCCTAGCCTCACAGTTGGTTGGCGAGGGAAAGAATGGGGATTGAGACGCGCGCCAGGAAGAAGCAAGGTGAGCGCCGTAGCTCGGGTAGGACCTTCTACAGAGCTCAAACCTAAGCTGCCTGAGGTAAGTAAAGTGTGAGCTAAAGGCAAGAACGGATGAATTGGGGAAGTTACTTCCAGATACATTGGCGGCCACTATCGGTACATGTCAGAAGAAGTAGCTGTAGGGGGTAACGAGGTTCCCTGCAGGAGGTGACCTCACTTGAGGTCATCCGCCGACGGTAGGGTCCGCCAGGGACGAGTGCGCTATTGTTTAGGTGGTCTAGTGCATGCTAGCCTTGGGAAGCAAGAAAACATAAGACTTTAGAAGGGTATGTTAAAATAACTTAGAGAAGAGTGCCCTAAGCTTAGGCTAAAATTACCCAAGTTCTTTTGTCACTTAGGATCAAGGTCCTGAGTTTTCTTTCCTCCCCTAGGTTAGATAGCTGTTACAGTGGACCGCCTCATTATGCTAGCGGTGTTGTGGAGAAGCTTGGGCCGTCTATTGCTTTTATCCAGACATTTCAACGCCTCATTTTGAGATTATTAAATAATCGTTTGATGAAGACTCAATGTTTATGAGCGTAAGATATCTACCGATTGTAATATGTACCTACTAAAAGCTAAGCTCATGGAATTTCATGGAAAGTTGCTGCCTTCGATATTGCGTATACTGTCCTCTGTCGCGTGGCATGTGATAGAGGCATTTCTTGACGCAAGATACAATCCAAGGTCTACTTTACGCGACCTGATCGAGACTCGATTTTGACAAGCTTTCCTTTCCAAAGATGGTAATTCTCATGTCACACAAATTATGCTGCCCATGTGCTTATCGTGTCATTGTTGGGTATCAATCTGAACAAACTTTGGCTGCAAGACATCTGCAGCAACTAACTACCCTGCACCACCACCTCAAAGCAGGTCATGGCGGCGTTGACGTATGAACAGGGATCCAAAGACTATTGGATGTTTTGAACGACTGGCTGTGATGGATGGGATTGTTGTGAACTGGACAAACTTGTCCTGGACCCTTATGTGGCTGTGACACCTCTGCAGATGACTCGAATAGACGGTAAAGCCTGGAATGAATACAGAATACTGAGACATACGAGTTCCTAATCGGCTAATAACTGTTCCAGGCTCAACTGATCATCAGATGGGTATAAAGATTTTGAGATCGAGTATTGACTTGCAACCTTCTTCTACATAATGTCTCACCAATCCCTCAACCTATCAATATCCTATCTCAATACCTCAATCACAACCCTGCGGGATTTTGACAGTAGAGGAATTCAGACCATGATAGAATGCACCTCAAACCAGAAAGGCTATATTGAATTAATCTGACCAATACTAAGTACCGGAGATGGAATTGTACAACGGTCAATCTTTGCCAAGACGCGAAGCTCATCGTCGATCCGCCATGACGTTCTGCCTGTCTCCGTCTCCGCCTGTGTAGTCCAGGGTCCGGTTAAGATCCAATGTTGGCCATAAGGTTAAGAAGTATGGAGTAGCGTATGCTGTACAGTAATATTATTGCTGGACTTTTGTTGGGCAGACTGTTTGTAGGTGGTTCTCTTATCATTTATTACAAGTCCAAGGTGAGTAAACGGCCGACCGATTGCCGTGACTGATACTCTTCCCTTTTCCCTCCAGCACATTCCCTTGCAAATTAATCTGCGCCTTTAATGATATGGAATTGTCCTCAACGCTGTCGGAACATTTTTATTGACCCTAAGCTGTCACTTTTATTTTCGTTTGACATACGCCTGTGATCAGTGATGCGCTATACGTCAATATTTATCAGGACTTGACAACCTCACTTTCGATCCTCGACTCGAACCATCAAATCCCGCCTGGCAATTCGAATCGTATTGTGCAACAGTGATTTTACTTGGAATGGAGGGAAACCCAGAACTTGAACCCGCCCGAGGGGATCCAGAAACAAAAACACCAGCAGATATTCTACCAAGCGAACCTCGAGCAACTCAAGGTCAACATGAAGTGACAGAAGCTCAAATTGAAGATCCAACAAAAGAAAACGTCAAATCATGGATCGAAGCCCAAAGCGAAACTCAACCACAACCACTAACCGAACTTCCAACAGTTGAACGAGTTGACGATGCTGTTGGAGAGCTGCCCCGCGCTGAAAATACCCCCAGTACAGTGCCTGGCGTGACTGGTACGACAGCTTTAAACGCTTCGACCACAACTTCAGCTCCAGGCACAGACACCCCGGGACAAGTACAAGAGTCAGCCGAAGCCTCATTTGGAGGAGTTGGAGCTGTTTCTGGATCCGGACCTGGATCTGGACCTGGACCGGCTTTGATAACTCCACGCGGGCGGGCTGCATCAACCTCCACTGGCCCCTCCACTACAGCCGCCGGTCATGGTCATCTCCCTCAATTTGTCGCTCCGTCATCCTACCTCCGACGCAGGACTTCACTCCGAAGCCCAATGGCGCCCGCCGAACCAAAGCCTCTAAGTCCTCTGGACAGAGATCAGCTACAGGGTCTGGTATGTTTATCTGTCTTGCATTGTCTGTCGCATCCGTTTGCCCGTACAACTTGACGTGGGGCACGCGCGCATCAAAGCCCGATGATGAGAGAAGCTGATCCCGACAGAATGCCATACGCGATTTCCTCAAAGTTCGCACCAGCTACGATGTTTTGCCTCTGTCATTCCGTCTCATCGTCCTCGATACCGATCTCCGCATCAAGAAAGCCATCAGCATCTTGACGCAGAACTGTGCGTCACCCGACACATATATAGTCTAATGCTAACCTTTCACAGCAATCGTGTCGGCACCGCTATGGAACTCTAAAACCTCACGATTCGCCGGTATCCTTACGAGCACCGACTTTATCAATGTGATTCAATACTATTGGCAGTTCCCTGACGAGTTCAGCAAACTCGATCAGTTCCGATTGAGTAGTCTAAGAGGTTGTCGCTTCTCCCCCGGCAAAATGACATCGCTGACTATACCAGACATCGAGAAAGCTATCGGCGCAATACCCATCGAAACTGTATCGGTTCATCCCTCAAAGCCACTTTACGAAGCCTGTAGACGCATGCTCAAGACCCGCGCCAGACGAATCCCCTTGGTCGATGTCGATAGCGAGACCAACAAGGAAATGGTTGTTTCAGTCATCACCCAGTATCGTATCCTCAAGTTTATCGCCGTAAACAACGAACACAACACCGTGCTTTTGAAGAAAACGGTTCGCGACATTGGCCTCGGTACATATTCAGGCATCGCCACAGCCTCGATGGGCAGTTCCGTGCTTGAAGTTGTTCACCTGATGGTCGAACATAACATCAGCTGTGTCCCGATTATCGATTCTCACGGACGAGTCCTAAACGTTTTTGAGGCGGTTGATGTCATCCCCTGCATCAAAAACGGTGCCTACGATGACTTGGATGGCTCTGTCGGGGAAGCGCTCTGCAAGAGATCCGACGAGAGCCCTGGTATTTACACATGCAGTGAAGGCGATCGCCTGGACTCCATTTTTGATACGGTCCGAAAGAGCAGGGTTCATCGCCTGATAGTAGTGGACGATGATAACAAGCTCAAGGGCATCATTTCGCTTTCCGACATTCTCAAATATGTGCTGCTCTACGGAGTGGAGGATACAAGCAACTGGGCTTGAGTATTGATGAGGTTATAATGATTGCATGCCGCTATGAATAAGGGAGCTCTCAGAGGCGCCGGATGGAGGCAGGCATAGAACAGGCGCAAGGAGAAGACGGAAGGTTATCATGTGCATACAATCTTTCGCTATAGACCGTTGACAGGCCTGCATGCATGATACAGTACAGCTGTCTCAGGGTGATGACTTTGGCAGTGTCGGTGTTACAGTACAGCAAGAGAAGCTTTTCGGCTTCGGGAACCGAGTGGCTGTGAATCTTTGGGTGGGATTGGTCAGGTCTCATTCGATACGACGCGGATGACGCCCAAACTTGATGCTGCACTCTGACGACATTGGTGTTATCTATCCCATTTCAGTATTTATCATCCATTTCCCACTTTGGTTACCTTTTGATGCTATTCATATCCAGTTTCTGTGCACAAACACTTTGTACTTCTTTGTCTTTGTGCCACTTGTTTTGCCCTGCTCTTAATCTGCTTGCCACTTGCAATCACTGGCATCACTGAAAACTTGCCCCTTCACTTTGTCTGCGCTCCTTCCATTTTGACTTGATCGTGGCCAGATCCTTCCGTCCTTTCGCAATGAAGTTTCCACTGTTTCAACATCCACGAATCTGTTGTGACACGTGAGAATTTTGATCAAACACCATCCCATTCAACTTTTGACTGCCTTTTGATACGATATCTTATCCAACGAATGACGGAATCCCAGCATTAATCGCATCTACTTACCGAAAGGCTTTTGCCGATGGATCAGCATTATCACCCAGCACCTCTGGGCCATTACTCTGCGCCAGAGACTGGCCCTCATCGACTATTACCGTCCAGGAGTAGCTTATCTCTTCAGGCTACGATACGGCATATAACAGACCAAGGGCCTGTACATACCAGCAGAACATGGACGAGTAGTGGCGATCATAACATCCTAAGCGATACCGACGAATTGGGCGATCGAGCCGCCTTTGTTCAGGAATATAACCGTATAGCAAAAAAGGTGAGGGCCTTGAAGAAGTAGAGACCAAGCTGACGATTTAGAATGGAGTGCGAATATTGGTGATCGACGACTTTGACTTGAGGCATACTGTAGGTTGTCGATGGTGCATCCGAACAATCACTGACAGCCCAGGGAAACGGACTCGGTAGTCCTCGCAAGCAAGGATGGCTTTATCGGATCCTACGGTCCTCTTCCAATCATCCTACAGCAGATACACAACCAGCTCGACAAGGCCCTCGCCATAAACGCAGTGTCTCCGATCTCGCTCACAACTTGATACATCGTCGAGACCCCAAGATACTCGATCTGCAGTCGATGGTCAGAATATGTGGCAAGAGCATGCTCTACCTCCCACCTGAACACACTCCCTCTGCCCTAATACTCCCAACTTGCATTCGAGCTACTGCGCATCACATCGCCCAGCATGTCACTACTCGAGGGATCTTTCGTATACCGGGGTCGATCAGAGTAGTCAACATGCTGTTCGATTACTACTGCTGTACCGACAATATCGACATCACAAACACTGTGCGATGCGCAAACTTGCCGATGCATGTGCAGGCTTCTGTCCATGATGTGGCGTCAACTTTCAAGCGCCTCCTTTCGGTAATACCCGGTGGGATACTTGGTTCTTTGGCACTCTTTGACGCTCTGGTCGCAATCCATTCGCAGCTACAGGGTGATCCGGAGTTCCCTCGCACCAAACAGACCAAGGTTCGGGCCCGACTCATCGCCTTGGCTATCGCGACGGTTCAATCTCAATTTCGGAGGGAGCTCATATGCGCCGTCTTTGGGCTTTTGAGTTTAATTGGACGAGTGGCAGAAATCACCCCCAGAGAAGATGAAGAAGGTCGATCACTACCCACAGGAGACCTCATGGGCTACAATGCATTAGGCATCGTCTTTGGACCGCTTCTCATAGGCGACTTGCTTGGACTCTATTCTATGAAGCTGGCCGCTCCAAAGGCAGGGTTGCTGGTGCTCCCATTGAGATCTCCAAGATCACGACAAGATCGGAATGGAAGAAAGACACTCGGCAACGAGCTTGGAGCGCCTCCAACAATGGACAAAATTCTCATCGCCAATACCATCGCAGAAATGCTTATAGTCAATTGGAGAGACGTGGTCCGACAAATGAAGTCGCTTGGCATGAATCGACCGCACCCACGATCAACGAGTCCTCAAGACGATACCAACGAGAATGGTTTTGTTATCAGGAAACCACAAGGTTGGGATCGGGAATGGCGAGGAAGCGAGGCGGGGGATCAGATTACACGAGAAGACAGTCCAGAACCGCCTACACCTACCCTGGGCATATCCAAGCAGCGGTCGCGCAGTCGTGGGAGCTCAGCCTCAAAGAGACTTGCGGCCAGACCCAACATTGGTTGCTTAAGCCCAACTGTGGAAGAAAGTGTGCACGACGAGGATAAGAGCCAACGATCAGCACCAGCAGGGGAAGGTAGTAGTTATGTCCAAACGCCGCAGAATTTGCAGATACCGATGAGTGCAGCTCATTTGGAAGACCGCAATGATGTGACGAAGGACACACCGCAGAGCGAGAGTGCGCACATCGCTCCAACACCAACCCCGGCTACAAGGACCAGAGGACTGATCAATCGAGATGGTTCTCATCTGTCCCAAGATGACGTGCCACCTCGGACGTCATCAAAAAGAGGAACAAGGACAACCCCTATCCAGCAAACCAGTGCCGATGAACCTACAAGTCAGGACACTTCCAGAGTCTCAACAACGGAGACCCCTTCAATTGAACGAAAGGGCGCCATTAGGAAGAAGTATCCTGGCAAGGCAAAAGCCCTAAAGCCACGTCGACAGTCGATTGCTGTTGAATGGACAAAACCTGCCAGGTCATCAGATACCTCCATGGGTAGGCCAGGTTCAACCAATCTAGAGTTTTCATCCGAGAAAGAGGCCCTTGAAGCTGCACTAAAAGCGCATTTCCAGGAACTCAGAGAATTGGATTCAATGGATCAACGCAAGAGTTCGGCCTCTACAAATGTTGATCAGAACTCGCAGATGTCGACTCTTGCCAACACTCCCAAGGGTTTGCGCTCAATCGACAGACCAGAAGAGGGCAGCGAGTACACTGTTTACGGGGACAAAACACGAACACAGGCTTTACAAGAAGCTAACTCTGCTTCAACAACACCAAGGCAATTTTATTCGCCAATGCAGGTGCCCGCAAGCATTACAGGAGGCAGCAGTTCCATGGGGCTGGCCTCCCCAAATAGCCAGTTCGGGACATAGAAAGTCTCTTCTGGCGCACAGGGGGAGTTGCCTAGTAATGGATCACAGAGTATTGAATACGATGAGACACAAAAGCAAGCCAAGGGCATTGGCACTGAAACTCCGGAACGACGACACTCCCGAGTTGTGTCTTTGCCCGCCGAAACACCAAAGACCGAGAAGCAGCGCACTGCATCCTCTCCCTGGTTCTCTGTCCCAAAAAGAAAATCTATGGCTCCGACACGCCCAACCTTGACACCAACAGACAATCCAGGAGGCGTCAGAGCCATGGCTGCCAAGTTTGAAACCGACCATTCAGCCGAGACATCTCCAACAAAACCCAGGAGTGCGAGCAAGACTCAAGATCTCATATTACAATTTTCTCAAGAGTCGCCGACGAAGAGTATCCGCTCGACAAGATCTGTTTCAACTTTGGGACACCCACGGAATGTTTCAATTTCAAGCCAGGACCGGCGTCCAAGACCGTCAGCAATAAACACTGTTATAGATGAGGCTCTTGACCAGAATTTGCGAGTCTCAATTAGAGAGGAGGCTGCAATGAGGGCAGTCGAGCTTCAACAAGCCGATAAGGGGCAAAAGTCTAGCTCCCATGAGCAACCGGAAATGTTAGCTCAACGACAGACGATCCCTAGGAGGAAACCGGTCCCAGGTTCCAGGGGTAAAGAGGCATCACTAGAGAACCCACGAAGTCTGGGAACCATGATGCCCTATCCTGAACAGCCTCCTATCGCTCAACACCTCAACCTTATTAGACCAGCATCATCAGCATCAAATACGCAGTACGGGGCGGATCCGTCAGTTCCTCAAAATATTTCAACTCCTTTTCAACGTCCCGGCAGTACAACTACACTTCATGCACAGATTCGAAGTCTCCAACGACAACTAGACCTCAAGACAGAAGAAGCAGCTCACTTGAGAAGGCAGCTTGAGGTGCAAGGGGATGCAGATGTTGGAACATTGAGTCAGCAACTACGAGAGGCCAAAAGGGAGGCACAAACGTGGAGGGAAAGGGCAGAGAGTGCAGAACGAAGAATCAAAGTGTTTGAACGATTCACAGCTCGGCTCAAAGGGATACGAGAGGCTGTAGGAGTCGACCCGAGAAATGTCGACACAGACCTCACAGCAAAGTATTTGGAAGAGGGTGTGAGTGGGCAAAAAGAAAACACATTCTTGGAGAAGGCAATGGGTTACGAGAGTGACAGTTCAGGAAGAACAGAAGATGCTGGTGTCGTCAAAGCTCGGATACGCCGTTGTCTCCATGGCTTGACCGATGGTCCTCCAGACAAACCATCCTTTGGACTCGACGAAATCCAGGAGACCGGCCCAGAAAGACCAAAGCGGGATATCAGCCCGAGTACAGTCGAGGTCTGGATGGCGGCACAGGAGTTGCTACAGCTCGATGAGGCTCAGGGGCAAAGGGAGGATGAATAATTGAGTTCTAGAACAAGACGGTGACGGTGTGGCAAATAGACGTGCGTCCAGGAACATTGGGGTCCGCCCACTTGACAGGCTGTGCAAGGGTCTCGATCTGAAAGAACCCTGGTGGCAAACTTGACTGTACCTTTTTGAATGTATCATATTAAAATTTGTGGCAAGGGTGTCTGTATCAGAATATCACGGACTTGTCCAAAGAACTGGATTGGGTAAATTTTCGATTGTGAATGTCGTGCTGCATGAGGCACATCTGTGATGACGAAAACCTGTTTCACAGGAGCTTTTGACCCGAAAAGTCGATCACTTGAGGGAACTAAAGTCCTGTGCCACTGCAGATCAGGTAAATGGGATTTTGAAATCTCGATCTCTCTTGTATGCATTTTTAACAGACACTGTGCTAACTATGGGATTTCGATTATCATGTGCCGAGATCATTGGACAGCTGATTGGGCCATGTCGATCCCGCTTTTAGCCCCATTTGTGACTTGTCCCTGGCGCAAGGACATTCTAACTGACATCAAAGATGATACGAGCGAGGATGCTTGCATACTTTTGCGAATGTGGCTGCGGATGACTGAGGAAAAAACATGCTATGGTCTCTCGTCAGAGGCTCGTTTGATTCGCCATCTACCTGCGTCATCTCGGTTCATCGACACATGAATACGGCCAATTCCGTCTAAAACTGAATCGAACAAGGCAGATTCTTCAGGGTCCTCTGGTTTAGAGTTCCTGTCGGTCACGCCAGCGGGACGGCTGTCTGCCCCCGAGTAGCGGCGGGAGGACGTTGAAAATGCGGGGGACATGAGAGATCCGTGTGAGAGGTATTGATCTTCTTGTGTCATGGGCGGAGACGGGAGCAGACTCGCGGAAGACATTGACGGCGGAGAATAAGCGAGGGGCGTATAAGGCTGAGCTGATGGTATGTAGGATTCTTGGGTGCTCTCTTCGTCATAGGCCTGCGAGTTTGAATGTCGTTGGTTGGGTTGCGTACTGACGGAAGAACGCCGAGACATTTCTTTGGAATAAGTGCGAGAGACTGTGTCTTCTGGTGGCGAGGGTAGGAGTGCACCTAGAGAAGGATTTGGAGTCTGTGAGATATGAGAAGGCCCAGAATGGTAGAGCGGGGTAGAGGATCTTGACTGAATGTCCCGGCCAAGAATCATATCGGAACTAGATGTTGTGAAAGACATTGCGGTGGTAGGTCTCGTCTGGCCATGTATCGAATGCGTATAACGCTGCGGTCTCTGTGCAGCACTGTGTAAGGGTCTCGAAGATCTGATAGTTCCAGTCGAGGCTGAATCAGGGGTTGCGATTGATTTTCCATCTTGGCCGGCGGAATAAGCTTGTCGTTGTGGAGGGGGAGAAGTGACAGCGCCAGCCTTGGGAGGCGAGGTCCAGACCATGGCCACACGTGGGGTGTATGCATGCGAGGACTGGTAAGGGCCATGATCTGGTTGACCCCGTCAATTGCCTGCAAAGATGGACGGATGCTTGTGTGTCGCCTGCACAACCGAGCTGTACAAGCCGAAATCTACACATGTTAGCTGTCATCCAGAAACGGCATAGTGACTGAATCATGCTTTCAACTGCCGAACACATTGGGAACAAATTTGCATTTTGCGTTGTTGCAACGTCGGTACGCCATAATGACGACAGAAAGACGAGCTTGTTGACTTACCCACACCAGTCCCCAAATCCCGGGATGTCAAAACCTTGATCGACAGGTCTGGATTGACTTTTCCAATGACCTGCACAGCATTGCCATTTGTGAGATGGGCATCCTGAAAAGGTCAGCTCAGTGTTGCAGTGCATTCTGATGTCGTGCGACTGACACCAGATTTGAAGTCAACTCACCCTGTTCAACAAGACGGTGACAGTGCCCTCCGAATCAATAGTAGCCTGTTCACCTCGGAGCTGCGTAACCTTTCCCACGAGCATGACAACCTTGCCAACAAAGTTGTCAAGATAGGCAGCAGTGATGCGCGGGGTTGAAAGTTGCTCAGACATGGTGTTTGGTTTTCCTTTGCGATCAAGATCGAGAGATAAGAAGATGAGAAAGATAAGCGAGCAGACAGGGGTTGTGTCTCAGATGCTTGGTCGACAGGAAAGCAAGCGATGTTGGTGAGAGAGGTGTGCACTGAAACGCATGTGAAGCTGTGAAGCTGTTGGCGATAAATGGAGGGGAAGCGCGTTGAGCTTGACGCGAAGTCACGTGGGTAGGAATCACGTGATCGACGGTATTCCTGCCATCACAGACATCCTTATGAATGCTTTTACCTCCCATCATCTGAATCCATCGATGAAACATGCTCATCGTCTCGTAAGCGTCAATTACTTTTCCTCCCGTCCTTTCGAAAAGTCAATTCCTTCATCTTCAAAATTGATATCGAGAGCCCCACTGGTTGTAGACACCTATCCGGACCCTTGGCCGATTCCTCCGCTCAACCAGGTTCATCAAGTCTCATTCCCACGATAAACCCGCTAGTCAAGCCAAGAACGTCCTACAGTGCGGAACACATTACCCTTGGCGTGCCTTGGGCTACGCATAACTTTATTACTCACCCAAGACAACCCCGCTTCTCGGATCTGTCAAAGCCTGCCCAGCACATGTCGGAGTAAAAGCTCCGGAAATGATGAACTGAGCCGCCATTCACCAGAGGAGAATTGGAAGGTCAGCAGTGGAGGATACACAGTTTACCGGTTCTCCCAAACTGTGTCTTGGTGTTCGGCTCAATACCACGGCAGACACGCTGTGATAAAGCCGGAGAAAGACAAAGAACGCCATCATGTATCCAGGAGTTCATGACCCCTGCGGGTACTGAGTTATACGGCATTCCCCGTGTGTCAAAATTTATCAGCTTGCAGCAAAGGCCACGCATCCGAGGTCGATCCTTACTCTGTGTGGGTGCCAAAATCCTGATCACGTTTGTCGATCAGTTCAAGATATCTCTTGTCGCAACCATGAGTCTTGGATGCGATGGATTGCCGGCTTGACTAACCATCACTGGAAAAGGACCCTGTGTGCATCAGAAATGATGTTGCTTCATTGCAGGAATCAACTCATAACCAAAAGACTTGAACGAGGTTCGTCATGGTCTTCAGATATCGGTCCAACGAGTGCTTGAGCTGTCAAAGGATCAAGCTCTTGACTTGATAATGACCATCCCTATGATGTTGAAGCTTGATTGATAGGTGGATGCTGCAATAGTCTTGCTCACTTCGCTACTGAGGTCCATGTGTACAGTCCGTCTTGCACTGTCTCGCCGAGTGCGGCTTTGACGGACAAGGTTCATCAACATTGATTGGTGGTTGAAAATCACGGACTCCAGGTCCGTTGCACCATGATTGGCTACACCAACCATCCCAGAATTGAGGATAGTATCTCCGCCAAGGAGCCACTGGAATATCGAAGTACCATTACTTCGCCGTTTGTGATTGGGGTACTGGAGGATTTAGAGTCCAAGCTCCTCTACCCATCCTACCGCCTTTGGCTCAAGGTTCCGAACGGGATGACGTTTTCCATGGCTGAAGGGACTTTTCCCTCACCTATGCCACAGCTGATACTACTTCCAATGGTTATGATTCGTACAAAGCAGAAGATGGCGGATCAGGAAGACATTCCGGATAACTTATAACCTCGACGACTCTTGTATCACAGTCTTCAGACTGCCTGTACATTGTCCAGCAAGAATTCATACCCTTGCACACCCCGGTTTACCAAAGACTCGCTTTGTATCGCGAATTGAAGCCAACGGACTTGGTCCGGACATAACGTTGTCAAACATTGCACACCTCGTTTCCTATCTTCACCCACCAATCTTCTTATATATACTCCCAACCCCAGTTACTGGATTTATGTACAAAACCAGCTACATCTTACCATAAACTGCAACCAGGTCCACTGATAAACACTACACCGGGGAATAAGTGACGCAAGAGATTGTTGATAGTGGTCGCATCCGTTGCTGGCGTAATATAATATCAGAATCCCTTCATCTAGCTTTGGTGCCACTGCTGTTACAGCTACAGCTTCTGACTTTCCCATCTGCAAATCATCAATATACTTTGTCAACCTCGGCATCTCAACATTGTTTGCCTCCTGCTTGACTTTACCCAAAAGGTCAATTCGCCTCCGCGTCTAGATCTTATAGCTGCATAGGCGAAGCCGAAACACACTATTGGATCAACGACCCCGGAAGCAGAGGATAGGAACAGACGAGGCAATTCGCCCCAGCGTCCAGACTTTACCTCCCCTGCTACTTACCGGCCGTGCCATTTAGCTTATACTTGGGAATTGAGCCTCGAATCGACTTATTCTATTATCGATCGGTGGTTGACTACCATTCCTCGGTGAAGTCAGCCGGCTGTACTGGAGTACTCAGGCACTGAGCTGTGCTGCACTACATTGCACCCCCGGATTGGTTTCTCCGTTGAGCGCCTGCCTGATTTTGCCATTCGCCTTGCCGACAACAGAGAGCAGCTACACCTTTGCTCTGACACGACCATCTTTTTATTACCCACTCTCTTCGACATCGTGTTCCTGGATACAAGTTCTTCTTTCATCTTCTCTTGAACCGTTTCCTTTCCTAGCCACCGTTGGTCTTTGAGGTTCTGGAACACCTTAACCAATCCGGCTGAGCACCCCTCCCTGCGCCCGCTCCCGATCTCCAGAGCTGCACGCTCAATTCCCATCGAGCGAGCTCCTTGATCTCGACTTTGTCTTGAGCGGCTCAACAGTTTGGCGCTTTTCTCTGACAGCCAGTCACAATCTGCTCAGCCACACCAGCCTAGTGCCGCTGTAACCCCAGGTCCCACGCTTCAGCACAGTCTCAACGGTCTTGCAGGGTCAAGATGGACGGGCCAAGCGAGGACTTTGGCGGCCAAGCCCAGAACTTTCAAAGCAACTTTCCCCTGACAAACGATGATGCCAATATAGATCCATTACTCGACTGCACAACGGGAGCTCAGACGTCCCCGATTGTTAGCAATCCCATTGACAACCAGCTTCTCATGAGCTCCAACATGTGGAACCCGATGAACAGCCCCGTCAACTTCTTCCCTCCCTCCCTGCCAACAATGGCGCCATCGGCTTTGAACAACAGTCCAATACTGCCGAACGAAATGCATTCAACCCCAGAAACTCCATTCAGCGAGCCCAGGTCTGGCGGCCCAACACGGCAATCGAGCAAATCGTCTATCCCTTCAGTAGATTCAGCCAAAACCGACACCAAACCTCGACGCAGCAGCAGAACCACCAAGACACAACGTCAACAGTCTTCAGTGGAGCCTGCTGCCAAGTCGCGCCAAAAAAGGGCACTCAAGGAGCCACCGCTGAAGGAGGAAGATGAGGATGAGAATGATGGACTGGATGAGACGCAGAAACGCAGCAAGTTCCTTAAACGTAACAGGATCGCGGCGTCCAAATGTCGTCAAAAGAAGAAGGAGTGGATGAGAGAATTGGAAGAAACCAAGCAGGATTTGGAGACTGAGTACAATGCCCTACAAGATCAGCACAGCGGCCTCATGGAAGAGTTGACCACCATCAAGAATCAACTCATGGAGCACGCATCTTGCAACGATGCCAACATCAACCAATGGCTTGACAACGAGGCAAGGAAATATGTTCAGCGTATTGCAGCGCAGTCTGCGCAGAGCAGACAGGCTCCTCTAGCACCGCCACAAAACGTACCTGGAGAAACTCGCAATACGCATCGTCGTAGCTCAAGTGGTATGCCGAACCTTGTTCAAGCATACAACCCATGAGTCATGACTGACCATCATCTAGTCGCCACATCTATACCGCGATCGATAAAATCGGAAATCATCTGCGACCACGCACCGGATAACCTTGTTGATGCAAAAAACTGAGTGTGAATCGATGTGGTGGACAGATGTACCGACGGATGGTGGTTTGAGTTTAGAAGTCAAGCTATTTTGACCTCAACTCCACACGAACACAACAGCCTTGCTATTGCGACTTTGAAATTCCTTCGACTCGACAACGGATGATATCGACATGCCGAAGCTTGAGTCAAAGCTAGATGAAAGTCCTCACAGTTGCGACAAACACGACGATGAAAAGAAAGAAAACCGAGTGAGATGGTTCAGCGGGAAAATACCCTTACGAAGCCTGGTTATGGTGTGGCAACAGTACCACGATGGGCCGTTCCCGTGACAGGAAGAGGCGATATGGCGTATGACTACTGAAAGGAGTTTGGCAAAAGGGGTACGGGCAAGGAAATATTTTATGACTTGATGCTTTCACGATCATGATCTGATTTGTGCATATGGGATGTACGATACTAATCTGGGCCGACGAGTATAAGTTCTCGTGACGACTGGTTTGATTCTTGGCCCTTGGCCGGTAGCCTATGGAGAGGCCTATAGGAGAGGCTTCCTGTTACTATGACAGGATGGTTTGAATGCTTTCAGGGTGGGAGATAATGAATACCATGAAGAGGGAGGCAGGCAAGGTAGCACAAGAGAAAATATTCAAACCTGAAGGAAACGGTCGCCGTTGATGACAAACCTGCTGAGAAAACCGCATGTAACAGCTTATGACAAGGAGACTTGCGATCGAAGTGATCACTGGTCATCGCAAATGCCAGGAACTTGCCGAGACGGAAATATCTGGACTCATCAAGGACACGAGATCATGTCAAAGCACAGAGGTTGGGTTTCGGAGTTATCAAAGGTAAAGTTTAGTGGCAATATCAAGCTTCGCCACATATTGAGCCCCTTGAGACCCTGAGCTTGAACATATCTAGAAGTTGATCATCACGACTCCGTATTTCATACCAATCAGAGCCGTTTCTAAATGTCGTTGAGATCGTGGCGATATTGCCACCGGGGAGACGTCTGACTGTTAAGGCTTATGATTGGTGGTGACACGTTGAAACAAGATGGCGGCTACTGGTAGGAAATAATGCGGCTCAAGTCAATCACGGGAATAACGATAATGTTCAAGTTGCTGGTGATTGAACACAATTGAGTTGCACGTAATTTATTTCTCTGGTACTCTCCCATTTTCTAAATGTACAGTAATATGATACACGCTCATCCATCTCTCTATCTCCTCTTGGTCCATCCCCTCGAGTTGGAGATACCTCTGATGTTCTTGGTGTACTTCCAAAGGTGACGGTACTTGGGTCCTTGTCGCTTGGCTTCCCATCCGCGAGGCTTGACAGGAGGCTTGAGGCTGTACACACGCGTAGGCCTGAACTCGATATCTGAGCCTGGGATGTTGTGTCGCGCCATGACAGCCGCGGTGTTTTCGTCCCAGACGCTACGGAACATGTTGAACCCAAACGGCGTTGTGCTGAACTTATCGCGGAAGGACTTGAGCGAGAATCCATCGCGCTGGCTGTATAGTTCCTTGAGCTTGGCAACGTCGATCTTCTTGCCGGGTTGCTGCTCGAGGAGATAGATACCGAGACGGTGGTATGGGGCGCCCTTTTGGGAGAATGCGGGGAGCCACGGTAGAGCAAGCTGATCCTCGCCCTTTATCCTGCTCAGAGGTAGTGATGTCTCTGTAGGGCTGATGGGGATGTTGGAGGCGAGGAAGTGGCAGCGCTTGTTGAAGGTATCGGAGTCAGGGTTGGGGACATCAGAGTCGAGGACGACTACAGAGACGAGTCGCTCGCCCTTGTCAAATACTTGAACTCGAAGACGGGGTGCGTTCTCGCTGACGACGCTGTCGACGATCTGGCCGGGAGGAATCTTGAGCTTGCGGAAGTATAGCTGGACATCGGCGGTAGGTTCGAGCTTGGGGAGAACGTCGGGGACGATGTTGAACTGCTTGATACGTTGGGTGATGAGACGTTGGTCGTAGGAGCGCCACTTGGCCTCGGCGTAGTGACGGTAAATAGGCTTGTTCATGTCGCCTGGGTGCGTTAGTCAGACCCAGACGGTCAATTGGGATGACCTACCTGTTCCATCTTCAAAACGCTTCTTGACAATGGGGTCATTAGCATCTGCAAGGATCTTGAGCCTCTCGACATATTTGTGCAGACTCTTGATTTTGATATCCTTCATCTTCTGCCCCCCCTTTATTTCGTCTGGACTCGTAGCTTCCAACCGAGAGATCTTCTCAAGCTCTTTGCTAATCTCTGCCAGCTTCTCCTCACGATCCACAGCCAGAATCTTGCGAGCCTCTTGAAAAGCCTGGTACGGGAGATGCTCAAACGGCAGATCGCCCGTGCTCCGGATAGCCATTCTTCGTCGTCGGGAACCAATTGGCATCTTTCCAGCCTTCATGAGCTGCTGCTCAAACTCGGGGAGCACCGTATTGGGATCGAGGTCTGCTGCGCTGGGCGTGGCAGGCTGTGTCTCGGCGGATCGTCGAATTGCGGCAGAGGTGAACGGTCGGACGGCGCTGGGCCGCAGCTGCCGAGCGATTGGCCGCAGAACGACCTGGCAGCGCGACATGATGGGCAGCGGAACGTAGAGGCCGTAGACGTGGGACGTTGAAAGTGACGCTGGTGATATCTCGAGATACCTATTGAAAAATGCTCTGGGGATGATTCTGGCCCCACTAAAAACTCGGGGATCGGAGGATGTTGCCGATCCACTTTTTTGCAGCATCGCATCACAGTTTTGAAGCCTCAACACCAGACAGCGAACAACTGTCCCCAATCACAGCAAATCTCCCTATCGACGGCGGTTAGGGAATTGAAATCATGGCTGGCAAGGGAATTGGGTGTCTGGCTGAGGCCATGGGTGCCCTGCGGGTGTCTGCCAAGGTATGTGAAGAGACTGCAAATCGCTTCAATGCTAACAGATGCAGCCGGCGACACTCAACAAGGCCTTCACAAGGTCAATGGCTACAGAAGTCTCTCCAAAGAACACTCCAGAGACTAAACCTCCGAACACCACCCAATCCATTCTCGAATCATGGAAGCCTAGTACGACACCCGTCAATTGTCATTAACATCACTGACCACCACAGTCACAACCGTTCCCGTCACAGTCCACGCCTTTCCCTCGTTGGAACCGACTTCTCTCGAACGATGGGACGTCAACCATCTCTATCTCCCTCTCCGCCGCGATCTCCTCCATCTCGCCGTCGTCTATGAAGGCGACAACACCCGCCAAGGAACCGCCTCTTCCAAAACCCGTTACGAAGTCCACGGCTCCCATCGAAAGATGCGTCCTCAAAAGGGAACTGGCCGGGCTCGTATGGGAACCAAGCAAAGTCCCGTGAACCGCGGTGGTGGAAAGACGTTTGGTCCTCATCCCCGCGACTTTGGCACCAGCCTTACCCGAAAGGTGTACGACAAGGCATGGCGCACAGCTCTGAGCTACCGTTACCGAAAAGGCGATCTGATTGTGTGTGAGGACGGTATGGATCTTGTGTTGCCGACTGATTACGAGCTCGTTGCTGGAAAGTATCTCAAGGATGGATTGAAAGAGGCGTATCTCAAGCGATACATGACTGGACTGCTGGGTAACCTTGGTCTGGGCCGTGCTAGCGGTCGAACTCTTTTCGTCACGGGAAATCGACGTGAAGCTCTTTTCGGCGCCATGGAGCAGCTTCCTTGGGAGGGTCGAGCACTAGACTTGCAAGATGTTGATGTCAAGGACCTTTTGGAAACGGGCAAGGTGGTTTTGGAACGAAGCGTGCTCAAGGAGATGATCAAGAAGCACCAGAGCGACTTGGTGAGCAGAGTTGTTATGCAAGGCCTGGTCAAGGGAGGGCCCAAGTTAGGGACACCAGTGATTAGAGCATGAGCGTGTAAACTACCTGTATTATTTTGTATACAATCGCATGCATTCATCAGTGGCATTCTCGTAAAGGCTAATCGTTAGGTTATATCTTGCGGGTATCGTTAGATTCGTCATCTATGAGTACACTATTATACATGGCAGTATTACAACGCTCCGCCGACAAGCGAAACAATCCACATGGCAACCCTAACCTTGAGTCCAACTCTTCGTTCAGTGCGAGCAAAGTCATCTCGCGTTGCCTTGGTAGCATGTTCCTGCAACCACAGCTGCTCCTCTCCAAGTCTTCCCTTCAGCCCCTCGTCGCGGGTCACGATCAAAGCACCAGCTTCGAGATCATGAGAGTAGCTTCGTTTAGTATAGTTGGAACTTCCGATAATACTCATAGTGGGGTTCTTGTCACCTGGCATTGTCACCCAGAGACCCTTGGCGTGATATGTCCATCCACCAGGCTGACCAACTACACCATAACGCCATTCTTTCAATGTGATGTCGTCATCTCGGCCTTGGTGATGCACGCGATGAACAAAACGACGGGCGAGGAGAGTGTAGGCATCAGGGAGGAGACCCGAGACGCCTTTCGACTTGTAGAAACCGTTTGCCTCAGGAGAAGCTGTGATGACGGTGTTTGAGGTAGACGCAGTATTGAGGAGGAGTTTGGTCAGAGAGGGAGCGGGGTTAAAGTAGCCTGCTGTAAAGGTCCATGAAGACTCGCGATACTCGGGCAAAGCGAGAGTCTTGAGGATATGTGTAATGACAGGGAGTTCGGTTGAGGTGTCCGGTTTCATGACCTGGGACATTTGCCCAAGCATGTAAACTCGTGTATCAGTAATCTCATTCTCACGCTTAGCTGTCGGATGCAACAGAGTCTGGAGCGTCGAGGTGGTGCTCTTGATGAAAGACTGGGGCTTCTCTAGTGGTGAAGGGGCGGAATTGTTCTCTGGCCAAGAGAGTGTGAAACCCGCTGGCTCTGTTGAAGGTTGAACCAAGAAGCTAAAGGATGTAACCCCTGAATGAATCTTCCAAAAGTGGTCAGTCACCTCTTTTGAGGCAAAAAGATGGTATCGATCTTGGCGGTTGGTAAAGTAGTCAGTCGACAGATTTGCCCTGAAAAGTCAGTACTTCTTCAACCCAAATCTTTTGACATACCCAGACATGATGATCTCATCATCAACACCATAAAGCTTCATATGCTGAAGTCCCCAACCCTCATTTATCCTCTTGGGGATATACTTCTTCCTCAATCCAGTGAGATTCGGCGTGTGATACATTCGAATCTCCACACGGTCTGCTCCAAACTCCTCGACCAGGGGTGCAAGTAACGATGCACTCGATGGGCTAGGCGCCTCTCTCGTTCCTCGCAGCGCATCTGTGAGAATACTCAATTTCACATTCGGATTCTTCCTCAACGCCTCCTGCAGCGTTTCAATCAGTTCCTTTTCCGACTTTCCAATGTACAGCGTCGACAAGAAGATCCGTCGCTGTGCTTTTCGTATCCGATCCTAGACCAATCAGCCCTGTCGTTTCGTGTCAGTGGTAGTCCAACCTTGAGCGTCTCGTAAAAATCGGCTGGAGTACGAATGATCTGGATCTGCTCTCCTCGAACATCGAAACTCGGTGCCAATCGATCCAATTCAGTCACGAAAGGGGCCAAAGCTCCAACATTATTCACAGAACCATGAGTGTTTCCAGCTGGCATCGTATACTGTCTGGTCTGGACTCGTGCGCTGGGGATTCTAGGCTTGAAACTTGCGGCACGCAGCCTTGTAGTGCATCGTGCACAGCTCCGAGTAAGCATCTCGAATCGCTAAGCTCTATTAAAGCTGCTATTAAAAGTGCTTGTATCGTAGATCTCTAGAATTTCTGGTCGAGCTTCGAGGTACGTACCCATGCCGTCACGAACTCAATCTGCCGAGGTTGATCCGCGGGAATCTTCTAACCTCACATCATCGACAAGCTATCAACAATCATCCTTCTGAGGTCAATTGTCGCTCAACCGCCATCATGTCGACAATCTCGCGAACATTGTCCAACCTGCGCAAGGTTGGAATCAAGGCAGGTCGCTCTCAACCGTCAATGAGCCAATGCTAACCTGAGTAGGACTACTTTGTCCAGATGCTGGTATGTACCTGACCGAAGGATCCTCGACGATCTTCCTCTGGCTAACGACGCCTGCTTTCACGAATAGTACATCGGTACGATTCCTCGATTATACGCCGAATAATTCGCTGACACCCGCAGGTGACACCAAGGCTGGTCGTCTGATTGGCACCGATCGCGCCGGCAACAAGTTCTTCGAGAACAACGAGGAACTCCCTCTCCGAACACGCTGGGTCGAGTACGCCAAGCACGACTACGACGCCGCTCACATTGAGCCCGGATGGCACGCTTGGATCAGCTACAGCGTCGATAAGCCTCCTACCGAGGATCCTCTACTACAAGCTGGTGTCCGAGCCTTTGAGCCCTCACGCGCCCTCCCTAACTTTACCCAGACCCGCGGCGCTTTCAAGACTTACAACACGTATGTTTCGCATTTCACAGGAAGCAAAATTCTGACCGTTTTAGTTCCAAGTCCAAGATCTCGGCATGGGAGCCTGTGGCGGCGCCTCGGGCATGAGGATGAGTGGTCAAGTGTACATAAATTCGCGTAGAGGTTCAATCGAGAAACCCAAGCATTGAATTCAGAAAGCTGCTAGTTATACAGCTAAAATGGTTTAAGATCTAGAAAATGTGCACTCTATGGTCTTCAAATCCTTCTCTTATACGAACTACATAAGAAATCTCATGTCTCACGATCTACGACTTTGCTTCAATTGCAGATTTGATGGCTAAATGGTCAGCAGAGTTTGGAAACCGGGAGGAATACTAACCTTCACATGTCACTCTGGCATCTCCAAACAGCATCTTTGCGTTGGGCATGTAAAACATTGGGTTTGGAACATCAGCTGCTCTTGTTAGCTGTGTTCGAGTAAAGGATGGGTGACTTACCATAACCACTGGCCATGCCTCTCTTCATGACGACAACTTGCTTAGCTTTCCAGGCATGCAGCACAGGCATACCCTCAATAGAGCTACCCTTTTCCAGAGCAATAGGGTTGACGGTATCGTTGGCACCAATGACAACAGCCAGGTCAGTCTCGGGAAAGTCATCGTTGATCTCATCCATTTCCAGGACGATGTCATATGGCACACTGGCTTCAGCGAGAAGAACGTTGCACTGACCAGGCATGCGGCCTGCGACAGGGTGAATGGCGAAACGGACAGTGATACCCTTGGATCGAAGAGTCTTGACAATGTCTGAGATGGCGTATTGGGCCTTGGCAACGGCCATACCATAGCCAACAATGAGAATGACCTTTTCAGAGTTGAGAAGTGCATCGGCAAGGTCATCTACAGAGGTCTGGGTGACTTCTCCCTGGGGTTTAAACTCTTGTACAGCTGTTGGCGTACCCAGGCCTCCAAAGAGAACGTTTGTCAGTGATCTGTTCATGGCGACGCACATGATGTACGACAGAATTGAACCAGATACACCGATCAAGGCTCCAACAGTGGTAAGAAGAGGGTTCTCAAGCATGAAACCCTCAGCAACAAGGGCGAAACCACTGTACGCGTTCAAAACAGTGATGACGACGGGCATGTCAGCACCTCCAATGGCAGATGTGGTAGTGTATCCCTTGATGAAGCTCAAAACTGTGCTTCCAGCAAGTGCCCCAGCTGCAATCAAGGGGTTCCCTGGGGCCATTGTGATGAAGGCTCCCATGGTAGCTGCATTGCTTGCGAGTAATCCTGAGTTGATGATATGACGTCCAGGCAGAATCTTTGGCTTTGATGTCATCCTACCGGCGAGCTTGAGGAATGCAACTATGGATCCGGTAAACGTGATACCACCGATAACAACACCAAGGTAGGCTGTGACGAGGTGGAGAGTGGAAGGGTCCATGACATCGGCCATGACACTACCGATACTGGTCAAGACGGCAGCCAGACCAACCACAGAGTGAAGAGCAGCGACAGTCTGAGGGAGATCGGTAGGAGTGATTCGCTTTCCAATGAGCATACCAGCAATGGTACCGAGTGCAGCAAGACCACCAAACTGAGTGAGGACTTCAGGGGTAAAGCCAGCAGCGAGAAGACTGGCCAACACACCTGTGCCGACACCGAGGATACCGAGAGCATTACCCATACGAGCAGTGGCTTGAGAAGCAAGACTGGAGACGGAACCAATGCAGAGAACAGAGCTGACAAGATAGCCGGCTTGAACGAGACCAGCAGCACCAGTTGACGCAGCAGCCACGAAACCACCACCACAGACAACAGCAGGAATTGCATAGAGCCAGGGGTACTCAGGGGGGTCGGTAGGTCCTATTCCTGTTAGCTGGGTCGAGTTCAAGATCAAACAACTCACGCTTGAACATGTCTAGCATACGCTTGGTGATAACGAAACCACCGCCAACATTGACAAAAGCCAGCAAAACACTGAGAGCACCGAAAGCTTGGGGGATAGTCTCGGGCAGAAATCCACCTCCAAGGATGAACAAACCACCAATACCAACCATACCGGAAATAGCATTGGTGACACTCATCAGAGGAGAGTGAAGCGCGGGAGCAACACCCCATACAGCACGATATCCAATAAGACTAGCCAGAGCAAAGGTGAACGCGTTCGACATGAGAAGAGGGCTAGTCCATTTTCCAAGAGCCAACATACTACCCATACCAGCGGTGACGCCAGCAACTTCACGGGTCTTCTTTTGCCAGGGAGTCAGAGCTACAGGTTCAGGGGTCACTTCGGTTGCCTCGGCCTTTACGGGCGGTGGAGGAGGTACTGCGCGAGGAGCCGGGGGCAGAATATCTCCTTCTTGGGTAACGATTGCACCTCGGACGACTTCATCTGAGAGATCAATGCCGAAAGCGCTGGGTTCAGGGGTCATGGAGAGCAGGAACTTGGTGATGTTGTTGGAGTAGAGGGTCGAGGACTGAGTTGGCAGACGAGAGGGAAGATCAGTGTATCCTAGAATGTCAGCGGATGTCATGATTCAGGGGTTGCACATACCAATAATCTTGACATCGTTATAGACGGCCAATTCACCCTTTTTGGTAGCTTCACAGTTGCCTCCAGCTTCGGCAGCCAGATCGACAATGACACTTCCAGGCTTCATAACATCGAGGATATCGTTCTTGAGGAGTTTCGGGGCAGGCTTTCCAGGGATCAATGCAGTGGTGATGATGATGTCGACTTCTTTGGCTTGGTCTTTGAACAGCTTCATTTCAGCCTCGATAAATTCCTTGCTCATTTCCTTGGCATATCCACCAGCTCCAGATCCATCCTCTTCAAGTTCAACTTCGATGAATTCGGCTCCAAGAGATTGAACCTGTTCACGAGCAGCAGATCGAGTATCGAAACCACGGACAATGGCACCCATACGACGAGCAGTAGCAATAGCACTCAGACCAGCAACGCCAGCACCAATAACCAAAACCTTGCAGGGAGGAATTTTTCCAGCAGCAGTGACTTGACCAGTGAGGAACCTACCAAAGACATTGGACGCTTCGAGAACAGCTTTGTAGCCGGCAATGTTGGCCATGCTGCTGAGGGCATCAAAGACCTGAGCTCGGGAGATACGGGGAATCATGTCCATGGCGAAGCTTGTAGCTTTTCTAGCGGCAATCTTTTCGACGAGTTCTTTGTTCTGAGCGGGCTGGAGGAACGAGATGATGGTTTGGCCTTCTTTCATGGATTCAACCTCTCCAAGACCGGGACCGCGGACTTTGAGAACAATGTCTGAGTTGGACCAGACTTCCTTGGGACCAGTGACAAGAGTTGCGCCGGCTTTTTCATAGGCGGCATCGAGGAAATCAGCAGATGTACCAGCACCACGTTCAACGAGAACCTGCTTGAAGCCCTTTTTCTTAAGGAGTGCAACATTGGCAGGCGTGAGAGCTACACGGCGCTCCCCAGGGAAGATCTCGGTTGGAACACCGACGACGAGATGATCATAGGGAGTTGTCTTGGGAAGAACCACGGTGGAATATTTACGAGGAGGCGCAGAAGCATGGCGGATCAATGCAAGAGGTTTGGAGACGTCTGCGACAAGAGCATGCTGTCGAGGTGAAGCTCTCAAGGTGCTGTGCCACTGCTTGCGACGAGAGAGGACATCTGAAGTTTGTTAGGTATGAGCTTCGACAGTCGAAAAAGCCTACCTTGAACTCGATACCCTTTTAATTGCTTCTGTATAAAGAAGGACGAGGCGCACAGCTCGGAAGCTGACGCTGGGACCGCGGACGAGGCCAGCGGGCGAAGCATTTGGGATGCCATGATTAAAGAATCATGAGAGCGATTGCGAGACCGGAACGAGTGGATCGCTTAGCTCCGTCACCTCGAGTGCCGAACTGTCGAGGCCTGTGTATCAGAGATAGCGACAAAGCAGTCAAACGTGAGAATTCCAAAAGAGAGGGAGTAAAAACAAGAGACAAAACAATCGAGGGGTTGCGTTATTGTCTCTGTGTCATGTGTTTGGTTGTCGGGTATCCCCAGCTCCCGCAGCTACAGCTCCTCCAAGTTCTGCCGGGGTTCTATTAGCCGCCCCGGAAGAGGGGCTCGGTCCACTGACGCCGCTAAAACCTGGGGGAGGGGCCGCAGCTGCGGAGAAAGCATCAAACCGATGCAGGGTATCGTCGAATCATAGACTATTTCCACCAGCGGGAGCTTCGGGAGAATTTAAGTAGCGACATATTATGCATCCAGTCAGATGAGTTTGTGGCTACGGACCTGCCTGATCAAGTCTTGCCGAGACACTTGGCTCCAAATGCAGATAGTTTCCCCTCCTCGGACGTTGAAATCCGGGCGTGAAACGGCCAGAGATGGGCCGAGATCATGATGGATGATGTATTTGACGTGGGGTACGTTTCAGCGGCTTATCCATCGGCAGGCTGATCGGTTGGTGGTGCCAGGACCCGTTGATCTAGTGTGATGTTGTGAGGTTGTAATCTCGAGGTGCTTGGTCAGTTGGTGTACTTGGGCACAGGACTCGGTATATACAGTTGCACCAGCCTGGAGGAGCTCATCTTTTGCGCACGTCCAAGATCTTGGGTTCAGTCACGCGCATGGTATCTTCCCGTTCAAGTGCATCCCCGACCAGCCGATTAAACGCCAAATCATCAACAATGAAAGCCCAAGCGCCCAGTTTGTAACCGTCTACTCATGCCTCTCTGATGTAGCTATTGACATTATAGAATATATTTTGACTCATAGCTTGAGACCTACTGTAGCTCGTCCAAAGCTGTATGCGTTGCTCGTCCTATATCAGCTTTCTGTGATACACCCACCTGCGCAACGAGAAGCATCCCCTGCACTCACATGGATTCATTCTACAATGATCAAATAGAACTCACGCATCTCTTCTCAGCCTTCGAACAAAAATCTAGCACCAGAACCATCGACTTCAGAAATTGGATTATCGCGAATACCCTGGAAGTGTGCAAACTAAAGAGACGAAATATTGTATGACTTGGTTGAGGTGGCATTTCACATATACATTGCCAATGAGGCACATCTCGATTAATGTTGCTAAGATACTGATGCGTTTAACAGAAAGACTCTAAGCGACAATTACATGGATCCGTCAAAGGGAATCTGTGTACTCGATTACTGTTTTTATAATGTGATGAGATGAAGGCTCATCATCGACGATGCTAATGGAAGAAAAGGAACAAAAAGGATTTCCCCGTTTGCTCTGGAGATTCAACATAGGAAAGGTCACTTATTTCCCACTGATGCTTGCTTCATCCCCAGTCATTGTAATACATCACATTTGTTAGTATTAGCGATAGTATTTTGATGAACGACTTGAACCTATCTTACTCTCATCTCGGTGAGTGAATGTCTGGTGCAGGTTAACATCTGATAAGATTCAGATTGCCGTCTCCATTTAGCCTAACGCCGGTGTAATGGTGTCAATCTCAACACCAAAATTGGTCTTGTAATTTAATCACGAGAGCCTCTTCCACATGACCATAATCACCCAACTCATAATGATACTTTAATCGCTGTCTCTTCACCATCACCTTAATTCATCAAAACCACCAACATGCCTCGGAAAGCACCTATTCACCACTTCTCATATCGCTCCCTAATCATCCCACCAATCCTCCTAGCTGCAGCAACCATCGTCGTTCTCTTCCTCCACTCAGACGTCAACTTTGCTCTTCTCTGGTCCCAATGCCACTCCCGCGCTCGTCTCCCTGGCGTCAGTCGCATCCCAGGTCTCGGGACGCCTCTATGCTATCTCATCAGCTTCTTCCGCGTCGCGCTTCACTCACTGCGCAGTCGCGCGGTTATGGGCGTTGTTCTAGCCTTTATCGGCGGCCTCTTGACTGTGAGCACCGTTGAATCAGCGCGTATCTGCAATGCGCCGAATGTTCTCATCGCATATCCTACTGGTCCGTGGTTGGTGTTTGATCTTGTGGGTGGTGCTGTCGTTTGGGAGCTTGTTATTATTCCTGCGTTTCTGCATCGCGCGAGAAGTGTTTTGACTGCACAGAGAGATGAGTATGGTGACGTCCATCAGATATTTACGAGTCGTCATCTTCCTGATAGTGAGCTTGTGGCTATTCCTATCAGTGTGGCGCTTGGTTACTTTCTTCCGTCTTTTCTCATGCTGTTCTATACAACTCCCGAGACGATCGGCATCTGGCTCTTCTTCCCGATCTATGTCGAGATCATTCGCCAGATCATTCGTCACACAATCTCCGCACTGAGGAGGGTTGACCCAACACTCGTCCATCTCGCGTCGAATCGGTGGTCTCTGCTGTTTGTTTATGCACTGCCCTTAATCTGCTCCGTTCTAGCGCATGTTTCTTTCATCTGGAGCTTGACTCGACCCGACGACCGCAAAGAAATGACAAGGTCAATCATTGTCTTTATTGAAGTCAACTCTCAGTTCATCTTATGGACCGTTCTGTACTGGATGTTGGTGGAGGTTGGGTGGCGGGTTCCTTTGACAACAATCATTACCTCTTTTGTTGTTGGACCTGGTGCTGGAACGTGCGTTGGGTGGATATACCGAGAGAAGCTCATTCATCACGACAATGAGGAAGACAATGGAGAGAGTGACCAAACAGCAGATGAGGAGACGCCTTTGTTGCAATGATGATACCCTGACGTTACTTTTATAGCCCTAATTCCTATAGACATGCTTCATGAACGATCAATAGACAAGTATCTTACAGTTGCAAGACTGTTATGTACAGGTCCAGAACTTCTTATTGTACAGATATGATACAGATTACCCACTCACCATGCTCAATCCTGTAGTCTTGACAATATCCTTTCTCTGATAACCTGTGATGCCACCACTGCTCCATGCTGTAATGTGATGGCACCAATGATGGCCATGATGGCACCGTTGAGCACGACATCGGCACCTGAAGCTCGGAGTTTTTGCACCTAATGCTAGTCAGTCGAGTTACCGCGAACAGAAGAGGTATGTACCTGTTTGGGCTTCCACCGCACAACATCGATCAATCCCACTTCAGCTGCCAAGCCAGATAGTCTCTCCTTGCCGACGACGTCCTTGGGTCCTTTGACGGAGAGATTGTCTACCGATTGCAAATTTGGATGCACGAATGGCTGGCGGTCAAACCCGTCATCGAAACTTGGTGCTCCGATGGGACTCTGCGCAACAATTGTCTTTGTTGTCTCCATGACAAGTGTCATTCGTCCTGGTAGAGTCAGCATGGACCAACATTCATCCCTCGTGCCACCCACCTAGAAGTGCCAGTCGGTCGTTGAAGCCTCTCCGCCCCTGATCAAAGCTCTTGTGCGTGACAGCCAACCACTTGAGCTCCTCGGGCAGAAGTTTGCTGCCTCCAGGACCCAGCAGGCGCTCGTACACCTCGTCCAACTTCTTGGGATCGTTGTTGACAGTCCAGACCTTGTTCTGGGGATTCTTTGCCCAGTCGAGTTGCAGCGGCGCCTTCATAGCAGCAGGCGTCTGGCTCCACCGTGGCACGACGCCAGAGGAAGATGGGGTCTTGGTCTTGAAGGATTCGGGGGTCGAGTCGGTAGTGTAGGTGCGCACGCGAGGCATGAGGGTACGGGCGGCATGGCTACTCCGCCAGAGGCCGGAGCGGCAGGGTTGGAGGGCCATGGTGATGAATGGAACGAGTCGGGCTCGAATTGCATCTGATGGTCACCATCGAGATGGGCTAAATGTGAAGCTTGGCCGCGAACATTTTCTCCAGGTCACGTGGAGAAAAGAGACCGCTGTCGCCCCACTCTTCCATGTCAACACCAAGTTTACGCCGAGATGGATGATCTGGAGCCTCACTTTTTCCTGCTAGAGTCATCATCGCTAGGCTACGCGCCGCCTTGTCTCTCATCAAAAATACGATTGAAATACGAAAAAAATCAGCAATCTAAGACTAACCATGTTCTAAATACAATTAGAGACCCAGAGGAATATAGGATCAGGCCGAATATCCCCGCCTAATTCAGATTTCCAGTGCGGGAGCTCCTCTGTGCTTACTCCTCGTCCTCGTCCTCATCCTTTGCGCCGCCCCCTTTATTCTTGATGATACTCACCTCTTCTCCGTCCCCCTCTCCATCCTCCTCTGTCTCAATCACCTCGTCCTGGTTGAGTCCGTCAATGTATCCAACACACACTTTCATAGGAACTGCCACGGCTGGAACGTGGTAATCCCAGCCACCTTTAACCCCATAAAACACCAGCATAGGCGACACAACCAGTTCGACAGGCACACCATTGCATTTGGCTTCGTCTTCGGGGCCAACTGATCTCATCACGACTTGTGTGTCGAATCCCTCGGCTCTGGCTGAAAATGGAAATCTACATGCCTTCTTGGTATTGGGGTCATGGAAGACAAGTCGAGGATTCTGGCGACCACAGTCCAAGATTAACTCGTACTCGGCAATCAACTTTGCAAGAGCTGAGATCTCATTTTCGAAGAAGGCGCTGGGATTCTCAGGGAAGTATTGCCCAAGTGCTTTCTTTAAAATCTTGACCACGCATCTCGGCTCAATCCTGATCCCATTGGCAAGCTCTCCTATCCGACCGTCGCGTAGCTTAAGGGAGTAATAGAAATTGATTGTGGTGAATCGCCAGTTGGGATACTGGAAACGCAGGTCTTCTTCGTCGTAACGGAAGTTTTTCTCTGTAGCCAAGGTCAGTTCCACGAATTACGTGATTCCTTTTCATCTTTCTTACCCCGTAGGAAGCGTTCCATTGTAGCTTGAGCTTCCCAATACGGCGACGTCCACTCAATATCCTGACTCTTTCCAGTGAAAAAGTTCTCATCAATGATTTCCCAGATCCACCGTTTGAACATAAACAGGCGTACAAGAGGTGTCTCAAAGAGCTGTCGGGCACATGGCGAATAGCCAATGAACCTTTGCTGAACGGCCTCGTCAAGTCTATCCCAGGGGAGATCTTGGCAACCAGTTCCGTCTGCGATAGCTTCAATGAGAGGATCAAGGAACACCCATTCCTTGAAAGTGTAGTGTTGTCTGTAGCCCAGCCCAATATCACCCTGAATAGCCCGTCGGAATTTTAACAGACCATCGTCCATCCACTTACTTTTCTTAGCCCAGGCAAGGTCATCCTCTGCTTTTGATGCTTTTAACCCTTCTTCGCCCCGAAGTTCTCCCTCCAGGGTTTCTTCTGATGCATGGTTCGGCGATGCATCTTCCGACGATGCGCCTTCTGGTGATGCGTCTTCTGTTGATACATCTTCTGTCGACACATCTTCTGGCGATGCGTCTTCTGTCGATACATCTTTTGACGATACGCCTTCTGTCGATGTATTCTTTGGCGATGGCTTCGGAAAAGTCAGTTCAGAAATGAATATAGATGGCTGTAAAGTGGCTACTCACTCTGTCGACCCCTAGGTCTAAAGGTCCCTCCATGGCGCTCTCTCCGATCTTTTTGTTCTCCCCTTGAACCACTGTTTCCGTGGTTTCCTGATCCTTTGACACTCTTGCAATCTTGGTGACTTTGTCTTGGTCAGGTTTACTGCAAGACTGCAGTCGCTTGGATCTTCGAGGGCCAGCCATGTTCTGAGAAGGACGAAAGAAGCGACCACCGCTGCTTAAGAAATCTGAAGGAAAGGAGGCTTGTTTCGAAAGCTACCCATTCAAAAGTGCGAGCAGCCTTTTGCGTTATGTACCCATCCTTGTCTAATATTGATTGCCTCGTAGTGGAAAAAATACAACATGCTGGCTTACACCAACGTCCAGTCTCTTGTTTCTTACACCCCCTAGATTACCAAAGCCAGACCAACTGTGTCATCCCCGCAACACATGACCACAGGAGTACAGGGCCAATCACCACAGACTGCCAGATAAAGGAGTGAGTTTAGGTATGACAAGCAGCCGTGCGTGGCTGGACAAACAACGCCTCTGCTGGGATAGTTTCAGCTCTGTGGGCATCTGCTGCATGGACGAGAGGCAAACAGAGCCTAGCATCGTTTGCGTTGCAGAGGCGAGCATCAAGCCTGCTGATGAATCTGGTATCTTTCATTTTATTTTTGTGATTGTACTAGAAGTGGGTGATGCAGCTTGTTTCTTCATTGGTGGTATCTTGGACAAAGAAACGACAGCTCTCTATTCACACAGCCCGTGCCTCCCGGATGACGGCCTTTCCCCTTCGCAATATCGCAGATGCCGTCTCTAATTGGCTTGATTGTCTTGTTTTGAACGTGTAGCTCGGGATATGTAACTGAGCTAATGTAGCTTCCAGCCGTGAAGCGGATATCCAAGCACGCCTCCGTTAAGAATGCGCTGATGACTGGCTCTTTTGGAATACACTGACCCGTACAGTCTCCTTTTCCCGCTCAGCCTCGTTCCACAACGGAAACTATTGAGATTGACCGACATTTCGTTCTATTCATGCCTTGTAATAACCCCTTAACCGCGTGACTAGTCATATCGTTGCCTATCGTTTCCTCAGGCCAAAAGGTCTAGGCTATGATGCATCAGATAATTCAGACATGGGCTGCACTGTCTGCGAGGCTTCTGTTCCTGGGTACTCATAACACCAGCGTCACTTAAGCTCCTTAGTCTCCTGTCTGCCAGACGCTCAAACTTTCCATCAAACTTTACTTCAACTTACTTCAGTTCCTACTTCAATTCACATTGATTAAAGAGCAGAGCAAACATGGAATCTTCGTCTGGGAGCAGAACCCGTGTCATTGCTGCCATAGATTTCGGGACTACGTAAGTTTCGTGGGTGTTATACAACACATCTCTTGACACTCACTTTGCTCACCCAACTCTGCAGGTTCTCGGGAATTTCGTATGCGCTACTGACGAAGAATGAAGCCAAGCCCTTCCTTTGGGAATCCGACCACGGACACTTCCAGAAAACCCCTACACAGATCGGGTTTTCTAAAACTACTATCGAATGGTTCAAGCTTAGCTTACTCCACCGTGATGATCTACCATCAGACGTGCGCAACTCACCTAAGTTTATTGAATTAAACAATGCCCGTGAGGCGATTAATGTCACCGCCGTCAATGCAACAGCACGTTACCTGCGCAACATCTGGCAAGTCTTCCGTGTACAGCTTCAGAAGCACATCCCCGACCCCGAGATCCAGATATCCGTCACAGTCCCTGTGCTTTGGCCACTCTATGCTCGCCAAGCCATGGAAGAAGCCCTGAATCGAGCAGGCATTCTGAACGAGAATGTGGTTCTGGCGCCTAAGTTCCTTATTGAGCCAGAGGCTGCGGCTCTAGCTTTTTTCTCGAGCGCATACTACCTCGAGACAAACGTAAGAAACTTTCTGAACTCTTGGTCATCTGCTTATGCTTAACACTCCAATAGATCTCCAAACTCAAACCTGGAGAGACTGTCTTGATCTGCGACTGTGGCGGCGGTACCGTTGTAAGTTTTCCGTCACCCTACCTAAGCTTTATTGTTTGGTGCTCATCCCTCCTCAAGGACACTGCCGCCTATACGGTCTCCTCCATTCACCCCTTCCGTGTCGTAGAACTCAGTAGTGGTCAATGTATCTTTGCTGGAGCTGGCCTGCTAGATGATGGATTCATGAACCTTCTGAAGGAAAAGGTCGAGGCGTTAATCTCTCCCCGGGCGTTCCAAGCCCTAACAAAGAAGGAGCTCCACGACATAACCTTCGGTAGATGGGAGTCTCACATGAAGTGGCGCTTCCAAGACAACTTCCCGGCTCAGAAGGTTTATCTGCCTTTCAAGTGGGCTGCAAGCCGCCAGAGAAGAATGCCCATTGGCCAAGGCGATGATGTGATATTCACCCAGTAAGTGACTGAGACTCGTGGAGTGTCTCATGAGCTACAACATTTATGCATCGTGCTGACGTTAAATCCAGTGCTGATCTTGCTTCGATCTTTGACCCCATTGTTGGAAAGATCACGCACCTGATCGAGGAGGAGCTGCTGGGGATTTCTGCCAAGCTTTCAGAGGACGTGTCGGTGAGTGAAAGGCCTGCAACGCTCGTATTGAGCAACACCCACTAACACGACCATCACTAGTACCTCGTTGTGGCCGGAGGCTTTGGGCAGAATACCTATCTGCGACAGAAAGTCGCAGAGACGGTGGCCAGAGTCTCTCCCACCACGAACATCCTCGACTATCCAAAGGGAGATGGGTAACTCTCCCAACATTCCTTACATAATGATAGCTGACGGTGCCATGAAGTTGGAATGCAGTGTCCATGGGAGCCGTTACCCAGGCTCTCCAAGCGCAGGCGGGGCAGCAACTGGTCCAAGTTACCTCCAGAATCGTCAGAGCGGGCTGGGGAGTTCGCGCCGGCCACGGAAACTCAATCTCCTGGCTCGTCAAAGAAGTTGGTCTTTCTTCCAGGTTCATGCTATCCACACATTACTAAAAGTCCTCCAAACAGAACGAATCTCTTGACGCTACCCTGCCCAATCGACGACCTGTACCCGCCGATGCTCTCTCGGCCGAGTATCACACCGGCAGAGACGGGTTCAGTATTCGTGTCTGCCGCACAGACCAGCGGAAGAGTGATGGCCAAGGCTATCGAAACGTCTGTCGAATCAACTGGAAGACCGTTGATGTTGGCTTAAAGCCCGACATGAAAGCTGATCTCAAGGCACCTCTCGAGATCAATTTCATATGGGACGGGGCAGAGATGGAATTCTCGCTGTTTTATGATGGCGTCCAGCAGAGCTCAGTGGAGATCGAGCACTATTGGAATGCTTAAGCGCTCTAAGCGCCGGTTACCTTTCTTTATCCCTAGATCCCGTGTCTAGGTTTTGTCAACAACATTGGTCGTAATGGAAGCAGATATCGGTATACATACTAGGGCTCATCTGACCATGTATTTCATTCAGTTGAAGTAGTTTTTGAAGCAGTTTTTGAGATTGTCAATACAGGAGCGAGACTGAAGAATGTGTATGTTCATGAATGTGCAATAGTGATGCGATGTACCAGTGCAACAATTGACAGATCGATCTATGCCCTCAAAACATGATTGAAGCCATCTCCAATCGGATTGATGGCCTTATTTGGCCCCTGTGGCTGGTAAATGGCAGATTGATTGTACGCTCATCAAATTCATCAAAGGAAGGAAAGTCTGGGGCGTGGCCCACTTGCCAAAGCTACAACGGTATTACATTCCCGAACTGTGGCTACCTCGAGTAGAATTCTCTCCATCTTCAAAAGCCAATTTCCAGTAATTGTATTCAAGCTACAGCGATATTCTCGTTGTTTGGACTATATATGTTTGCCAGCTGGTGCTGGATCCCATTCCTGAAGCACCTACCTATGGATGGAGCTAGGTGAGCCTCACGAGAGAAGCCAGTCAACGCTGTAGCTTTCCGAACCGATCAGCTGGTATGACCTCCAGAGCTTCAGTTTGTCCAAAATTAACGTCAAGCCTGACCAAGAAGGAGTCTAGTGGGAGGCAGCAGTAAAGCCTTGGGAGCCTTTGCTGACCTTGAAGCTAGCGTCGACTTGGGAGCTTCTTGAGTCAAAGGTAGCCGAGCAACCCTGGGGATGTCAGAAACACGTGGCGCAAGAGCAGTAGCCAGAGCCTTAGCGATGATAGGTACCAGTGCAATAACTGGAAAAGGTGCCGACAGTGGGATGGGAGCAGCATGGGGCGTAGGAGCAACGACAGGCACAGCCCGAGCCACAGAAACCGGCACGACGACGGGAGGTGACATCACCACTGGACTCTTTGTAGCTCGAGGAGCTTCTACAGTTGACGGAATGATAATGTTGCCCACTAAGAATCGAACATTTGAAACAACTGCGATTTTGGGAGCCGATCGAACTTTGGGCACACGGCCTATACTCGGTGTCGCTCTGACAAGAGGAGCATGGACGACAGTCGGAGGAACTTTGATCTCGGGTGCTTGGGTGACGTAGGGAGTACGATCGACCTCTGGAGCCGGTAGAGTCTGCGAGACCTGACGCGAACGAGGAGCTGCATCGGTCGTCGAAACCTGTCGAGAGCGAGGCGTGATACCAGCACGAGAGACTTGTCGCGACCGAGGTGATGGCATAACAAGGGGACTTTCGGGGATAGCAGGTAAGATACGTGCTGGAGCGTCCGGGCTTCCTGGCGATGCACCAGTTTTTGGAGTGGTGACCCAACCAACCTTCACAGGGTCACCATCTGGTGTCTCCATTGCAGTGGGAGTGGCAGGACGGTTGAGGGCTGTATTCGACCCCTGGCGACGAAGAGAAGCGTTGGAGCCTCGGCGGCTCAGGGCTGGAGTTGTTGGACGACGGCTGAGGGCAGGCGTGGTTGGTCGGCGTGTTGGAGTGCTGGGACGCTCCAGCTGTCCCTTACGAATGGGGCTGGTTCGTCGTTGAGAGGACTGTGTGCCCATTGCATAGCGAGGGGAGTCGGCCATGATGAAACGAATGTGAGTGATGAAAGAGTATGCTTCAAGCTGATCTTTAACAGGCACAAGTCGGGGAGACTGTGAGAAATGTCCAGCTCAGCTGAGAAGTGCGGCATTATATACCCTTCTGCAAGCTGCCTAGGGGAGTAAAGAAACCCCGGGACCTCGATCCTAAATGACTAAAAGACTTAGGCAACTTAGCATAAGCTTAGATTACCCTTTGCCAAGTTCATTATTACACCCTATCAAGGCCCGATGTTTTCTTGCTCGCGCTGCCAACTCATCGTCCTCCATCCTGGACCTCTCATTATGAAACAGACTTCTCGGAAAAGCCCGGATGAGTGGCCGCTTTGCTTTTTCTATGAATGAATCAACATCAGCTATTCGTCAATCATGAGGCGATGCGATGCGTTGACCAGGATCTGTAAGTCTACCCCTGTCTTCACGGCCGATTAGCTCCCGGATGATGTGCATCTCTAGTGAGACTGGGGTATCCCTGCAGCGGATCGATGGATGTAAATACGCATCACAGCCTTTCTAACCAGCAAGCATTCAGTAGCTGATTGGAGCACAATTCCATATAGGAGAAACAAGCGAAGTTGAGCATTCGGCTCTACAACAGTGTTACTACTTCATCTTCCTCCAACTACTCTTACCACTCACTACCGTCCTCTTATTCTTCTCTGGAACCGCGTATCCTCTGTCCCTCTCTAATCTATGCCTTTCCCAAAAGTCACTCATTTCCTCTCTCAAAACTCTCTTCCCGCTTCTCGAGTCCCTCTCCTCCCTTTGTCGCTCATTTACTTGTGGCAGCATGTCAGCCATCTTTGCAACAGCAGGCTTGCACAGTGTTCTCCACACCCAGGACATCATGTGTCGGTACAAATGGGCAAGCCATTTGATCAGAAGTCGGGCATTTGTACTAAAAGCTGCCACGAGAGAAAAGACCACTAGGGCGAAACTTGCAGGCAACGAGATTGTACCGATGGTCCTGAGTGACAGATTATTCTCACCACCCCATTCCTGAGTGTTCATACCGAAGAGACCAGTAAAGAAGGTCAACGGGAGGAAGATGACTGTGAATGTGGTAAAGATCATGACACTGCGGCTTTGCGCACTTGCAAGATCGGCATGAAGCCTACTCAGCCGTACCTCATCAACCTGCGCCTGTCGCTGAACCATCTGAAGGAGTTTGTCGTAGTCGTTTCTCGTGCTCCGGACTCTCTGAATCATCTCTTGAGCTTGATGTGTATACTCCGAGACCTTCTTGATCGCTTCACTCAGGAACAGTCTTCCATTTGCAGTACGGTCACGCAGTTCCGGACGGGTGTAAGTGGAGAGCATAGAGCTGACGACTTTGGACTGACGTTCAAACAGATGAACCAGAATCAAAAGTTCATCTTCGATATCTCGAAGTTCCAGGAGAGCAGATGTGTTGTCTCGGTTATCCTCTTCTGATCGACGGCCCTCGGCCTTGTGGCGTGCTCTGATGGAACGAGCTTTGTTCTCAACTGGCTCGTAGGCTGACGCTTTGTCACGGAATCCCTCGGCGCGAAATGTTTTGAGCGAGGATGTGAGTTTTTCGGTCTAAAGGTTAGCAAGGTTACAAAATGATGGCAAAGTGACATCGCAGTGAGTGTGACATACTAGAACGCTGATGGCCTCTTCAAAGATTCGAAACACTTCTAGGTCTGGGTGCGAGGATCTGTCGAGGAGGACTGTGACAGCATGGAGGACTGCCAATGCCGCCAGGTCCAGAGCATTTTCGCATTGTCGGGTGAGATCGACGTTGACTTCGTTAAAGATGCTGTCGCGAAGATCTGCTTGCTGATACAGAGGCCCTTCAATAGCATCACCCTCTCGCTTTGGGAAGAAGGAGAGTAGGGTATCTAAAGGTCAGCTGGGTTCCGTATAAGGGCATATGACTTACGGGAGTCTATAGCCCAAAGCCACAGCTGATCCACCATGAGAACATTGCCGTTGAGTATAGAGTCCTCGCAACCCTCATCGTCTTCACCGTCCTGGCTACTTGTCTTGGATCGTCGACTACCACTTCCGCTACTCCCAGAGCTACTGTTCGACATTTGTCCATGAAGTCCTGGGCCCAAACCGGGAGCGAATGTTCGTTCCTTTGTCAGTTTATACAGCATTTGATCATCATCTCGCGACCGAGTGTCCCTCAGCGATGGATATCCGTATTGATCTAGTGTTCGACGACAGTTGAGCGGTGGATCGTGGCCCAAAAACTCCCAGATCACCTGTGATTCAAGAGAATCGGCCTTTGCTACAGTTTCGGGAACAGGCCTGGCTCGTCCATGGCCGAGACGCTGAAGGATGAGTTCTCGTCGGCGAATGAGTCGTTTGTACGAGTCAAAATGAAGATATGGGAGGAAGAGACAAGTATAGATCCCACCCTCTGGTTTGGGCGATATCGATGACTGTTTCGAAGATCGGCCTCGAGGTGACACTGCACGGTTAGCTTGGATTTCAAGATAGGACTCAACTTACTGTGCCGAGGAGCTGAAAAGTAACAGCCTGGTTTCGCAAAATACGCATAGTGTTGAGAGTGTCGCCCTCGAGAATGTCTTGTCGCCCAAAAGTCATTGTTAAACAGGGGGGCATAGTTGCGATTGTTTGCTGTCTGCAGAGTCTCGAACATTTTCTACAGAGGTCAGTAATTATATGAACCAACTGCTTCAGTGCTTACCGTCACCCAGCTAGGATTGTTGTATGGCAAATGAACCCACATAAACTTGCGAGTTTCAATCTGAGGTCTCGAGAACGCAACAGGTACTTCATCCACAATTACTGTCTCACTGGCTCTCCTCTCACCATTATTCGCGGCCTTTCGGATGGCAACGATCGCTTCTGGAAGCCTCGGAGACGCATCGATATCGTCATCGTCGCTGAAGCCCTCGATGGTACTTCGACTTCGCTGTGAGAATGGAGGAAAGTCTTTGTATTCGTATTGTGAGGCTTGAGTTCCCATACTGACAGACCTACTGAGAGATCGCCCCATTCTTCCTCGCGGAGGAGGAGATAGACGATCGACAGCCAAATCCTGTTCAAAGTTGGCACGAATAAGTGGCGAAGGACGTCGCATTGGCGTTGAGTAGTGTGTAGGCGGTGAAATAGCCGCCGGTGATAAAGGCGTGGCAGGGGATCTTGCTCCTGTTTGAGGTGCTGACTCTGATCTTGTCTTTTCTGCATCAACGGGACGTATGACAGGGGATGCAGGAGACTCAAAAGATCCTTGCGAGATCCCAAGGGGATTATCGTGTGTTTCATCAGCAACTTTCTCAGTCGGCAGCATTGTTGTTTTCCCTCGATTCCTCAAGAACCTGCCCTCATCAACTGTCTCGACTTCGTTCAACCTCTCAGCCAAGCACTCCTCTGGTCCCTTTCTCAAGAAATCTCGAAGCGGCAGTCGTGTAGACCAAGCTCGAATCGTCGCCACATCAAATGGACCTGGAGGATCTTCGAAGAATCCGTGAACCTCGACATTGACCTTTTGCTCAAGATTCAGAGACCAATTTCCGTCCTCACGAGAGTACTCGTCTGCGCGTCCGATGAGAGCCGACAGCTGCTTCAAAAACAGGCGCATCGTGTGCACATTATGCCGCCCGAAAGAAGCAATATTCGCGTGATCACTCTGTAGTGGGAGAATGGTCTCTTGACGCATGCCGAGAATAGCAGACTTGATTGAAGTTAGTGGTGCAGTGAAGTAGACATCTCCCGAGCTGCCTGAAAGGCGAGAGTCGATGGTCTCATACAGCGTCCAGATGCGAAAGTCGTGTGCTATCGATTTGAAGTCGTCGTCGAGTTGGAGGAGTAGAGTATTTCCCACACGAAGATCGTCCGTTATTGATGTCGGCATAGGAGCTGACAGTTGAAGCAGATTCTGAATACCAGTTGCAAGACTCGGCATGGCAAAGTAGCTGGATCCTTGATGAGGAGTGCCTATCCTGTTAGCATGAGTCACTCAGAGCTGGATCACATACCGAAGAATGCAGCACCATAGCATTGCCTGTATATATCCTCAAACAACGGATCCCTGCTTGCCTTTGTCAACACCATCTTGACAATAATACCGCCAACGCTATGGCCCACAAACACAACCGGTCTTGTCTGCTTCTCTTGTTTTCTCAAATTTCTCAACTCTTCCAGCAATGTATCAGCGAGGGTACTCAGCCTCGTATCCTCAGTCGTCGAAGGATGCTCATACAACAGAATCCGAGCTTGATCCGCTTCACGACGAAGGCCTTGGCGAACCCATGATGGAGCTGGTCGATCAGCATCAGATGCTGCACCTTCGGCGTCGCGCATAGACAATGCTCCGTGGTATCGACTCATAAGGCCATCGCGACTCCATGTTCGAAGGGGATCTGCTCCAGGGCATGGAACAGTCACAATGTCGACAGTTGTTTGATCATGAGTGAAATCTCCTTCTGGATCAATAGTAAACCTGGCCTTTGGCGCTTCTGTTTCCGTCGATTCTTCACTAATCTTCCCCTCAGGTTCTCTCTTTGTCGTGTAATCATTCAGTGGCGGAAGTTGACCCGGAGGACTTCCTGGATTTACATGAACCGAGTCCTTGTCATTGCTGAGCTCCGGCTCTGGTGAGTCCGCTGTATCCATATCAACAGTGTGAGTCCTATAAATTTCCCGGCGTCTTTGCCTGGGGAGTTTTGGTCGAGAGGCTTGAGACATGAGAACGTTGAACGAAACTCATGAACCAAATCGTTTTGTCTGAAGTACCAACGGTATACATATCACTGTCACTCCGAGTCATCCGCACAAAACAGCAGCCTGGCTTAGCCCGCTCGTGACAAAAGTCCATTTCAAGATAATATCCGATTCCCATATCAATTGCTGATGTGCTAATATTATCTCTGTAGGCTGACTCTGTAGATCCCATAACGTGGGGTGTCTGAGACAAGGTTAGTCAAATGACTGCACCACCTGAACCATCCCGATGACTGCCTGCTAACCCGTTTCAACCCATCCCAGTGCCCACCAATGCTTTTAAAACACCACCGATAAATAGCATGCTAATATGCGATGCCGAAATGCGCCCTCAACTCCGATCAAAAGTATGTATCCGAACTAAGCGCCTTTACTGCAGTGAAAAATCCCCAATAGTAGTGCAGTGCACCACAGAATCTATGTATAGTCGATTCTCGACCTTGCACGTCTGGCCGGGTCTAACAACAAACATGCCGTTGGGGCCAAGATTGAACGTCTTTTCGTTCATGGTGACACGGATCTTTCCTGAGGCGACGGAGCATGTTCGCAGTTTGTCGTCTTCAACAGCCCAATGATTAGCGCTACCCGGCTTCAGAACCATGACGTTGAAGCTCACGTCCTCTGAAACGGTGACGGGTTGACCACTGGTGAGATACGAGTTGGAATAGGCGACGTTGTCTGAGGAAGATTCATCCTTTATCCTTCCCGGAGCAACCTCCCAATCCTCCATTTCCAGTTCAACGCCCATCTCGGGTCTGCCAATGATGGCAACTGTTGGGTCTCTCACGGCAACGTCATTCCCAGAGGAGCGTCTTTTTCTTCGCTTTGGCTGGACCTCAGTCATGATGTTGACATCTTCAGAATCTTCGAGATCCATCGGGGGATTTAGTTCCTCGGAAGACGACGAGCGAGATGAACCGGAAGCCCCTCGTCTAACTTTTGGCTCAGGACACCAGTCACAACCGTTTGAACGCCGCTGCAGGTGACACCAGTATCTACATCCCACGCAAGACTCTAGAGCAGAAAATGCCTGCTTCCCTGTCGCAGACAGGCCGATTGGGAGACGGATGCAGGGTTGCGATAGTCGTGCAGATGGTCGAGTGGTATTGACTGTGCACTGCTCGCTACCAACCACTCCTGTACCTACGAGATATGCCACTGCACAGGAATAATGAGTGACGTCCAGGTTGCTCCCCCGGTGGGTATGCTTCCAACCCTCAGGCAGCTCACGTCTACGAGGCAATGTCAGCATGTAATTGATGTCCTCTCGTTGATGAGACTTTTGGGCTGGGCTGAGGTGTCGGTGGAGATATTGCTTGACCTCCGATTCTTGCATAGCTTGAGGCCGGTAGGGAGAATCCTGTGAGCGCGTTGTCTTTCTCTCCTGTTCGGCAGCTCGAGATACTCGGTTCTGCTGGAACGAGGCGAACAGCGACAGGCCTGGGTCGACCGGAGGTGGTGCATCAGGAGGAAGGGGGTTTCTGGAAACAACGATTCCAGGTGTGCCTCCAGGACCATCCTTCTGATAGCTACCGACCTTGGTCAATGTGCCATCTCCGTTGTCGTTGAATGTCGTTGAACAATGACCAGCGCCAAAATGTCCACCAAGACCATTAAGTTTGCCAAACACACGGCGGCAGTCTCGCACAGGACATATGTATGGAAGTTCAGGGTCATCGTGAAGTTTATAGTTTGCCGGAATAAGTGCCCCACGAGCAGAAGTAAAACCACCTTGCGGGACTGGGCATGTTAGAGTAGCTCGATGTAGTGATTGAAGGACCCACAAGGATATACAGTGTAGGCTCGGCTAGGTTCAGCCAGGATGATTGCCTCCAATCGAGTATCAGGCACTAAAAAGTCAGGCGATCTTGCTGGTCCAGGTGTTGGTGATGGTGTCCCTTGGCCAGTGTACTTTTTGAGCAACTCGGCCCCGGTGAGCGAAACCACGGCAGCTTGAGATGAACGATGCATGGCGCTCTTCTTGATAGCTGCACTGTTGATATCTGCCAACTGTCTCGCGACCTCGGCTTCCGTAAAGCGACGAGCTTCGCGGACACGGGCGTAATCAGCGGGAGTCCTTTTGGGGAGAACGGATGAGAAGTCTGAAGGTGAAAAGTCTGGGGATGCTTTTCTCTTTCGAGGCATCACTTGAGATGATGCAGGTGTCTGTGAGAAGTATTGTGCTGGTCATGTCAGAAATGAACGGCGTCTTGGAGGAGACGTACCCTGTCTACGTTCCCACTCAGACTGAGCTGCTTGAATTCGAGGGTTGCTTGATAGGATGCCAGCCGCTGAAGCTTTAACGGCTGCGCTTCCGACAATGTCGCTGACGATACGTGAAGGTTCCGGGATGGGGACGTTGGTTTTGGCTGAATTCCACGGTATAAAGCTTGTGCTCTGTTTCATTGAAGGGTCGTCATTCCCGGACATTGTCGGATCAAGCATTGGCTGTAGGTTGCGAAAAGTCCCATGGGGAAGTGAGAAACGGACTGAAAGGAAATGAAGGAACGACACAGAAGCCCAAGTCGGGTTGCGGACAGATGAGATGAAGCGATCAAGTGAGTGAGCTGATGATGAAAGTGAGTTGGACGCGCCGACGCGAATGAGGTTATAGCGCGGTTAGGGGCAGAATGTACCTCGCTGCAGAAATAAGGTGTGAGATACCTCCAAAGGCCCCAACAATGACCTCCGACAATGTAGTATCACAATTAACGTGCACAAGGTAATTGATACCGTTTGGACATTTAATTCTATCAATTCACTTCAACTGCAGTTTCATGATTGACATGTCTCATAATGTACAGCTATACATACAATTGTCCTATTCTACAGCAGTCCACCACATCTAACCACTATTTCTTCTTTGATGCCTTCTTCGCCTTCTTAGCTTGCTTCTGGCTAAGCACCTTGACAGCCTTAATCTCCCCACCGCTCTCTGCCCTCTTCTGCTCCGCCTTTCTCTGTCCCTCAAGTTCCCTCTCCCGTCTCCATCGTCTATGTCTAAACCACTGCTTTCGCGTCCTGAATCTCTTGGTCTTGAGACCCGTCGTCTTGGCCAGCTTTCCGATAGCCCAGTTGTCTTCACGGTAACTGTAGTCCTTTCGCAGCTTGAGCAGTCTGTCTGGTTCGCCCGCTTCGACACGGTTGACCTGGAAGGGGATTCCGGACGGCGAGATCTCAGGCTGCGCGGCGACTTCTTTGATGGGGAAGGCGGTCATGTTTAGTTTTCGCTTGCGTTGGGCGTGGACGGGATATGGCAGTGTGTCGTTCTTGTCAAAGACTACGCCGATGTATTTGCGGTCGGGATGTAGCGAGGGATCGCGGTAGTATTTAACGTATCCGGTTGCCATTGCGTGAATGGTGTGGTCTCGACCCATGATGCAGTTCTCTCCAGGCCACCAATGCGTGCCGCGCTGTTTGTAGAGGATGTTCCCAGGAATAACGAATTGATCTAAAGGTCAGCCCAGTCCGCCCTATTCACAGCATCAACATACCTCCTGTACGCTTTGCACCGAGTTTCTTTGGGATACCCCTCTTGGGCTTCTTCTTGTACGCTCCCTGCGACTTGACCGAGGCAAATCGATGACCTTGGACGAGGGAATTGGCCAGCTGCACACCCAGAGGGGCGACAGGTGTGAAGGCCGGCCTTGCTAGACTAGCCACAGCAGCCAATATTGGCCGCTGCATCGTGAGGAACCTCATGCCGGCGATTTGTGACGATATGGGCTGAGTGAGGTTAGCAACGCTTGATCCTCAATTGATGGAGTTTTTGCGCTTAGTCATGCTTATCGATAAGCTTGTGGACAGCTTCCCTAAACTCCAGCTGTAACATCATCATCAGCATTGCTCTGTAAAAACATCAACAAAATGCGGTACATTTTTGCTGTTCTGTCTCTCTTGACTTTGGTCAATGCCCAATTCGGTGGTTTCTTTGATCAAATGTTTAACCAGCAAGGAGGCCATGAACATCACCAAGCGCAACAGCAAAACAACCCAAGCGATGCGAACCACTACAAGCAGAATTACGAGAATTGTAAGTATATCTACCACTTTCTGACTCTGCTAACATGTACAGCTGTCTGCGACAAATACCTCTGCCCCGATACTCTCGCATGCGTCCACTTTCCTCACCACTGTCCTTGCGCTTGGGATGCTCAACAAGAAAAGTTCGAATTAGCTGAGGGACAACGTCTATGTGTGTCTCGTGGTGGATTCCGACCTGGCGAAACAGCTCGAAAGATTGAATTGGCCAGAAAGGGATTACTGTGAACCATCGACAAGCATGACACCACCAACGACAAGATACGAGTGATAACCGTAAATATTAGGCAATGAAACATGTCCTCTACCGATAAAACTATGTGCCCCTTGTCTCCATCAGAATCTTGAAAGCGAGCGAGTAATCATATAACCTCACACTCCTCCTCTGCCAACGCCCAATAATGATATCCTCAAAACTCCATCCTAATGCCCTAGCCAGTTCACAACCCTCATCATGCCTCCCCAGCACCCTACGCAGTACCGTTGGGCACGCCCGGTACCTGTGGCACAGGCGGCACCTCACCCCCGTCATCCTCATCCTCATCCTGGATCGTCTCGGGGTGGCCCAGGAGCTGGGCCACATTTTTCATTTCGTAGTGTCTCTTTCGGAGCTGTTCAAACTTTCTGTGCTTCTCACGCTCCTCGGGAGACATGCCCGCCAGCTCCTCCTCCGCGTTGTGCCCGATGCTGCTCTCGTCGTCGACGTGGACGCTCTTTTCGCTACGGGGCGACGGCGCGCCCGCTTCCGGGATCTCCTCTTCCGGTTCGCCCAACGAAAGGCCCGGAATGTCATCTTCACGGCTTGGACGTGAATTCTTAAGACGAGCACCAGCGTCCGCCAGAGGATCCTCGTCTTCGTCCGACGGGTCTTCGGCGGGGTCGTAGTGTTTGGCATAGGGAGTCTTGGGTTCCGTGATCTTCATGGTAGAGGAGCGCTCCTGCTCCGTGAGGTAGAGGTTTGCCTCGTCCCACTTGAGTCGTTGGGAGGGTTCGAGAGCGTCTCCGATGGAACTGTTGGCGCCTGATTGTCGGCGGGATCCAGAAGGGCGAGCTCCAGAGGACGAACGTCGATGACCAGCGTTGATCTGAGTGTTGGCGATGGTGAGCTCCTTATCGCTGGCAGGTTGATCGTGGCTCGGCGAAGTGGGAGGAGATTTCCGATACGAGTTCTTGAGGATGCCTATGAATGTTAGAGAGGTCACAAATAGTCTCAGACAACTCACCTCGAGGTCGTTGGGGAGGATGGGCAGAAGGCGAGTGCGCCGGGGGAGAATCAACAGCAGAAGCCATTTTGGTATAGTCGGAAGCTTGAGTTGGAAGGGTTAAAGCCAGATCTCAAGCCCAAGGCGTTTGTATGTGAGATATTTTTCGGTTGAACGTGGTGTTTGCCTGTGATGTAGTCGCGAGATCAGGTTGAAAGATGAAACCCTGTGCCCGTGAGCAGATCATCAGTAAAAGAGGCGGGGGCCCTATAAGATCCAATGACGCAGTGGCCTGAGACCCCAGGATTTGGAGGGGCTGGGTACGTACCAAGCCTTGATTAACGGCGTGTGATGCTAACAGACGATGGCGATTTAGAGGATAATAATGATTTCTCTGTTAATTCCGTTATTCTAACCTTTTCAGTCGGATTTTTCTGGTCGTACACAACGGTTGTGACTGGGAATACCCTTGTCGTCCCATTTCTAGTACACCCTCTTTGATGCAAGAAACATCTGGAATATCGTGAGATTACGCACGTGAATGCATGAAACGAGGTTCTTGCGATTTAAATGTTTATTATGATTATCGTATTCTTGTAAGCTTATACTGTAGATACGAGAATTCCATTAATTATCTGATATTGTTGATCGTATCGTCAAGTTGCCGGTCTTGAATACGTCATTTTCACAATCAAGGGGTCGTCACACAGCCGATTGTTAGAGGGGAATGGTTGGATGCGATGCAACCTCGTTCGTCATTCGAAAAACCACTCAAACTTGGTTGATTGGCCGTCTCTACGATGAGATGGAACGATATTGATCTTGCTTGGTCTAGATCTTGTAAACCGCTCATGCCAGCATATCATCAGCGGCATATGCATTTGCCAGCAGTCCCGAAGCATGCCAACTGAATAGGTGGGTTGTGAGTTGTTCACTCATCTGCAAGCAGCTTTGAAATCTTTGCCTGCTTGTCTTCGAACTCGGTATTCTTTCTCTTCAAAGACCGATTTTTGTCCTCAAACTCAGCGTTCTTTCTCTTCAGAGCCCGATTCTCAGCCTCCAACACCTCGACTCGCTCCATCAGACGCCCGATCTTTCGAATATTGTCCATGTCCTGCGAAGATTTGGTTTTGGGGGTTTTCTCAACCTTGGCGTTTCCTGAATTGCTGTTAGCAGGTGAATAGTTTAGCTGCTTCTGCCACGATTCCTTACCTCTCTGCTGAATGTTTTCGTGGGCTGTTCCAGCAGGGCTTTTGGCAGCATGAGGTCCAAACTGATTGATTATGCCTTGACCCTTTTCAACCCAATCTCTGCATCCGTTCGGGCCGAGTCGATGAAAGAACTCATCTTGGGAGATAATTCTGCCGTCCCACATACAGTTGAGCCTGAGGTCTGCCGGCTGGGGGTTCATATCTGTTGATTACACTATAATAGATGATCGAATACTGTAGTTGTACATGTCAGTTTCGCTAATTTCTGCGCTGTTGGTGAACTGACCTGTTGAACCAGAGGTTGAATATATTCAAATGGGTTTGACGTGAATGAAGAATTAGATCACCGTACACTGAATAAAGATGCGAATAATGAATGGAGACAATGAAATAAAAGAATGTTAAAGGCGAAAGAATGAGAGGATAATTCAGGTGATGGCGAAGAAGCATCGTGACGCAAGTGCTGTGAATCAGAGTGCAAGATATTGATCAGTGGCGGCTGCTGGCACTGACAGCATCACCAAGCAATAGTTTCTGCCTATGATGAGCATGTCTTCTCGATGTCTACAGCCTCTCCCGTTGATCGAGGTGTTCTCCCCCGTATTCCTCACAAACACTTGTGAGTGACCACCAGGCGCAACAGATTGGGCAATTGTTTCACTCATCATTGGTAGCTCGTGGGTAGGGACGACTACATCAAGACATATTTCTAACATCACTGGATCATGAACTAGTTCACTAACTAGGTATCAATTTAACTAACTAACGATTACACGCTTGCAGAAGACTACCTAATCGACGGCATACTTACCGATCATCTACTAGACTTCAGGTTAATACCCGTTCATCCAGCTAATCGGAACTCTTCTCATTATGGCCGCTCTCCTCATCACGGCTTCCACCCATGCTGTAATACTTACCAAAGACACGAGTCTCTAGGTCAGAAACACCACCCGTGGACTTACGGGCCTGGCGACGGAAATAGATACGCTTAGCCCATTTCCAAGATTCAATACCAAGGAAGAAGAGCACAGCCTCGATAAAAACAATACCCCATTCCCAAGAGATAGGAGCATGCTTAAAGACGACAGTGTTGAGTCCAGGAATATAGATGATAGGGAACATGGTAACAAAGCCAGCAATAATGGCCCAGAAAAGGAAGGGGTTCCTCCAAACGTCGTGCATCCACTGCGTGAAATACTTCTTGCTCTTGGGTTGCATTCGGAAGAAAGACCTTCTCATGTTGATCATCTCCCACGCAAGGAACAGGGCGAACCAGGTCAGGCATGCAAAGGTTGTTGAACGAGCACGGAAAATGACCTTGCAGTCTTCACTATATGTGTTGTTGCAGTCCTCTCCGATGTCAGCAGTACCATTGCCGAAGCCATACAGGACGAGAACGAATGAGGCGAGACAAAGGGCTGACATCCAGAGTCCGTAGACGACCATGTCAATCATCAGTTCAGGGGTAAAGACACCTTGTTTCAACTACACGGGCGAGGTTAGTGGGATCCGTGGAAAGAATGGGGTAGGGGACACATACGTTTTGAGGAGGACGCTGCATGATATCCGGGGCAGCAATCTCAAACCCAAGACCCATATCAGGCATACCAGATGTGATCATAATGATCCAGAGAATCTCAACTGGTGCGAGAGGGAAAACCGACAGATTGTTCTTATCCTTGAAAGCAAGACCGATCAAGAGTGTACAAGCTTGAGCAATATTCTCGGCCAAAACGTGCAGAATAAACTTCTGAATGTTGTCAAACATTCTTCGGCCTTCTTCAACAGCATTCAGAATAGAAGCAAAGTTATCATCAGTCAAGACAATGTCGGACGCTTCCTTGGCAACATCAGATCCAGCCTGTCCCATAGCAATACCCACGTCGGATCGCTTCAAACTAGGCGAGTCATTGACACCATCACCGGTCATGGCGACGAAAGCCTTGCGACGATGAAGAGCTTCAATCATACGGACCTTGGTCTGAGGGGCACAGCGGGCGACGACAAGAGGCAGAAGGGGAAGCTGGTCAATCTCATCATCGGACAGCTTGTCAAACTCTGAAGCAGCCATAACCATGACCTCGGAAACATCCTTGGGGATCTCAGACATCTTGGCAGGGAGAATACCAACTTCAAGAGCAATAGCACGAGCTGTTTCAGGGTGGTCACCAGTAAGCATGTGAACGCTGACACCGGCTTCGTGGCATTTTCGGACTGATGGGGCAGATTCAGGGCGAGGAGGGTCATACAGGCCGATGAGGCCACGGAAGACAAGGTCCTTCTCGAAGAGTCCACGGTCAAGTTCAGCCTCGTTGTCCTCAACGTGGGGGATATCCGTTCGGCTGGCGAGAGCAAGAACACGAAGACCAAGGCGAGCCAGAGACTCCATGTTTCTCAAAACGTCTTCCTTGATGGCGTCGGTGAACTCGAGGATCTCGTTGCCAGCAGCATAGACAGGGCAAGAAGTCAAGACACGCTCAACAGCACCCTTGGTAAAGACCCATTGCTTCTGAGATTCGCTGTCGTGGAAAATGACCGACATCTTCTTGACATCTGAATCAAAGGGGAATTCGGCAACTTCATGCCAGCGGGGGTTATCGCCGGACGACAGTCGCATGCGGTTCCAGTTGAATCGGGAAGCAAATACTTGCATGGCAATCTCAGTTGGATCTCCACGGGCGTGCCACTCGCCTTCAATCTCGTGGACAGTGGCGAGGTTGGCAAGTGAAGCAACGTTGAGATACTCGACAAGACTGGGGTCCTGGGCAGGCTGGGAGGCGGGGTCAATTGATGTGCCTTTGGACTTTTCATTCTGGAAGTCGATGTTCTTGGGTTGGTCTTCAGTCAGGGTGATATCTCCGAGGGTAGGGTTGAATGACTCATTGGAAGCGCCAACAGAGTATGTGCCACGTCCAGGGATCCAAGCCTTCTTGACGATCATGGTACCTTGGGTAAGGGTTCCGGTCTTGTCAGAGCAAATGTCTAAAAGGTTAGCTATGTCTGTGTAACATGGAGTGGTACTTACTGGTTACAGCACCCAGAGCTTCCAAACTCTTGAGGTTACGGACAATGACATTTCTCTGGACCATACGCTTGGTACCAGCAGCCATAGTAATTGTGAGAACAACAATGAGAGAAGCTGGGATCATAGAGAGACCAGTTGCCACAGCATAGATGATGACTTCCCTCTGCGACTTGAAATCATTGGCTGCCAGAACAATAATAGCACACACAATAGCCGTCCCGAGAAGAATGAGTGCCAGCTTGGAGAGCTTGCGCTGAAGAGGAGTGCCAACATTGACACCGAGGAAGCGCCCAACCGCATCAGAACCGGTCAAGGTCCAAGCTTGCATCCAGCGACCAAAGTTGGTGTTGCCCTCGGCGTCCCTCTTTGGCTGTCGGCGCTTGGAAGACTTGCCACGAAGAGCAACAGCAATTTGACCAATCTCAGTGTATGTACCGGTAGCGAAAACAATGCCGCGAGCACGTCCCTTTGTCACAGTAGACGAGCTGTAAGCAACGTTGAGTCGATCACCAGGGCCAGTATTATCGGGAAAGGTCTTGTTGATCTCTTTGCGGACAGGCAGGGACTCTCCAGTGAGAAGTGCTTCGTTGGTTTCAAAGTTGACAGTCTCGACAAGACGGATATCCGCAGGAATGGTATCACCAGTCTTGAGTTCAACCATGTCACCAGGGACAATCTCAGCAGTCACGACGACTTGATTGTTACCGTTGCGGACGGCGTGGGCGGTAGGGGAGCTGAGAGAACGCAGAGAGTCCATAGTCTTGGCGGCTTGAAACTCTTGGAGGAAACCAACGACAATGTTGAGGATGATGACGGCGGCTACTACGCCACCTTCAATCCAAGACTTGATACCGAAAGAGGCAGCCATAGCAAGGATGAGAACCTGTCCCCCAAAGGGCAAATGAGCGACTCTACCGTTTTCTCTAAAGCTTCACTCGAAGGAAGCCTGTGGAAGGTAACTTACTAGAGTCAAGGCATTGGCGATCTGCCCAATAAAGATCTTGAGAGGTTGAACCCCTTCTTGTTCACCGAATTCGTTTCGACCATACGTCTCGAGACGCTGCTTGGCCTCGGATTCAGTGAGACCATCATCGATATTGCCATTGAGTTCCTCGACGACCTGCTCAAAGGTGAGAGCATGAGCAGGCGCCGTCATGGGAGAGTTGGCTTGGCCCGAGATGTGAGGCTTCTCTTCTTCGTTCTGACCCATTGTGGCAGTTGATGAAGAGGAATGAGTTGAGAAGTTTAGAAAGAGAAGAGGGAGAAGCCCTTTTAAGAAGCACTTTCACAGGGATCAACGAAACCGAGAGACCTTCCAAGTAGGACAACGATGGACCGTGAGGTGGATCATGATGGATGTGCCAAGAGTCACCATCGCAGGAGCTGCATGCGAAACAAAGGTTGCGCCAAGGTCGCTCATGGTTGAACAATTTTATTTGGAGGAGAATTTTTATATGTGGAGATGATTGGCATTCAGAGCAATATGCCAAGGCGATGCGTCGGAGGGTGTAAGCCGCATTGTGTTGAGGCGGTTGGAGGTTCGAGTGTTGAAGATATCGCCACCTGCTGGTGATTTGCGTGATGAATGTCGACTTTGAGTGCTTTAAAGCCTGGAGAGTTGAAGATTAACTCACATTTAGCTACCATGAAGCTCAATAACTTGAATTCAATGAGGATCTTTATCTACCTAGGTATGTTGTGAACCACTGGATACAAAGTCATCATATCAGAGTGGTACGCCAAGTTTACCTCAAGAGCTTAAAGTCGTTAGTGGTGGTCCTTGTTTCTTGGCGTTACTGGGTCCTCCAACCTGGTTCTTTCGATAGAGCACATGGCAATGACCTAACTTGACCCTGAAAACAGCTTTTCTTGGTCTTTTTGAGACGCGCAAGTACTCATACAATTTTAGAAACATTTTGTATTTACTATCTCGGTCCTTGTTAAGCTTAAAGTCATGGATTCTGAGAGAAATAAAGGTATCAGAAAAGCGGGTCTCTTCATCGGGGAGCCGGTCTTCAACTCCTACGTTCAAGGGTCTAAATGATCCCCAGATTCCCGCCTCCGCGATATGTGAGATAAGATTCGGCAATTACGTAGTAGTCTTGGACGTTTAAGACCAGGATTAAATGTACTTATTATTCGTATATGATAACACTTACGTAGGAGAAGAGAAAAGAGATGCTAGCTTATTATTCGTCGTCTTATTCTATAGGTAGGTACCTTATGGTGGGTAGAGGAAGTAAAGTAATGCTCTTACAGAAGGTACCCCCCCTCTAGAAGTTCATTGCGGTCGGCTCTTGCCCGCTCAACCGATGGACAGCCAAGATAAGGTAGCGAGCGGCCTTACAGCCTCAGCCTTCTGATACCAAACTCAACTTCGCAACATTTGCCAAGCTCTGCCAAGACAATAAACATCTCGCCATTTGCTCTAAAGCTGAATCATTGTCACGGGCTCGAAATACTCATCAATCAATGGCCAGAACTGCTGATGTAGCATGCCGTTGCGATATTCCGTCCCGGCACCAAACAATCGTTCTGGTGTTCTAGAACCGGTCTTGGCTTGTAGCCACCACTGCAAGCACGTTAATCACTCTCGATTGCTATAATTAAAGTCACATGTCGCGACCATTATCAGGCAATTCTCGCGCTTGTCTATTTGGCTACTGAACCCTCACAAAACATCGCATTTTCGTTCCTATCGCTGAAATGGAGCCAGTTGGGATCATTCTGCTCGTGCTCTTTCTCTTCATCATCATCATGGGTCCTTTGTACGTCTTCCGCTGTCAGATTGACCACTGCTAACTGGGAAAAGAGCATGCTTTAGGATGAGCGTGCGGAGAGCGTCGGAGAAGGTTTTCAATCCCCAACCTAATCAACTGGACAATGCGCGTCGGAAACTCAGCACCGTTACGACCTCAACGGTCATTCCACAAGCGAATCCCGATCCCACCGCCGACATTGAAGCTCAGACTCCACTCTCCGGGTTCGGTGAATGGTGAGTGCATCCACTTCCGGCAAAGTTACCGGAAGCTCTGTCTCCGCTTTCATGCTTCTCGGCCGGAGCGTGTACGGGCCGCTCCTAGGATCTTGCTGACATTCTCAGTCCAATCTGCATAGGTCCTCTTGTTCCAGAGCCAGTGCATACAGTCAACGCCGATCCACGTCCGATTCTCGAAAAGGTTTCAACGGTGACGTCTCACGAGAATCAAGCCAAACCAGGTCCAAGTATACAAACGACCGATAAACCCGGCCCAAGTGTTCAAACAACAACCGATGAAGCTGAAGACGACATCATGACGATAAATACGTGTGGGCATTCTTTTCATTCGAAATGCCTTTCGTCTTGGTTCTTGATAGAACGATATGATTGTCCTGTATGCAGGGTGCCGTATTACAAAGGGATATCACGTCGCGAAACTGCTTTGAGCGTGACACCGTTTTGGTGATCACCGCCATCTTAATCGATCACTAATCCCTAGTTTAATGCCATGCAACTGAGAGAGCAGCTTGATGATGCTTACAAGCAGCCTGCAGCAAGGTTCGGTTCTGATTAGTCCAGCTTCAGCCACAACATTTACTCTCAGCATCTCGATGCCGTATTCTGAATGTTTCAGTTGTTTGTGGACTTATGCGGCCCCCTCCGATTAGATTCATTGGCTGTGCTCGTTTCTTCCGGAGTATCTCCTGCGGTTTGATGCAGTCTTCCGTTGTTGGGTGGTTTGGCGTCACAGCGGAGCAAAAGCTGATGACAAAATACGTACCGCCACCAGACGGATCGGCGATCCTCCCGCCCACCCAAGTCTAGATGACTTCATCGCCGTTAACAAGGCCTGGATCGAATTTTGGTCGTGGATCGTTTGAGACCTGACATTTCATCAGCCAGCAGTTCAATAAGTGATGCAGGGGGCTTTGTACCCCATCGTGTTACCAGCGACAGTTTGCTCCGGAAATAATGACCTAGCCCTACCGGAGGCAACATCGTTCCCAGACCATGCATGACGCGACCTGCGTCATTGGCTCTTCGGGCGACTTCCTCCGACTACCATTACTTTAAATGTTGGAGAATGTTCGTTGCCGAATTTATCAGGTACTTAGCTGTCGATTATATCTGCCTTGCCTCATGACCTTCAATTCTTCCTCATTTACATCAGACATATGTCACCTTGTTTCTTGACATTTGCTGGAAGACTTTCCCTGCGACTTTCAGTTCTTAGAGCATACAGCACGACTACAGCCATGACATCGAAACGGAAGAGAACTGGGGCTCATCCTCCACCTCCGATACCTGAGATGCCTGATGCGCCCAGGAGAAGCAGTCGCAGAATAAAGGATGCTGCTGAACGGCCCAAGTCAGACACAGATCCGATGAAAGCTGCCAGCCCAAAGAAAGCAAAGGCTGTCTGGGACACAGGCGAAGGTGTCGAAGAAGCCATGCGCGAGCTGAGCGAGATGGAACAAAAGTTGCAGACTGCCGTCAGAAAACAGCGTCTTGCAGTTGAGTCCTCAGATCTTCATGTCAAATTGGAAGCCGTCGATGAACCCGATATCCGACCGAAGATGTACTCGCCGAGCCAGGATACTGTTGTCCCACGGGGAAACTTGGAAGGAAAGTCAAAAGTTGCCAACTCTGTACCACTGGATGAGTACGACGCCAAACTCGCTGCTGGCGATGTCGCTGATGCCAAAGGTGAAGACGATGGCATGGATCGAGGTGCCAACAGGCCTCCCCCTGTGAACAGTGAAACTCTTCCTCTACCATGGAAAGGAAGGTTAGGATATGTGAGTTTGGCATTGTGACTTGCAGACCTTGCTGACTTTTCAGGCTTGTTTAAATACATACCTGCGCAACGCGACTCCTGCTGTCTTTTCCTCGAGAACCTGTCGCATGGCCTCTATCATTGAACACCGACACCCTTTAGCAAACCCTGATGAACCAGAACACCCTACCAAGAACCGACCGGACAAGAACAAACCCGCAGACCACGAACGAGGACTCAAATATGTACAAGACCTGGGCTTGGCGAATGCAAGAGATATCGTCAAAATGATACGATGGAATGTCAAGTATGGCATCAAGTTCATGAGACTGAGTAGCGAGATGTTTCCGTTTGCAAGTCATCCAGAACATGGTTACAAGCTAGCGCCCTTTGCATCAGAGGTGCTGGCGGAAGCTGGTAAAGTAGCTGGAGAGCTGAATCATCGTGTAACAACACATCCTGGACAATTCACACAGATTGGTTCTCCCCGCAAAGAAGTTGTTGCCGCTGCCATGCGCGATCTAGAGTACCACGATGAAATGCTTACTCTACTTAAACTACCCGAGCAGCTTGACCGCGACGCTGTCATGATCCTGCACATGGGTGGCGTTTATGGCGACAAGCAAGCAACAGTTGACCGATTCAAGGAGAACTATTCCAAACTTTCAGACAGCGTCAAGCGACGATTGGTTTTGGAGAATGACGATGTCGCATGGAGTGTGCACGATCTGTTGCCTGTCTGCGAAGAACTCAACATTCCTCTGGTGCTCGACTACCACCATCACAACATCATCTTCGACCCATCGATAAGAGAGGGTTCTCAAGACATTATTGGCCTTTATGATCGCATCAAAGCTACCTGGACCAAGAAGCGAATTACTCAGAAAATGCACTACAGCGAGCAGACGTCCAGTGCAGTCACACCAAGAGATCGCCGCAAGCATTCCGCCAGAGTCAAAACTCTCCCACCATGTGCCCCCGACATGGATCTAATGATAGAAGCCAAGGATAAAGAGCAAGCTGTTTTTGAACTGATGCGGACTTTTAAACTGCCAGGCTGGGATACGTTTAACAACATTATACCATATGAACGACCAGATGAATCACGAAAAGCCGTCAAAAAGAAGGCAAAGAAGGGCAAGAAGGCAAATGGCGTCAACGGGGAGGTGGAGAATGACATTGAAGTACCTGAAAAGATTGTCAGTGCTGAAGATTTTGGCATGGGAGGTCCTCAAGCAAGAGTGTATTGGCCTGAGGGTATGGAAGAATGGCTGCGACCGAAGAAGCGAGAGATTAAGAAGGAGAAGGAGGGAAAGAATGGAGTATCTGTATTGAAGCAGGATGGAGATGAAGAATGATATGTCTAATGTCAATTGCATTTAATACTGTATAATTAATAATATTGCATGCTCAATTGATGTCATAGTGGTGAATGCATCGTATACAGGGTAGGAGGCCTGAAAAGTTTTCATCAATACCTTCCCAAGTCAAGGAAGCCTCAACTTTTCTTCTTCACAACAAACAATGGGTTCTACAAATTTTGATGGTGCAAGCGAAAGCTTTTTGCACTGGTTCAAGTCTTTGCCAGATGCTACATTCTCCGACGCCATTAAAATTGTTGATCTTCGTGATCGCAATGCTGGTCGTGGTATAAGTAGGTCTCATACATGCACCCAGAGCTAAGCTAACAAAACAGTCGCCCTCGAAGATATCCCAGCGGAAACAACTCTGTTTACCATCCCGAGAAGAGGAATCATCAATGTTGAAACCTCGGAGCTCCCAAAAAAGATTCCGGATGCTTTTGATCTCGACAAACCTGATGACGATGACGCACCGGGACTGGATTCGTGGAGTTCGCTTATCCTCATCATGATTTACGAGTATCTTGAAGGCGAAAACTCCAAGTGGAAGCCTTATTTCGATGTTCTTCCTTCGTCATTTGATACGCCCATGTTTTGGTCCGACAATGAGCTTGACCAGCTTCAGGCCAGTCATATGCGACACAAGATCGGCAAGGCTGATGCTGAAAATATGTTCCAAAAGACGTTGCTCCCCATTATTCGAGATAACTCCGAGATTTTCAATGCCGGAAACAAGACGGACGCAGAGCTTATCGAGATTGCCCACCGAATGGGCAGCACCATCATGGCATATGCTTTCGATCTTGAGAATGACGAGGAGGAAGAGGAGGAGGCTGATGGCTGGGTTGAGGATCGAGATGGCAAGTCGATGATGGGAATGGTACCAATGGCGGATATTCTGAATGCCGACGCCGAGTTCAACGTAGGTCATTTATCGAGTCATTGGCAAAGCTAACAGAATAGGCTCACGTCAACCACGAAGAGGAGAGTCTCACCGTGACCAGCTTGAGGCCCATCAAGGCGGGCGAAGAGATTCTCAACTACTATGGCCCTCACCCGAACTCGGAGCTCCTAAGAAGATACGGATACGTTACCGAGAAGCATTCCCGTTACGATGTTGTCGAGATTCCCTGGAACATTGTTGAGTCAGCTCTGACCACCAACTTTGGTATCTCAAGTCAAGTCCTGGAGCAGATTGTAAGTTGAATGCACTCAAGACGGCCAAGCTAACATCAATAGCGTGGCGCTCTTGAAGAGGACGAAGAATTTGAAGACACATTCGTTTTGGAGCGAGAAACAGGCGAGGTCAACTCGGACGGCACATTTGCCGAGTCTGCTCGATTCGAAAGCATGCCCGAAGATCTCCAAGAACAACTCAAGACATTCCTCAAAGGTATCAAGAAAGCACAACCCGATGCTATCCCCGACAAGCGAAAGAGAGACGAGATCCACCAAGTTGTACTGGCCAAGACATTGGAGGCTCTTGTAGCAGGATACCCGACAAGCATTTCCGAAGACGAAGCTCTACTCAAACAAGACCTCAACCAACGAACTCGTATGGCTATTGCCGTGAGACTCGGAGAAAAGAAGCTACTTCAAGAAGCCATTACTGCATCTTCTGGAGACGTCGAGATGACAATGGACGACGAATCTGGACCAGCCAAGCGTGCAAAGCGTTGATCCAGCGGGGTTATGTGATAGATCTTGTTTCCTCTCCTCTCCTGCAAGAGGTGCAGAAGGCGATTGCGAACCGCCCGCAAGGCAACAATTCCAATCAAAATCACAATTATCTACTATTTAAATGATCATATCTTGCACATATTGTTTTCCAACTCTTTCTTCTGATCAGCAACCACATTGAAGCTCAAAAACACCGGCGAGATACTGACAACAGTTGATCTAGACTGACCCAAGCCCCGAACCCTTGAGCTTACAATCTGAATGAGACGAGTAGAAGTCTGCCAGCTCTCATAAAGAAATGCCTCGCTATACGCGGTTCCGCTCGCGTCACACAAACATCACCGGAGATGTATGATAATGCTGAAACACGAATCCACCAACTTGATGGCCTCGCCGTGAGTTATTCGATCGACGATTTGTCTCGGTTACATTCACATCTTACGGTGTACGCCACCCCCAAAGACTTGCGAGCGGGCACTTACTACTCGGACTTGAATGATCCCGAACTCAACACCATCAGAGAAGAGGCTTGAGCATTGGTTGCTTCGAGTCACCTGTCAAGGCTCCCACACAACCAACACACATGTCTTGCGGAGACACCGACGTCCTCTGGCCTCAGACGCAATTCAGTCCACCGTTGCCAAGTCGCAGGTCACCAGATAATCAAGGGTTAGCGCCAACAACTGATCGACATCAAGATCTTATCTCACCCATTGGCCCGCTTTCTTGACAAATCAATCAGACAACTTACCCGGTGGGAGTGCGGTTGAGTCCTCCATCTATCCGTGCTATGGGTCAACCGGTGTCGAGCAGAACAAGCGTAAGAGGGGTCGGGCCGCGTTGATGTTGCATGAACTAGGGTGTCTTGATATTCCCTGCACAGCATTCAGAAGTACCATGAAGCGTGGCACCAATCCTTAATTCAACAATATTGAATAGGCTTTACGGATATGTCGATGTCTGGCAGACTGAAGCTGACATGTATGGTGTCGTCATTCTCACACTTTATTGCTTCAAATAACCGGAAGTCGATTTCCTCAACGGTTTAGTGACCGAGGAAGGCCAAAGAGGTAAATCCGAGATGAGGCTCTGCGGATGAGTGAGTTATAAAATGGCAATTGCTCAAGTGTGATCTGTGATCGACAGATGATCAAGTCATCTAGTGATCATGTTGAAACAGGTATGCTTAAAGCTCAGCTTCAAGCTCGACTAACACTGTCAGAAAACATCAAAGCACAGCTCAAGCCGAAAGGGGAGCACTTCAAGCCAGCCCACCCCAGGCTTCCTGTTTATCGCCAACAAACTTGTCATCCACAATCCAGGACGCGATGATTATCTTCACCTTATTCCGCCCAGCTCGCCAAACTGCTACCGCGGCGAGGTCCCAAGCAAAGTCATGCGCTACAGGAACGGCGAAGTGTCTGAGGCAGCAGACTGGAGATGGTATAGAGACGCTTCCACGCTTCCAGCATCCGAAGGACAATTATTGAGAGTGGACGCCCGGGGAAATTGCATCACGGATCAGTATGGACAAGTATACCCGGCCGACGAGTACAAAACGTTTGGAGTTGCTGCTTGCAATCCACTGCTTCCAATTATGGTCACGGAACATGATCCTCTGGCCACCAGATCGAACTGGGAACTCCTACGTGTGTTTCATCCACCATCAATTCCTGGCCTCTCTCAAGTGATCACCATCACCAGCAACATGGGTCCTGGGCCTGGTCCCTTGCTACACGTTGCTGGCAGAAATCCTGCGTGGATTCCCGGTCTACTTCCTCTGACCTACAGAGCTCCCAGACGTGATGCACCACACTCAACAGGCCTTGGAGGAGAGCTGCCTATCGTTCTGGGGCTCATGGCATTGAATGCACCTCCGGGCAACGAGATGAGCAACCATTCGATAGACAGTGTATTTCTTGGGCACAATCGACTATGGAGACATGGAGCTTGGACAAGTCCTGATGCCCCTAGAGGACGTATGTTGTCCATTCGATTGCTGATATAGCTAACAACCACAGACCCCCCAACAGCTTCTGAAGATCCAAAAGGATTTATTGTCAAGGTGTTTTTCGACCCAGACAACCAATACTCAACTCGAGAAGATCTCCACAGTTTTGAGTGGGAGAGGGCTATTGTTCGAGATTGACCAAATGTGACAGCTTAAGCTTGAATTGATTTAGTCTATTATCATTCCTGTATGAAGCCTGCTCTGCAGTCTGCCCCATGTTCGTTATCCCATCCATGAGCTCGTAGGACTCAGACCGCGTCAGGAAGTCGTACAGCGATATCGCCAGATTGGGTAATGTATCGAACCCAAGGCAGCGAAGGATATTGCAACTACAATTGTTAGCCTGATCGAGTATTTGACGGGGTTCGTACCTTTGGCTCGGTAATCTTTAGATACCGAACCTGAATACCACTTGTGGTAAAGTAAGGAATCTCAAACTTGACCTGGATAGGTCGCTTGGCACCCTTACCCACTCCTCCGACTCCTCCCATGCTACCACCAAAACCACCCATCATACCACCACCCTGTTCGTCATCTCCTCTCACGCTTGGCAGGCCCAGCTCAGCACGCATGAGGAACTCCTTGCCACCACCAAATTGTTTAATCTTCCAGACAATAGCACTTTGCTCGGGGGCATAATGAACAGACCCAATGTTTGTTCGGAAACGCGGACTATCGGCGTCATCTGGAACGGGAACCACGATTTCGACATTGTTGGCGGTACTGCGGCGCTTGAACTGTGCTCGAGCCTTGAGCATGTATTCGATTCGGGAGCCTGAATGGGATTCGACTACACACTCAACCCAGATCAGAGGCTTGACTTGGGTGTTGAGGCGGTAGGACATGAGCTCGAATTCGCCGTCAGGGGGGATAAAGGAGATGGTTCGGTCGTTTTCGAATCGTGATAGTCGTACACATTGGTGGAACTTGACATCCTCCATTTCGATAGCTTTACCGCGGGTGGCTCGACCAGTTGTCTCAAACATGACCTTGTCATTCAATCCTAGACGCAACTCGGGCATGCCGCTGAGGTAACACTTCATCTTGATGGCGCCAAGAATTTCTGATCGAAGGACGTTGCCGTTTGCAGACACCAAAAGGTTGAGAGACTCGACAACATCGAGGAATACTTCGTTCTTGCGGTAGCGGATACCCTCTGATCGCCACGACACGGCGTTTGTGACGGCAATCGGTGGCCGTGCTTGGATCTCGAGCTTGTGAGATTCCTGGGTGATGTACTCCTGAAGGATCTTGGACTCTGTTGTTTGAGGATAGCCAAAGTCCATCATTTCGTCGAGAAGTTCGTAGATGATGACAAAGTTGTCTCGAATGGATTCTTCTTCTAAAGCTTTAAAGTACTCGGTAAAGACCTCGACGATCTTGTGAAGGAATAGGAGGATTTCGGCGGCATTCGTGTTTCGTTTCGTAAGGGCGAGGAGGTAGAGGTTGTTATGGCGGATGTAGAGGTACTATCCAGTCAGCAGGGCCAGCAAGCATAGAGACTACCTACGTTGATGCCTTCGTGGGAGAAGCATGGTGGAACAGCAGAGGAATCTTCCTCAGCTTCTGAAAGGAGTACAGGGAACTTTTCAACTGCTGACATGGGAATGTCACCACGATAGTTACGGGCAAGAAGGGTCTACACTGTCAGCGACGTCACAGCCAGTGGCGTTCAACACACCTTGCCCTTGAGATCTAGAAAGAAGAGTGCGGATGCCATGTTGGATGTCTTGGCGGAGCGGAAAGGAGGTCGCGATAGATGCGACGGTCAAGATCGAGACGAAGAGGTCATGCGCAGTAACAAAGACAACAATCAATAAGGAGAGGCTGGACAGTAATTAGGGACTATAGAGAAGCGCAGGCAATCATCATGGTCCGAGGCGCAATGGTTTCGTGGTTAAGCTGTCTGTTTCGCTGGCATCTTTTGGATGCCTGGTCATTCCAGCTGTGACGACACGGTAGAATGTCGGATATGGTGGGGTAGCTTGAGCTTTTGGTCACGTGCGAGATGGATCAGAAATTTTGATTAAAAGCTTTGTGTTTTTTTGTTTCTGTTTATTTTCTCTTCTCCTCAACGCACCCTCTAGACAGTGCAGACCATTACCTAGCCTGCAACCGAGTGGCATTCTGTCATTTCAGCCGTGGAGCCGTTGATGTGAGCTGCGATTTCGTGGTGCGGAGAGGGATAACCTGGATCCATTAAGAACTGCCCGAGTATTATTAGTTGCTTTGGCGGTGTCAGAGGAGCCATACATACAAATTCGTGACTGCGATCTGGGGTAAATGTGGCAGGTGACCACAGCCTACACTTTTGTTGGGGCCTTGACTTCAGGGTCTCTGCTTTGACGAGATCTGCAATCAGGGATCTTGGGGATTGGGCTCGTAAAGATCGTGGCAAAGTTAAATTTGCAACTGCATGTCCAATGAGCTTGTGACCAGTGCATCCATCTCGCGTTTATCACGAAGTCGAACGCGAGGTTGGTCCTGTGTCTGTGTTGGGCTGCCGAGTATCTTCAGCTCACAATTTACACAAAACGAAACGACGGAGTAATTTGAGCTCGAGATTGTAATCAGTCCGTGCGGACTCCGTTCAACCGATTCAGGGTCCAAGATGTTCATCTCAAGACTCCCCGGCAAAGATATCGTATCGTCGCCATGGCCATATCGCATGAATGCTTGATCGCACATGTCAAATTCACATGTTGATCAGTTATCGGGGCCAGATACAGGTCCGATAAAGTAACCGAATGCCGACTGGTTTGGATAAAGAGTGTGAATGCAACCTTACTTGAAAAGGAACATGTTAGCATAGCTCAAGATGAGCAATCAATGAGCAATCGCATCTGACGTTATCAGACAATTCCATTGGATGGAAAAATAACAGTCAAACGCATCAGGAAAAGGATGTAATCCTTCCTCTGTGGCATGTGCTTGAGTTGCTCTTGTTAGTGGATTGTTCATGACTCGGGCGACCCGCTTAACAATCGTGACGATGAGTATTCTTCTTGCATGTGATGTCGGTGCATCATCATCTCCAGTTTTGACACGTGCTAGAGGCCCAGAGGCTTCAGGTACAGTTCTTAGCGACTCTAGTCTCGACGTTGGACGTTGAGTCGAATTGATCTTGTGATGCTGCAAACAAAAACCTAGGCCCAACAAATCTATCGCATCATTAATCAAGCGAAACGCCCCCAATTTGGTATATCTTGTGATGATGCTCTGATATTAGGTGCAGCTCTTTTAGCGATCTTCCTCACTACGCCTCTAAAACAAGTCACCTGAAGCCACTGTAGCCGGCCCGGTTTTTAGTGGGCTATCGTCGTGCGCTGGGCTTGTTTGTTCAGCCGGTCCCTGCAGCAGCAAAGAAGGTCGCGAGCACCTGACATTAACAGGTTTCTTGTCCCCCCACGATCGCTCTCATTCCCAATCTCTCCCAACATCCGCTTCATCATCATCATTACTGATTTGCCGTTTCTTTTGTCTCTCTGCGGCCACTGGCCGATTCACTCGATGCTCAGTTGACATATCCGTGCTATCGCCGACCATGGAGCGCAATCACATGCTTCCTGGGGAGTCCGAGTCTCGTCATGTCCTCGGACCACCACCTGCTCGACCTCAATCGTTGATGGCGTTTTCTCCTCCAGCTTATTCTAATGCTTCACCGAATGCGATAAAGTTTCCTGATGTTCCTACCGAGATACCGACTTCTTTGCCTCCTTTGGCTAGATTCGAAGTCGATAACGATACCAAGTTACCACCTCTGAGTTCACTTACGGGCGAAATGGCCATGGAACCGACCAAGACTTGGCTTCCTTTGCATCCTATGCCTTATCCACCAGTTCTCGCGCATAGTATTGATAGCCCGACACGAATGGATCTCGATGGGAGTAGCAACAGTGTCGTCAGCGCTGCTTCTCCTGATGGTCTTCTTGATGCGAGGGCTGGTAGCGTCAGCCTTGATGATCCAGATGTGCGACTGGCGGCTGAAGCGCTTGGAGACTTGAGAGCAGGTATGTTGCCAAATTTAAAAGCGATCATTTCTAACGTTGTAGACTTTATATCTTCACCGCCGCATAGAAATTCCTCTCTTCCAGTTAGTCCACCGACTTCTGGTCTTCAATCGAATCAACCACAATCGCCACAGCCTGAACCGCTTCTGTCTCTACTTACGACGACTCATCCACTGTTGGCGAGTACAATTGAGGGTGCCACCTCGGCGTATGGTGGTGCCAAGAACTTTTCACCGCGTTTTCGATCTGGCGCCGAATATGTTGAAGGATACCTGACACCTATTGCGAATACTGTTGGTTCAGTTGGTCGAGTTACTGGCGTTGAGGGGGGTGTCAGATGGTTTTTGGGCGCCGGAAGACGACAAAACAGCTCAACGTCGGATTTGGAAACCGGCAATAGCAAGAAGCGGCGCAAAACGGATGAGGATGAAGCAGTCAGCAACAAGCGATTCGAGTCTGAAGGAATGCAGCAAATGAGCGACGAACAAATGGATACAGCGCCTTCACCGTCTTCAAAGACCATGTCTCGTCGCATGTCAACTACTAGCACCGTTGACACGCTCCCTGCTTACGATGAGTTGAGATCACCCGCATATACCGAGACTGATGCCAATTCACCGCGACCATCACGACCAAACAGCGCCTGGCAGTCACGCCTGATTACATCTACTTCTGGTCTCAGTGTCGCCATGAGCCAGGAGAGTCTGCGCAGTCTCAAATACTGTCTACAATGGCTTCGCTGGGCCAATGATCACATTGCCCGTGTGATTTCAGCCTTGAAAACTACCCTTGATGAGTACGAAAAGGTACCTGACGGACATGGCGAACAGGCTGATCCTGAATCTCGCTCTCAACTTGCTGCTCGCATCTCAACCCTCAAGGGCGATGTCCTCAGAACCCTGCGAGAAGCCATCAATACTGTGTCCAAGTACGCAGGGGGCGCATTGCCCGAAAACGCACGAATCCTTGTGCGACGTCATCTCACCAGTCTGCCCCAACGATTCCGTGTCGCCACCATGACCGACAGGAATGCCGGGCAACAAGACAGCGAGACTGCTCTAACTGAAGGTGCACACAAAGTTTTGGTCTTGGCCAAAGAAGGCCTGGACATGGTTGTTCAAGTAAGTGGTGTCGTAGATGGAACAATTGTCAGCGCTGAGCAATGGCTCGAGCGTATGGGCAAACGAAGAGCCCAAGAAGATGAGAAGCCAATGCTTCCTCAAACTGAGGTTAATGGAGATGTGAAAATGGGTTAATTGGAAACGAAAACTGACCTGGGTTTCCAATATCACGAGGAGCTCAATTATTTCCTTGAATGACAACGATCAGTTGGTGATGAGCGAGTTGGATTCTGGCGTTTGGTTGGATTTGTAGCAACGAATATGAGCTGCTTTCAGCGTCAATTGGCGTCTGATTTGATGTACGGGTCGGAACAACACAGTACCGACTATTTAAGACTATTTGGATGCAATTCAATCACTCAATCATGGCACCTTCAAGATCAAGATATTCCACCCCTCGAGTCAAAGCTTGTCAGCATTGTATAACCGCCAAAGCAAAATGTGATCGCAAAGAAACTTGCGGACGATGTGCCTTGCGGAGTCTAACATGCAGCTATCCTGGGAGAGCTCGAGAAGTGACCGTAGACTCGCAGCCTAGGGACGCGGACTGTGAAAACTCAAACACGTCGGACACTCTAGACTTTGAACAGAGCGAGCTCCAAGACAGTCCTGGCCTTCACTTTGATACACTAGACCTTGTGTGTCCGATCAACAGCGACGACATCAAGAATCGATGGCTCAACTCGTATGTTCCTCTGCCTGGACAATCGCCCAAGAACTACAGCCAAAGCGTCATCAATTTTGTCTATCGAATGCTCAAATCGTATGCCTCGACAGTAATTCGAGGTCGTCTGCCACCATTCATCCATCCTTTGCAGCAATCATTGGTGCCACTCTCGACCTGCTTTACTCTGGTGCGAATATGCGACCCTCTGCCTGGCAACGTGAGTATCGCCGCAGATATCCTCCAGCGAGAAATGACTAGGCTTTACGAAGAGCGAGAGACGTATGAAGGCATCCATCTTCTTGGAGTGTTTCAAGCGTACCTCATTTATTCCATGGTTCTCTTCTTTCACTTGGGACCTTCAATGCCATTTCTTCGTCAGGCAATGATCAACTTGCAGGAAATTGCATGCGCGACCTCTCGTCAAGGGCTTGTATGTGCGGCAGAACAACGAGGCGCCCTACCGAAATGGGAATCATGGATTATGGCCGAGGCCAAGAGACGAACACTGTACACCATGTACTTTCTGGATAACGTGTTGTCGGCTCATGATGGTATCACCACATATCTGGGAACTGAGTTGAGGGGACTCTACTCGCCATCGAGCAAGTATCTGTGGCAAGCTGATCGGAATGGATGGGAACAAAACTACAACTCTCATCTGGCCGAATGGGGAAGTGACCCTTTTCGACTGGATGAATTGTGGCCATTTCCAGATGGAATGAGTGAGGACGACATAAAGCGCCAACGACGGAGGGTAGATCGATGGTTGGAAGATGTTGATGAATTTGGGACAATGTTGTATGCAGCCTCGAGCTGTACTCATGGAGGGTAGCGCTTTGACTTGACCGAAACAACTCGGGTCGTCAGATCACACAGCCTTACCTCAGGCTTGATAGGGTGTCAAAATGTTCTCATTAAAGGTGCCCTAAACTCATACCAAGGTACTCAGTCTTTGTATCACTCAGATCGACGCCCTAGCTTGCCAAGATCAATCCTCGTCCAAATCGGCCAACTCTGTATAGCCGTTAAACATGTCATCCAAGAACATTTTTTGCCCAATTACGCCACAGGATCACCGTCCCTGACCCTCGCCTTGAGTCATTGCAGCGACCTCAACCAAGGGAAGCCCTGTAACAGAAACAAAGTTCAGACCAGCCGTTAGTGGCGTTGATCGTCGACGGTTGGCTCCCCGGCGATCCACTAGTTGGAAGCTTGACTCTCAGATATCAAGGATTCATCGCCTCCCGTCGACCTGCATCTTCATTTACAATGAATTCGGGCTCTTCCACGATATGTGGAATGCAACAGGTCCCGATTCGAATCGAAATGCCCCTCCTGGGGTTGTTCCCGATTACAACAGCCCTGAAGACGTTTACTGGACGTTGAATATTGTCTTGACGACGATATGTGTATTCTTTATTACACTCTTTTTTATAGTACGAATTTATGTCAAGGGAACAATTAGCCGGAATTTTGGATCCGAAGATTGTATGTCTACGTCTCATGTCAAACAAAGCTAACAGTTTAGGGACGTGTGTAATAGCATTTGTATGACTGGCTCTCAATGTCTGGCTCATGTCTGGCTATTGCTAACCTTTAGATTACCGCCATCATGTACTGCGTCACCTGTTTTATGAGTACGTCTATTCTCTTTTCGCTGCGTCACTAACAAAGTAGTGGCCCGGTATGGAGCAGGTTACCATGCTTGGGAGATTCGCAAACCAGAATATTATAACTGGCTAAAGGTGAGCAGCCCAAGTGTAACCGATCGATCTAACAAGTCAGTGGTTCTATGCCAGTACGGTTGTCTATATCCCGGCTGCCTTTTTCACCAAAGCGACCATTTTGCTACTGATGGCACGAGTTTTTGCTGTTGAACCACGAGTCACAAAGGGAATCAAGATCTTGATATGGGCTTTGTTGGTGGCATACATTCCGATTCAGATACTTCGAATCGTCAACTGCTACCCCATTCGGACATATTGGGACCCAGATGTCAGAAACGCACGGTGTCTCAACCAGCGAAAGATCTTCTTTTCAGATCTATCGCTGTCGATTGTTACGGACTTGGTCATTCTGTTGATCCCGATACCGTTGACTTGGAAACTCCGAATGTCGATAGGCAAAAGAATCAAGATTGTGTTGCTTCTGGGGGCTGGTGGGATTGCTACAGCCTTGACACTCTTTCGTGTTGCCAAGGCGGTAGACTTTTTGAACTCGGATGATATCACGGTCGATTATACGCCGATTGGCATTCTAACGTATGTTTGTCGGCCTAGTAATGCTTGTCTAACGATTGTAGGGCTCTCGAGATAACCATCGGCTTTGTCTGCGCCTGTCTTCCGTCTCTGAACCTCCTGATCGAGCATCATGTCCGTAAACGTAGACGAGCACGGAACTCGAATTGGCCGCGCGATCGAACACGGACATCCCTGTTCAAGAAGCGTTTCCGATGGATTAGTTCGTCTACAGAACACATGCCCTCTCGACCGAATGGGCCTTCAGATGGAATGATTGACTTGGACGTGGAAATGGCCATGTTGACAGGTCAACCTGTACGGTTACGAACGGGACGAACAGCCAGTGCAGGGTCTCACGATATCCGGCCACTTGACCATCGACTTAATTCTGGCGACGGACGAAGAGAGGGATGGCTGTCTCAGGATCGGGACGAGCAAGACGAGGTACAGGACAGCAAATTCATCATGCGCATGGTGGAGGAATCAAGAGCACGAGCAGACGAAGGAGCCAAAGAATCATGGTGTCCCGTCTGGGATGGACCGAGGGATCCCATGGCAAGTCAAGGAAGTTGGAAGTTTAGCGTGCGGTCGCATTAGAGCAGCGTATACCCAGGTATGTAGAATTGGTCATGATAACGACAGCTTCCATCCAAATTTGTGAATAATCTCCCTCCAGTCTTGGTTTGTGCCCGATACCTGAAGATCTCTTGTATGCCAGATCAGCTTGAGTGCATTCCAAACAGCAGATATGTTGCTAATCGGCCATTTACTATCCATCAACATGAAGTGATCCAACACCACCTTTCGCTGTTCATCTGAGGAGCATGCACAGCCTGCCAAGAACAGTGGCCACATTGGGAATGATCTCCGAGTCTGCCCTTCAACGATGATATCGGAGAGACAGGAAAGAAGAGATTCGTGGAGGGCCAGAATTGATTGGTGGGTGATGGCTGTGTTGTAGCATACGAGGCGGAGGTAGATTTGGGCTGCAATTCTAAAAGACTCGGCGCTTTGCAAGAGGTAGGCGTCTGTGCCCTGAAAAGAGAGGTCTTGGAGTCGGCGTTCAATTTCTTGGCCTGTTGTGTACAGTTGATCCTTGGATATGTCGTGGGTGGACAGCGATGATATTTCATTGATGATGTCGACGAGATCCATTGAGCAACCAATCTGTTCATCAACCAGATTTCGAGAATGCGGGAGTGTAGCTTCGACTCTGGCCAGCCCAGCCATTGCCTGGTGTAACGAGTCCTGGTGGGTAGGTTGCGTAGTCTCCATGAGAATATAACGGAACCGGAAATATTGAAGCACGAATTCAGCTACATTGGGGTCGATACTGTTTCCGAAGCTCTCAAGCAGAGCGAGTGCGCCTTGAAGATGACGGAGCCATGTCGGACACGATCCATGTGCGATTTCGAGAGATGCCAAAAGAACACAAGTGAGAAGATTACCCTCACTGCCTTGAGAGTCTGGAAGAGCGTGCTGTAGTTCATGGAGAGCTCGGACCTTGTACTGCATTGATAGAGCGCGGTAGTCTCTTCCGTCTGGGACAATATTTTGTGCCCATTCTGCTGCGCTCATGGCTAGGACTGCTGAGAACAAAGGGCCTTGGAACATTCGGGGAATGACTGATGTACGGAACCCATTCCGGCTTGTATCCACGTAGACTCTGCTCCTAGAAATGACCTCGACATCTAATCTGTTAGCGGGATAAATCATGGTGAGGATACATACAATACTGCACGAGAGCTTTCTCAACCGACCGTCCTGACTCAAAGGCAAACGGTGATAAACTGCGAGGGACAGATTCCTGCTTCCAAGCAATCCTTCCGTTACTCGAATTACAAACAGCAACGAGTTCTTGAGGTGAGAGATTCAGAAAACTATGGCTCTGGTTGTCACTCGGGACCAGATAGTGGTCAGAAGCTGCCACGATAAACTTTAGCGGATTCGATGCTGAAGCTGGACTCGGAAATACACAGTCATCTCCACTTCTTTGACACCTTTGACAAGTTGGTTTCTCCTCGTCACATCTTCGCTTTCGTCTTCGACAGTTGAAGCAGCCGTCTCGGCTCCGAGACATGATGCATTGCGGATGATGTTAGCTGAGTGTTGGTGGGGAACGGATGGACTTCCGATCAATGCCACGTGACGGCCGTTACATGCATTAGCTTTATGTTTCTATCTTATTACATACCCTGATACTCCGTAGTCTATCTTTGATCATCTAGTGACGTCTGTTCTTGGTTCAGCAGTGGACTTTCGTTACCCTGCAGCCACAGCGGAGACGGATATTAACCGGCCGTACCAATGCATCATGACGATCACAGGCTTCTCTTATGGATATACAGATCCACGCCGCATTACTGTAGTCCGTACTACCCTACTCATCAATCTCAATACAGCATATTTCCCTCAATTTACTTAATACCAACTCAATGCTCCATGGCCACATCCCGACGCTTCTCCGATAGTGGAGGGTTAGCCCGCAGTGGGGTTCTCGGAGTCATACTCGGTCGACATACGGAGGCTAAGACGCCGCAATTCTTCTCACTTACACCAAACTCCTCCCCGTCAACTCAACGCCCTCCATAGCCTTCAACATGGCTAATGATCACATCCTCACCCTGTCATGCCCTGACAAGTCCGGCATCGTCTATGCCGTGACTGGCATCTTTGCCGCCAACAAGCACAACATTCTCGACCTCCAGCAGTTCTCCGATCCCGTCTCCGAGCGCTTCTTCATGCGTGTGCACTTTGGCCCTACCGAGTCCGAGTCCACCGAGCACCTCGTCGAGGCTTTCGACAAGCTCGCTGCCGAGTACAAGATGGACTACGACATCCGTCCCGTCGCCCGCAAGACCCGCGTTCTTATCATGGTCTCCAAGATCGGCCACTGTCTCAACGACCTGCTCTTCCGCATGAAGACCGGCCAGCTGCGCATGGACGTCCCCGTCATCGTGTCGAACCACCCCGACTACGCCGCCCTCGCCGAGAGCTACGGCATCGAGTTCCACCACCTGCCCGTCACAAAAGACACCAAGGCCCAACAAGAGGGCCAGATCCTCGACCTCTGCAAGAAGCACGGCATTGAGCTCATCGTCCTCGCCCGCTACATGCAGGTTCTGTCCCCGACGCTGTGCGAAGCCATGTCCGGCCGCATCATCAACATCCACCACAGTTTCCTGCCTTCCTTCAAGGGTGCCAAGCCTTACCACCAGGCGTACGAGCGCGGTGTCAAGATTATCGGAGCGACTGCTCACTTTGTCACTGCTGATCTGGACGAGGGTCCTATTATCGAACAGCGGGTTGCTCGTGTTGATCACAGCATGAACCCCAAGGAGTTGTCTGAGGAGGGATCTAATGTTGAGAGCCAAGTTCTTGCTGCTGCTGTGCGGTGGTATGCTGAGAGGAGGTTGTTCCTCAACGGCCACAAGACTGTAGTCTTTAATTAAAAAGTTTGATTGCTTGTAGAAGGGTTGTGTAGTAAAAGTGCTTGTGAATGTAAATGCTAGCCTCCAAACGACTCCAGACTCGGCGTGTATGGAGGGATAGCGAACGAGGGATCACCAATCCCCGAATAGCTCAGAAGAGCGTTCGGCTGTAACTAATATATGACACCGAAAGGTCACTTATTCGATCCAGGTTTCGGGGATTTCTTTTGCTGGTTGGCATCTGGTGTTGTCGAGTATATCATGACATCTCAACTTTTTGGTGTCGCCTATTAAAACACACCCAACTACCACCAACAGCCACTGAAACATGTGAGATCCCTCCGGGGGCTCCTAGCGGAGGGCTCTTCCTCGCTGCGCTCGCACTTGTGAATTACATGCAAGCAACTGGACAGCAAAAATTATACTTAGAGCAAATGTGGAAGATGCAAAAAATGAGTTCCCCGAAACCTGGATCGAACAAGTGACCTTTCGGTGAGATGCTTAACAATTACAGCCGAACGCTCTTCCAGCTGAGCTATTCGGGGAGATCTCCGAAACCGGAGGAATAGCCATTGGACTTGGTTGGGAGTGGAAGTGTAAATTGTACCTATACGCAGCGCATCGTCATAGCATAATTAATAGTCAGTTTGCGCTAATCTGACCAGCATGAAGATTGAATTCGAGAACGGAGAATTGCAGACAGTATTGTCGCAAAGCTTGTCAGAAACAATTACACAAGATGGGATGAAACAAACCCCGCGTCATCCGTGTCACAATGCGACGCCTCAACACCATGCCTGCATTTGAGGATACCAAACACTGCATTCAGTCTCATGCACCAACACCCGCACATCTCACTCACAGCCCATACCTTGCACAGCATCCAGTCCACTTATACCCAACTTTCCTCGCCGATCGCCATGGCTACTCCTCTGATTGTCAGAGCCATCCCCGAGTAGCTCAGCTGGAAGAGCGTTCGGCTGTAACTGTACCGTCACCGAAAGGTCACTTGTTCGATCCAGGTCTCGGGGATTCATTTTTGCTGTCATTGCATCAGACACTCTGGCGTCTCACCTAACAACTCTCACAGTCCTTCCAACCTCTCCTCTCTCAACCTGTTCAACTCTGCCCCTAACCTTCTTCCAAACCTCCTCAGCAACCTCTTCCACACTCCCGCCCGCATCAACTACCACAAGATCCTCCTCCTCCTGTGTCCAGTCCTCACCCCCATCTAGTCCAAGTTCCTGCGCCGCAACATCTTTTCCGCCCATACTGAGACCCCAGAATAATTCCCGTACACGTTTCTGCATACCAGATCGTTCATAGACCTCTCCACCCCAACCACCTCGAGCTTGAGCTTGCTCTTCGGTCAGATCGAGGAACAAGACAAGATCTGGCCGGGGAAGGCCGCGTTCTGGTGCTCGTGCCCAAGGGAGTGTCAGGGAGGGGTTTTGCTTGGCGGCTGAGTAGACTATGCCTGAGTGATAATACCGGTCGCACACAATTGTAGTACCAGAGGCGAGTAGAGATTGGATTTGTTTGCTAAACAGTCAGAATTGAAGTGTAGCAGACCACCTTACTCACACAGCTTCCCATCTGTTTGCGCTGAACAACAAATGAATGACATGATCATCCATCTCGACATCACTCTTGAGATAAGCGTCAATCATCTGCCCAATAGGTGTAGTCCTGTCTAGAAAACATGAGCCTAATTCATCACTTGTTCAGTGACTTACCAGGAAATCTCATAACCTTGACCTTTTTACCCTCCTCGACAAATCTCTGCTCCAACAGTTTCACCTGTGTAGTCTTTCCACTTCTGTCCAACCCCTCCAAAATAATGAATGCGCCTCGAGTTGAATCATCCGCTGTATCAGAGCTCGCAATCGCGGCTGTAGCCAAATCGTTGATTGAAGCCATGATGGTTGATGAGGGGAAGTGGATTGCTGACGAAATATTCACACTGTTTTGGTTAGTGGTTCACGTGGGACACAGTGCGGCAGAAATCAGATCATAATTTACACTCAGAACCAAGACATTCAGACAGTCAGTAATCAATTAATACCCAGACAATAATGCAATCACAAAACTATAGCCCCAGCTCTTGGTAGCCTAAGAAGAAAAGTAACGCCGGCCAAACTCCACCATCCGTATCCATATCCATAGCCATCCATTCCATCATTCATTCCATCCGTATCCATTACCATAACAGTTCATGACTTGTTCATGCCTCATGCCTATACAGCTTCATCATCTGCGCTACCACTTTCCCATAACTCAAAACTTTCTCCTGTTCCTTCAATTGGTTCCAAAACTGCAGCCTTGCTTGAACCTTCTGTGGGCTTGGCCATCAAGCTGTCGATGTCTTCTGTTGAAGGATCGATAGGCTTTTCGACCACAGTCGCAAGCGCAGGCACAGGCGCATTCACCTCTGGCTCATCTTCAGGTACAAAAATGACTGATGTCTCATCACATCCTTCAGCGTAGAAGTCGGCGGTGTTCATTTCTCCCAATGCGACACGTTCTTTCTCAACAATCATTTCGTCAGCTTTTGGTGCGCGACGGGTTTGAGAAATGTCATCAGGTGGAGGAACATTTTCCTTATCGCGACCCTCTGCACGGTCTCTGTTGAGTTTTCTTTGGCTCTCCTCGTCGGATGAAATGTCAAGCACACACGTGCTGTGTTGAAGGAGGTTGGTCATCTCTTGTTCGGGTGTGTCCTCGTGAATGTCAAAGAACCAGCTAGCCTTCATGTCTGGCTCATGCAGAGCAGTGATGGGTTCCTTCTTAGCGCCATAGCCAGGAATAGTACCCTTGAGAGCAGCATCGAGAGAAAAAGGGGCGGCTGATCCAAGACTGAATGAAGGAGGATCAACACGGGTGTAGGGACCAGCAGTGCGGCGCCGGCTAGATGCGATACCAGATCGCTTGCTTCGGGTGGGAGATCGACCAGCGGGAGCATAAATGGGAGAAGACTTTGAAATGCCAGAGCTGAGTTTGGCGGGTGATTTAGGTTGAAGAGTGCGTCGGGTCTTGGGGCTCGTGAGGCGATTAGGAATGGGAGATGCAGATACAGGTGCAGTAGGTGTAGGCTTGAGGATGAATGCAGACGGTTTGAGGATGCTGTCCTTTAGGATGTCCTTGTCCTTGGAACCTTTTGATCGCTTGGCAAAAGAAACAGGATCGACATTTTCAGAATCATCGGTATCAATCAATTCAGCCTTTCGTTTACCACCAGTTGGCAAAGCTAACCATGTCAGTGAAGCCCAAACACTCCGCATCTCCACATACCATTCTGCCTGTTCTTGAGACTTGTCAAGGTCTGGAGACGAGTCCCATCAAGGGGAGCAAATGGTTGACGAGTGACAGTAGCCATGATGGACCCAGCAGCGAGTGAAGTTATTGTTTATTGTTATCGCGTGAGTCGAACGTGTAAATGAGTGAAGACGATGATGAGTGAAAGTGGGAGAGAGCGGGTAGAAAAGAGGTGCCAAAGGTGGGTTCTGCTGCGGAGGGCGCGTGGAGAAGATCGGTAATAAGGGAGCTTCAGCGCGAAAGTGGGTTCCCTCAGGGCGTCGTGCCTTGGACGTGAGCGCGGACGTGACGGGCGGCCACTAGAAGCAGGTCACTAGAATGCCTACAGATGGCAGTGGGCCGACAGGTATGAAACAGAATGCAGATTCGCGACCGTGTTAATTAGCAGTGCAAGGAATTGATCGTCGATGTCAGAGAGCTTTGGACATTCTCGCATTAGACAGTCAAGATAAGGCCATCTCTGCCTGAGGTGTTTTCCCCTCAATCAATGCAAGTTGGTCACCGCTAAGCACTTTTCCAAAATGATTCGCTCAATGCAACATGCCTTGGCCTTGTGGGACGTCCAAAACTCCACAAGCGTCAACCCAGTTCGCTCCATGCCATGTCCAATCGTCGCGCTGAGCGCCAATGCAAGGGAGATTTCAGATGCAGGATGAAGACATTTAATGTAACGCGAGTTCGTGTTCCTTGATCTGTGAGCCCGTACAAGCCTGAACTCAATGCCCAAGTTGTCTGCCCGAACTCGTTGTACCAGCCAGCTATGTGCATGGCCGCCAATATGCGACCATGGTCTCATCACAACATTGGCAGACACCGAATTCCAATTGGTCGTCGTCTTTCAGCTGATCTCACCGATCGCCAACCAGCTACTGCCTCCACTGAAACGGGTCCCTGTTAAGTGTAACTTTATCCTGGCTTGTTACTATTAAAGGCCAGACCACCCGCGATCTCTCGCGTCGTGTCCGTGTCGAACCCCTCTCGATGATACTTGTGTGCAACGCCAATGCATCGAGCTGCAAGTCGGAGGCTGGGAGGCGGGACAGTAACATTCGCTCGGCGTTTGCCACACATTTGACCTGGTCGCATGCATAGCCTGCCAACTCAGAGACCATATGTGACCGTAGTCTGGACGCACCAATGCTCAAGTCACAATACTACCGCCGTGGTCGCATAAGGTTGCAGTTGAGATATATCTATTGTAAGCCCCTATGAAGTGATAATACTACAGTCGTGTCTGAGGTTGAATCATAATAATATTCCATTGTCTGGCCTCTTGACGTCGCCGCTTTCCTCGTCCTCCTCACTTGTCCTCATGAAGATGGTGTGGCCCAGGATTTCCCGACCTACTCGGACCTTGCTCATCATCTTCTAGCATGTGTTGTCGCGGTGGTTTGGTCCGGACCACTGTATCGTGGTGCAAATGATGAGCTGAAGGAAATGCTCCCGGCGTCTTTTCGTCTTGCCGAAGCAGATGATCAGGACTGGCTCGGTATGTTGCAACTTGATCGAATCCAATGTCGTGATTGGTTTGGGTCTCATTCGTCTCGCTTGCGTCCTGAAACAAATCGTGTCGATGAACTTCAGGTGGACTGGCAGGCGCCTTTGTATCGGTTCGAAGTTGATGGATTGACGGAGGATACACAGGAGCAGAAGTGTCATCCTTCAACCGGTGAGTTGCGTTGGTTCGATATGGTCCTTTTGGATCTTTGGAGAGGTCGTGGCTGTGGTCAAGCGTTGCATCGGTGGGTGCCACTGGATCTCGAGCAATTGATCTCTCCCGGGACTTGCTTCGGCTGCTTGCAGATGAGGTTGGAGACGTGCACTCGGATGAACCTTCGGGAATACATGGAAGGCTTGCATCAGGCTCCGTATCACAAGTGGTGACCTTGCTGTGCGATCTAGAAGTGCTCACGGATGTGGTCATTGAGGGTTCGGTCTCATACCCACAGCAAGAGCGTCTCCGATGATGTCCATGATTGATGAGTTCGTGCTCGATTTGAATGAGGGTATCATATGGATAGCAGCAGCCCCGTAAATTGTCTTCGCTTTGAGTTCCTGCGATGTTGTAGAGATCGCGAACCTTGGTACGCAGATTGGAGATCAAGCCACCATATACTAGAAATGTTAGAGTGTTTGACTTGCAAGGGGACACTTACGAGGCAAGCAGGCAGCGAATTGCACGCAGGGGAGAGAAACGGCCGGGTTGTTCAGAGGTTTCGACTAGTATTCCTCTTGTGTGTCGACGATTCCTTTCTTGCAGATATTGAATCTGACACGGCCATTCGGGGGTGAATCATATTCAAACGCCTTGTCCAGAGCATCCTCGTAGCTCTTTTTGGACCGACCGTAAACAATGCAAGGGCAGAGAAATGTTTCCCATAGGATGTTGCATGGGGCGAGATCCTTATCATCGTACAGCCATTGTCCAGCGAATGGCTTCTCCATGGTGTATAGTGAACGACAGGCGGCGAGGGGCAAGGAAAAGAATGATGATAATGCAGTGATAAAAGTGTGAAGATGATGAAGAGTTTGAGGGGCGTGATGAGAAGAGAGGTGTTGAGTGAAGTGCATGCAAACGGCAGGTGAACACTGTCGCGTTGCTTCCTGGGAACGTGGTGATGCCTTCCTAAGGACAGCAAAGTCACGGGAGCAAATGAAATGGAAGGAGCTCATTGTGAACCCCTCAATCCTCGATTTTCATCACCCGCCAACTATTATCCAGCTTCATTCATCTCCATCCATCGATTCATCAGCACAATCATCAGTCCCCGTCATCGTCCTTCATCAATTCCCATCACCATTCAACGGGCTCTTCACAAGTGGGAATATTAGGCTCTCATTCACAAGGCATACCCTCAACATTGACACCATCTCCCATCATCATCCATGTTCCGACTCCCGATGATAAATCCCATCATCTCCCTACCACCAATCATCACTGCTCTTCAATTGATCCATCATTTCCCAAGCGGGATGTCGACTGGGTAGCCACAAACTGCGGCCTGCAGTTGCCGGCAAAGTTTCTGAGCTCACATTACAGCACACTGACTTGAGCTGCACTAGGATCATATTGCCATGAATGACAACCAACCTGGCAATCCTGAAACGTCATCAGGCAAGAGCAAACACACCAATACCCAAGCGTTGTAGTTGAGTTACGCTTGCGAGCACGATCTGAGGTTTGCTCGCAGGACAGCCCTCTCAATACAAGATCATGAGCTGACTCAGTACCAGGATGACGATAGATGTTCGAGCAGATGGCGGCGAGACTGAGAGCGCTGTATTTCACCAGATTACAATGTGAATGCGGAGGTCACAGAAACCGAGGTACCGCCGCCAATTTGTGTTGCTAGGAGTTTACTGATGGGACTCAGACCTGCCCTTAAGATTGCTCCATGGCCGACACGACTGGCCCCTCTCGCAAGATGACTGCTCGTGCATCAGCGGCTGGGGTAAGTGGACTGAGAGCGCTTTTTTGACCTGGCATAGCTAGGGTCTTGGCTGATCAGAGCATCAAGTTCCCTTCGAAACATCTCAAGGTTCTTCAAGCAGGTGGTATCTCGGTCATGGCTAAGCACTATGTAAATCTGCCCGGCCACCATTGATTCGCATACTAACAGTCCAAGGCTACTTTTGCAACCCCAGAGGTATCAGTACCGCTTCACTCCATATTACACGCCGATGTTATCTGCAGTTGAGGCCTGTGGCTGAGAACTCAACAGCACACAGAACTTAGCACCCCGAGGGCAACGAAGAATGCTTTCATGCCTTGCTCGTTTTCGAAGTCGAGGAGAATAAACCCATGCGGCTCGCTATTCGAATATTGCCCCTCTTGTAAATCTACAGCAAACCGCTTCACAGGACAAAGTCCGCCCTCGTTCGACCCTCCTACCTCCTTGCCCCTTGAACCGTCTCTGACGCTATCCCGACTCGGGTTGCAAGTCCCTTCTCTCAGCTTGGTTCCGCCATTCAATTTCCTATGTAGTTATGTGCCTATCATACCGGACCGCTTGGCTAACTGAGGATACAGACTGTGCGGTATTTGGAACGCTCTGTGAGATCAGCTATACCAATTTGTTGACAGTTAGCAACTCTGCCCAGAAGTACTGCCCGATGTGTCGCCTGGACAGCTGCTGATGAGATGCAGCAACACCTCTTTGAACATCGATCAACTGTGACTGGCCTTATGACCACAGAGATAAGGACTGCTCATGACCAGCGGTTGAAAGGGAGTAGGCCCGCAATGCTGCAGCAAGCACCTGGCTACAGCTGAACTTTTACTGTCTGAGAAACAACACGCATTCCCCTTCCAAGGATGTGGCTACACATGTCAGGCTGCTGCACGTGCTGCCACAAGTTTCGATGTCCCTGGGGAATGCGCTGATTAGATGTAGACACACCCCGTCCAACCATGTTCAACTCTGGCTCGTCTTTCGGCCTAAGCGAATTCAGCTACTTGCCGATTACCAGACGACCCTCGATGGTGCTTCTGAGAAGATCCACGATAAGCAACCCCGCTACATGTGAGAGGACCATCAGACCCCTACCTAGGACCATGTTCTTCTGGAGGGAAATCTGATCATGAGATACAGTTGCTTGATCGACGACAAATTTCCTACCGACTCAAATTTCGCACGAAAGGCCGTCATGATAGTATGCGCTCATTGGGACATACGAGAAAGACGACACCCATATACTGTAAGCGATCGATTGGTCTCTGGACATACCTACGTTGATAGGATGACAACACTTACCACCACCAGTCAGCCCAGACAACTGCCATGTGCCTTACGGGCTGCTCAAACCCTCATTATGGCTTCCTCGACCTCAATTGACGAAGGGGCTAACGATAGCCCAGTGGCGACACAAATACGATACCACCGAACTTGGGCTTCTCTTCTTCATGTTGACTGACATTCAACAGCCATGCAAGACACGAACCAATTCTGTGGGACCATCAAACCCACGGTGCTGAGGGTGACATCACGCAAGGGATCGATACCAACTCGGTGCCCAAAAGCTTGTATAGCTCGGAACGATGATTGAACTCTCATGCCCCTTCAAGAAGCTCTCGATGTCCGGGCCGTCAAGTTTGACCAGAGGCGAGTCAGGGTCAGCGCAATTCAGTACTAACAGCCTAGTGAATCAAAGATGCTCCTCACCGACTTGTGCAACATTTTCAACCCTATAATCCCTCGGTCTCAGTCGCCAAGGAGAGTCGATGATACCTTAACCCCATTTTGATCGATGGACAGGCGGCCTCCACAGCTTCGGACTACGCATATTGACCTTACGACCAACGACCAACCGGCGCCGGACACACTCCTCTAGCCTTTGCCCTTGGAAACCTTGAAGGGCGATGATGGTATGTTGAAGAGGACCTCGGCGATCGGCTTCGACCTCGAGTTAGGAATATCGACTACACTGGCCATGCTGTGCAAGTGGCTTGAATAATACTGGAACAGATAAACATGCGGTTTACACAGTCTTTCACTTGGTCACGAATTTTGACTTGACGACTGACATCTAATCGCTGCATCAGAAGGTCTCCGAGTCTTCGCTCCGCCGAGTAGCCACGAACAGGCACCGAGAGTCAGTCAAAAGGGCGTGACATTCGTCATTAGTCTTGGACCATGGCACATGGCAGTGCCGGTGACGACTGCACTATGATACTCTGTAAGTGTTCCTGAGGCTCTCACATTGCCTTGGTACGATGTCGGCTGATAGAAATGAGCACCCAAATTGCTACACTTGCTTCCAAGTACCGACTTGACCATCGACTTGTGGCCGTTGTATCACAAGCTCCCCAGTGTCCATGAGGCACTAAGGGTAGGTTGAAAGCAGCAGGTAATCACAATTTTTTCGAAGCTTACCATCAGCGCGGCCCAAACTACTCAACTCTTCTGTGTACCCTGTAGCTGCTGTTGAAGAATACTTATGATATGTCTAGACATGGCGACGACCAACATGAAACGATCCCGAACCACCAGAATCTGTCGATAATCCTACCCTGCAGCTGACCTCGAAAGGAACTGAAGAATGTTAAACGATTGATACCGGCCTCATATGAATGTCAGTACACAATCCAATGGCCATGTCAGACACTTGATGCCGGTAAAACACGGATTTTGGCCACTCGAACCAGGAATCTTCCATTGACATTCAACGCTAGCTATTGGGAAAATCTGTATCATCAAGCCCAACACTTGCTCGAAGCACTACACGAAGTCAAGGTCATCCACGGCAATCGACATTGACTTTCCAAATGTTTATAGAGCAGCCAGTGAGTACAGTCCACACAAAGTTGCAAATCCCGTATAATGCTGATGAATCATTATGCGTGGGTGAGAGCGATCGTCGAGTAACGGCCCTCGACCTTTAGCCACCTTTGGTTCCGATTTCATGTCGGACGTTCGCAGAGCAAGGCAAATGACTCTAATTATCTCCCACCCGCTGAGAACGTGTCATGGAAACTGAAAAGAAGTTGGGAAAAGGCCTGCGTTTGTTGCTTTAAGTTTGCAATGCTGACGATGCTAACACCCCCGAGTTACATGGGCTGCGACGCCAGCAACAAGTGCATTGCAGGACCTTCAGCGTTTCTCGACTGAATGATTTGCCCTGTTCTGCTATCTACCGCTTCCGATACGTCATCTGCCGTTCACACCCAAAACCTGGAGGGTGCTGAGCTGTCTAGACTTGGCGCCTGATATGAAGAGGTTCCCTTCAACCACCGCCTCCGTGATCTCGACCTTGACATTGAACTTCAACCGTTGAGTCAGATACACATAACCCTATACATTCCGCAGGAGACACTGACGTCAGTCGATTGGACATGGCGGTTGGGATTGACTACAGGTCTACCTGCCCATGTAGCAGCAGCCGGCGACATTTTCCACGTACGCCGTTGAACCTATCCCAGATTTCGTGACAGGGCCGTGTCCTAATGGTCTCTTTAGCGATAGCTGCTCGAACCCATTGTCCATCCGGTCCTCGTTTATCTGCACTCCTTACCATCTTTGTAAGTTTCAAGCGGTTGACTTGCGCCGCTGCTTATACATCTGGCAAGCTCAAGCTGACCATTCCAGTTCAGCTCAATATCAGATCCAACCTTACGGTCTGCGCAGTTGATGGCTGGAATATTTCGGGACGACTCAAGTGAAGAAGCGGCGTCTATTACAACCAAGGATGTTGTCAGTTGACACGAAACTCATAGATTCCAACCATTTCCCTCGATTTCTTGAGACTCGAATGCATGGGGAAGGCTGATGCCTCGCACCGAAACAAACCTGGCGGCCAATCAGCTGAACACTCTGCCTTTGGCTTGAGATACGAACCTCGAACCCCCCTGCTCTCTTGATCCTGGTGAGCCCTTGGTCACTCTGGTCTTTTCATCAGTACCGACAGTCGAATTGGGTCACCTTCGAAGATATACGCAACTCATTCTAGAGGCTTTCAGGTCGAGGAGTCTGTAGAAACTCGAGCGCAACGTTGATAATGTGCCGGACGAAGATGGAAGATCGCCTCTAATTCGAACAGCCTGTGCGAATTCCTTCGACACGATGATTTCCAACGAATACACCGAGGTTGTCTTGCAATCCAAGCGCAACGGCTTAGACACCAGATAAGGCGGCTGCATTGTACACACTCAGTAAGACTGCAGTGCGTATCGACTTTGATGCCTCCGGGACTCCGTCACCAGACTGGCCTGATCAGGTGAAGGCGCGTGGTTTTCCCACTGGAGCGCTTTGAGTGTCTATAAATCACCAACCAATGCAGATGTTTGGGCACTGACTGCCTGTAGTTACGCTGACGTCAAGCATGGGCCAGGCTGGATAGCTCCGCGTGTCGATACCAACTCGGGCTTCTGATCTGCGCATTGGGTTCTGTCAGCTCTTCCAGCATTCATGGGGCTGAGATCTCATCGAGTTTGCGCCGTTCAGGTCAAACGGCGATGTCGTCCACACTCTACACCGTTCTGGCTGCCACTGCAAGTCACCAAACCGCCATAACTGAAGAACGCCGATTGAGTGCCAACATACGATGTCAGCAAGCTAAATTGGAGCTGAGATTTGCGTCCTATGCTACGAACTCAGTCGTTCTGTATGCGCTGTTGGATCTTGTTACCTGTCTCCGGGCGTTGCCAGATGCATCAGAAACCGATACGTGCTCGTGGTAGTTCTCAGTACGACTGACATGACACAAGCCGAGCCAAGTCTCCAGGTATTGGATTCACCAGCATTCAAGACGCTGACTGATACCCCAAATATTTGCCGCGCGGGCTGCCTCATGCAACGTCAAATGACACCCGAGCTCACATTCGATGCGTCGAACCATCTCTTTGAGCAGTCATTCGCCATCCAGCGCTGGCCATTGCAGTGAGAACGTCCGGGCTCTTCAATCTCATTTGCACATGTTGCCCAATTGCAGGCGACTTCACCTTGGCCGAAGGTACTGGTTGGATATGTAGGTATGACGTTGATACAAGAACGACACGGTCTTAGACAACACAGATTTCAACGGCAGCACTTTCCGATACGGTGCACGTCAAGACACCACGTTTGGCATGCATTGCCTCCAACTTGATGCTTCAAACAAACCTTCGGCGAATCTCTGTGCACATTCGCGCTGATCATTCAGGCGAGTTTATGCGCTGACCATACGGGCTAGGACCAACCAAAGAGCGATAATTGCATTCTAGACATCGACACCGAAGTGACTGGCATCAATCGACGAATAAATTGAAGATCAGTATCCCGGCACTTACGACTACCTTGAGAAAATGCACTCGATTGACATCAACTTGCATGATGGTCTCGTTGTGGCACTGATCTCAAATTAGACCAATATTTGTGGGCAATAAAACACCCTGACAGGGATCACTGAGTCCCCCACTCAGGAGAGACTTGATTGTCACCACTTATTCGTATCAAGGTAAATCCGAATACAGTGGTTCAATCAACTGCCGTACTGCCACAAAGTGACACTATCGTCATCGGCTGAACCGACTGTATCACATCAAACCTTCAAAAGTGGCAATAGGAACAATGAGAATTCCAACTTCAAGTCCGTTTTTGGTAAAGAACAACGGCTATCAGTGGCAGCAACACAATGACAGCGCCACTGAGCACCACGAACTCAAGTCTAGAATTCTTCTTATCCATTCCTTGGCAATGGAAGCTAATGCAGGGACCCCAGTGAATGCAGAGACCAGGTTCTGGACTTTAACTGAAGAACTCCTCACTTGCATTGAGGGGAACTTGCATTGGGATATTTCGCATCTGGTACGTAAATCTGAATGACTGAGTTTGTGATATCGGATCTATTATACGCGGAGATTGGGATGAATTGCGATCCAGTTACCGAATCTTTATACGCGGGTTTCTTGCTAGACACGGACACGATTCCGAGTGCGATAAGAATACACGGAACTCCAAAACACAAGTGGATGCTGTGCCGTGATTGAAACACAACGAATAGCACAACCATGAAATCAGATTCGATCGTGGCGACAAACATCAACATTGTGGAAAGCTTCTTTATTCAGGACAGGAATTCTGTGGCTTTGCTCCCGCTTTTTGAAGCCAAACCTTGTGCCTGTTCCTGGCTGACTCCTGGGAGATCAACGGGATCTGTCATGTGTGAAGTCATGCCAGATGATTGACAGCCCACTGACCAAATCATCAGTTGGGAGCGTGACATGGACGATAGCTGGACACTGATCACGGCATCTCGGCTGCCAAGAAGAATAATCTTTCTTGGCTTTGCGGAGAGATACTCTTATGGCACAGCCTAACAGCTTGAAAGAAGTGCAATTGGCGAGTCAGTGCCAAGAGCCGGCGATTAACCCATGTTGGTGGCGCCGGCGAGAATTAGCATTAGGATGCGGGTAAATCACTAGATAAACTTGAGCCATTTTCGAAGGGATGGAGGTGTTATTCGTGGGAATCGATCTAGAGACATGCAGCCGTGCCACATGGGATCCGATCTGAAGTCTGAGGGACTGTTGGTTTGTTATCTGAGGGATTTCGGCTACAGTCTCTGTCCAAGGTAGGCAGTGCATTTTGTGATGTTTTTGTGCATGTGTTGTGCTTGTGGACAGCCGCGTGTTATGCAGACGGACCAAACCTTGATTGGTGATGCCATGTTTCGATTGAATGGTGATGGTCCTGGAGCAATCTAGAGCGTAGCAATGGCCTAGCCGGGGACCCCCGCTGGACCTAGCTCGTTTAGCTGGGAGCTCCCACCAAGCCCAAAGGCGGCAAGCCAGCTGTTAGCGCACCCGGTTCGGGCCCAAGCGTTGAAATGTGCAGGGGGCTTGGTTCATTTTGGATTAGTTAGGGGTTCCCTCTGTCATGTCTCTGTCTGCTGTGCTCCTGTTCTCCTCTTCTACGTCTTTTGTGGAAGTCAGGTCAGGTCAGTCGAGAGAGTTTGTCCCATCAGTGGCGTTGCATTGCGTTGCGTGTGTTGAGAAAGAACTCATATACAAGGTTCCTTCTCTCGGGCCCCATCGCTTCACTCTCCCTTGCTTCAACCGTCTTCTTCTTTATCATCGCAATCTCGTCTCTTTGGGAGATCCTCTCTGATTCTCTTCTATTTTCTTGGCTTTATTACTTGCCCCATCATAACCAATCCAAGCGTCCCATCACCGAACGGACCTGAACGACGATCAATCCATGTTCTAAAGACTTGCCTTCACTCCTTGCCGATTGAGGATCATCTCTTGCATCTACATTCATTCGCATTCATCTACATCCAACTGCGCAGAGATCCCAACCTTGGTTTCACTCAAGTATGTACCAGCCGTTGGTGTCACTGTCACACCAGCCATAGCCACGCGTCACTAACCGCGACAGCTTTCAATTCATCCAATCCTTCAAACTCGAATCAATCAACATTCGACATCTCGTCGCCTCATCATGCCTTCAAACTACGAAAAACTCTCCCGCCCAAGCGGCGAGACAAACCTCACAATCCCCGAGAAAGCTGCCACAAATGCGACCGTAACCGAAACCCCTCGCATCAGCACAACATCCACTCCCCAAACAGACAAACTCAACCCTTTCGACACCGACATCGAAGCCATGGTCACAACACGCACATCAGATTCATGCATGCACAAGACATCGAGCACCCCCCTCGCCCGAAAGACCGACTGCCAAGTTTGGCCTGGAAAAGATCACTGGAAACAACAGGCCAAGGCCGCAAAGGCAAAGAACCGCTGCACCTGCATGGCCAAGCTTAGCCAACGCAATCGATGGATCGTCAAGGGGTTGATCATTTTTCTCGTCGTCGGCATTGCCGTCGGTGTTGGCTTTGGTGTCAGCAAGCCTCTCAACGCTCCCATATGGGGAGACAAGGACGACAAGTGAATATTCGACTCTGCCTGCATTGACAGGATTTGTTTCAGGACTTTGTTCCAAACTTTGTTATCGCTAGCGCGCTGATTTCCTTTCATGAACGGCGTTGTGGTGTCATTTGAGTTGGCATTTCTTAGGAGTGATGGATTACAGGACAAGGGTCTTATTTTATTGGGGGTAGACCAAGACTAAACTAGAGTCTAGAATAAAGTCTCGACGGTGGCCGTCATTTCACATCTGTACTCACAGTTGAGGTTGTCCATACGTGAAGGCACACTAAACCCTGCACCTCCACCAGATCTTCAGGAACAGTAGATGCGGCCCGTTAGGTAGGTCTGTCTGTGGGGAACGGAAAGATGCAGATTCGTGAGAAAGCCCTCTTGATTTGGAAATGGCTGCAAGGAAATAGCCAGTCGAGGCTGGCGATGCTGATGGAGGGGATCCACAGGTACCCGAAGCATCCGATGGGGAATGTCCAAAAGATATAACCGCCGCCGCCGCCACTGAATTCGAGTGTGAGTCTACCTGAGGTAATATGCATACGTGTTGGAGTTTCTCAGCTGTCTTTCTGTATCCAGCATTGGAGAGTCTCGGTGGTTCTGTCGCGCTTGTTGTCGCATTGCTATGCAGACTGATACTATCCAGGCCAGAACAATGAGCCCGACGAGAACAAAGCCAGCCAATGTGAACATGTTGAAGGTTGTTTGTGTGTTTGTTTGATGAACGGAACAGAGCAAAATAGCCACAACTGTTTATGTTCTCTTTTCAATTGAACAGTCACTGTTCTTTGCCATCACTGCTTTGCCGACTCTGCATCGTAGTGTTTGTTCACAATGTCAAAGATCTTGTAAACGAACATTCACTGCTCAAACACGATGAGCACAAACAAGTGAATCATTCATACACAAGATGGAGCATAAAGCCTCCTGCATCGCCTTCATCTCAACATCACAAGACCATCACCTCACATCCTCACATCCACACATCAACCATGACCAACTCTTACCTCCCAGCTTCCTTCACAGGCTTCCTCTCCTGGCCTGTTCGCCGAGACGATGCCCCCCAATCCAAGAGCGACAGCATCCTCACCATGGGTATTGTCGGCGGCATCATTCTTCTCTTTATCGTACCGCCCACCTGGTACTTCATCGCCAGGACCATTCGACTTCGAAGGGCAAGGCTCAAGGGAAAGGATGTTGAGCAGGGTACGCAGAGTCAGAGCCAGTGAACACGAGACAACCAGATTGTTCACAACGGTTCAAAACACTCTGCATGAACACTGAACGACGGCCATGGAACAGCATATTCACAGCAGTATATAACTACTACCCTCTCCCACCACTTCACCCCCATCACCCTCATCACATCAACACATCACAATGGCCAACTCTAACCTCTCAGCTTCCCTCTCCCTCGTCCGCCGCAAGGATGTCGAAGCACTGCCCGATTACATGACCACCTGGCTCATTCTTGGCATCTGCTCTGGTACTATTCTATGCATCATGCTCGTCTGGTCCATTGTGATCTGTTGTCGCCAGAGAAGGCTCCGGGATGTCGAGGAGGCTCATGAACTGTCGTCTGTGGAGGATAGTTCTCGTTGATGGTGAGTAAACACAGGTGTTTAGCTTTAGAGGAGTAGATAAAAGAAGAATAGACTCTTTCGTCAAACCTTTGTCCAATCGTGAACCAGACTGTCTGAACTTTCGTGATGAATCACTGTTAAGCCTTTCACATAAACTTAAAGTTAAGAGCCACACGCGGTATATCTCAAATCTTGTTTCAAGAGCTGCGGTATCATGAAAAGTACACCAACTGTATTGGACTGTATCCGAGCCCACAATCTACGAGGACCTCACAATGATCAAGAATAATGTTGCCTGTGTAGCTGTTCCCAAGTCTCGACGACCAAACACGCCATCAGATCTCAGAACATACTTCCTTGGTCAAGTACAAGTGAATAAAGTTGAACTCACCTACAGAGACTTTCAATATAAGCCATCCCCTCCTAACTTCAAGAAAAGGTTCATGTATGCCACTCTAATATATGGATCCCACTGAATCACAGATAAAATGCGCCCGAGGCACATCATGGAACCATCACCAACGATGCACGCAATACTCATACCTCTCCTCAGTATCATCATCTCCTTCAACCTCACCCTCGGCATCATCATGTGCTACTTCATCCGCCGCAGACGTGTCCCTGACGAGGAATCAATCGAACTCATAGAGACCAAGCCAAATCTCGAGCGAGGCATGCTCGTCGAAATCATCTCCATCTATCGAGACGGCATCGAGATCTACACAAAACACAAAGCACCCGCCGGCAAATGTCTGTACTACCATCCTTCACTCAAGGACCCCGAGCAGACTCACATGCGCCTCCACAACATCCCAATACCCCCCAGACGATCAATAGACGACCTCCGAAGAGAACTAGTCGCAGGATTAGATTCGCTACTCCGATCCTCAACTAAACAATAATCAACACGACTACATGGTCACTCCCACGCATCATTCATCTCATCTAGCATACACCAATACGATTAACATTCGATTGTATCTCTCAAATACTTCAATAGCCCGCCGTGACCACCGACCGGTAAAGCTGGCCACATTAATGCGGTCCTGCGCCAATCCCCATGTTTATCTATCCCAGAGGTGATTCCTGACCCCTTCCGTAATTTGCCCTAATAATCTCAAGTTCGAAGAAAAGTGACGATCCAGTTGTGTTGTATGCAATGACAAAGGAAATGGTTTGCTTGCGACTCTCCCGTCGCGTGTCGTTATGTTGTCAGTTTCAACATTTACTCGTTATTCCGTCCACTACACCGACTGATACAAAAGGAGCGGCTCGCCGACGTTTTCGATTTCGGGGATCGTGCATTTCAGGTCAAACGCTTTGGATAGCACAATTTTGAAGATCTACCCAGTTAGCACACTGTACTCCGACTACCACGAGGTCATACCTTTTGCACGTTGATGCTGTGACTTGTACTCGAGAATATTAATGCAGCTCTCATGGCTTTCGCAAACCGTCTCGCCTGTTGCCGTCAGTAAGGTTGGGTTTCCCTCCGGGGGCTCCTAGCGGAGGGCTCTTCCTCGCTGCGCTCGTACCTGATTTGAGATTTCTTCTTGATCTTGGGGAGGAAAGTTGACAAAGTGGTCGTACTTTGTACCGACGAGAATCGGGATGGCCGTCTTGTTGAACCCGCGTCCCTGTCGATACCACTCTTTGATGCTGTTCAATGTACTCTTGCGGGTGAGATCAAACATAAAGAGAATGGCCACAGCGTCGTTGCACACGAGAGGCAGCATGTTGACAAACTCTCGCTGACCACCGAGATCCCAAATCGAAAAGGTGATTTCCGTGTTACGGATGGAGATTGTCTTTTCCATGAAATTGACACCCAGCGTCTGGATATAATCCTCATCCCAGCTCCCTTCGACGTACTTGACCATCAACGAGGTCTTGCCGATCTGCGCATCACCAACCATTCCGACCTTGATGACTACATGGTTTCGGCCGTTGGATGATGGCTCACCGGAACCCTGTCGATAGTCGTTGTACGCTTGGTGTGCGGGGTTGGACAAGCCACTGGCTGGGCGGGAAATTGGCGGTGCGGTTTGAACGGGGGGAGTATATCTGGTGGACGGGTCTTCTTGTCGTGGACTTTGAGCTAGCCCTTGGTCGAGGGATGTGCTTTGCTGATGATGGAACCCATTCGGGTGGGGAGATTCTTCGATGCCTCCGAGGGCCTCGTCTTGGCCTGGGGGTGGCAGTGGGATTTCATGGGGAGGTGAACTCATCAAGTGTTCCATGGTTGTAGGTTCGGCCGGAGCCGAGGGATTCGTGTAGTCGTCCAGCGTGAAGGTGTGACGGGTATCGAGGTTGACGAGTCAAGGTGACGGTGAAGCAGTCGAGTCGAGCAAACGAAAGAAATCGGTAGAGAACGTGGTCGGAGAGAGTGACAGAAGAAAAGATCAGCTTGTCAAAGCATCAAGCTAGTTGACAAGTGATGATATCGTGATGCGCAGCGGGGAGGTCAAGACAAGGCAGCTGAAAGGTGGCGGAGTCGAAAGCCACCAGAGTGAAACCGTGAGACAAGCCGTTTAGCAATGAGACCTCGGCGGCAGAATACTAATCGCGTTGACACTCGTTTTTCTTCCAAACTGAAACCGGACGATGCGTTTTGTTGGAGCAGAGAGTTTGCGCTGACGTTTGGAGAGGATGATGATGGGAGCCTCTTGTTTAGGCCAGAAGCGGGACGGAATTTCAAGGCACCGGGTTTGGTGGTACAAGGCTAAAGTGGAGGGACGGATTTTAACAGCACAACAGGGGATGTAGTATTTGAGATGAAATGTTCTGAAAATAGTTCAATTGTGTTAATTTGAGATAGACTTTGCTAGTCCCTGCTTATGCGTGAAATGTTGTGATGATGATGGTGGTGTTTTAGCGTAGCGCAGCGCGTCAACGCGTTTGGGCAAGTAATTGGTTGATTCGGTGTATGGCCAGCTGAGATTGCGCAATAACTGCGTTTGATCTGTCCCAGCTGAACAAATCGTCAATATTGCAATAATAGCAACCATGTTATTGTATGATATCGTAGTACGAGCGCAGCGAGGAAGAGCCCTCCGCTAGGAGCCCCCGGAGGGATACCCAACCGTTACTGACTGCAACAGGCCTGCACTAAACACCAAATAAACAGTGTTCCAAACCCCCACGTCGATATCTCCGATTGGACCAATGTTTCCTCATGTCTTGTTTAACGGCGCAAGTCTCGTCCTTTAATTGAAATCACATTCCAAGGCGCACGGAAATTGCTGTAGAATTGATGGACTGTTGTAGACTGTTGCGAACTTCATGATGCTGACTAAGTCGGCTTCCCTCCGATCCACTCGGCCCATCTCCGCATGATGCCGACAAAGCTTGAACTTTGATATCACCATCCGCATCATCACAATGGCCTCGATTTCCCGGTCCCTACGCGCTGCAGCCCCTCTGGCCAGGGGTATTGTGCCCCGCGCAGCCATCCGCACGCCGATCCGAGCCTTTTCCTCCACCAAACTGAGTATGTGCGCTGGATCGCTACAATGACGACACTAACCAAACAGGCCTTGCTCGAAAATACACCAAAGACCACGAATGGATTGATCTGTCTGCGGACAAGAAGCACGGTTTCGTTGGAATTTCTGAGTACGCCGCCGAGCAGCTCGGAGATGTAGTCTACGTGGAACTGCCCGAGGCCGGAACATGGGTCGAGCAAGGCGACGCTGTCGGAGCGGTCGAGTCTGTCAAGTCAGCCAGCGACATCAACGCTCCTGTGCGTCTACGAGTCCTACAAGTCAACGACACCCTCGAGGAGAAGCCCTCGACCATCAACAAGGTCCCCGAGGACGACAGCGCTGGTGGCGGCTGGATCGCAAAGGTGGAGGTGGATGAGGAGGGTGCGAAACAATTTGAGAAACTATTGGATGCCGAGGCCTACAAGACTTTTGCTGGAGCTGAATAGAATACAAGGGTATTGATCTGCCGTGCAGTCCAGTCCCTACGCTACTTGACCGTCTCCGGGACTTGTCGGAGCCTAGTGATCTCATCAAGAATACTACCGCCTCCCCGTTCAACCAGAGCATTCGCAAGCTTCCTCCCAAACTTGTCTGCCTCCTCGTGTGTCTTGACAGGCTCTGTTATGTCAGAGTCGACGCCGTGGTCACCCCGAAGGTTGACAACTGTAGCCTTCATATGTAACTTGTCGTCAACCCATTTGGTCTCGACGCCGATAGGAACACTGCAGCCGCCTTCAAGTGCCCTCATGAGTGCTCGCTCGGCCTCGCACGCAAGAGCTGTTTGCTCGTTCTCGATCGTCTTGAGCAACCGAATCACCTCCTCGTCATCCGCTCGGCACTCAACTCCCAGCGCTCCCTGGCCGACAGCATGCAGAATACCGCCATTGTCAGACTCTAGAAACTGTGTAATGTGGTCTCCGAGGTCCATCCGCTGGAGTCCTGCCGCGGCGAGAATGATGCCGGTCAGGTCGGGGTCCTCCTCGAGCTTGCGTAGACGAGTCTGGATGTTTCCTCGGTGGTCCTTGAACTTGAGCGTCGGGTAACGTCGAATCAACTGCGCAATTCGCCGAACGCTGCTGGTGCCGATGATGCTCCCGTCCGGCAGATCGGCCAGCGTCTTCCAGCCGTGCTTGTCCTGCAATTCCTTCTTGATCACGAGTGTATCTCTCGGGTCCTCGCGGGACGTGACACATCCGAGAACGCAACCCTCGGGCAGAACCGTCGGCATGTCTTTGAGCGAATGAACAACAATATCGAGCTCCTTGTTGACGAGCCTCTCCTCCAGCTGCGAAGTCCAGAGACCCTTGCCTCCAAAGTTGTAGAGCGCAGTGTTCTGATCACGATCGCCCGTCGTTGTCATGCTGTGGATGTTGAATTCATGGTCGGGAAAGTTCTTCTTGAGCGCATCGACGACGATCTGCGTCTGCGCCAGTGCAAGAGGCGACTTTCGCGTGCCGACGTTTACGACGCCTTTTCTCTGCGATTCGGCCATGATTGTTGATTGACGAGTGTAGGATGACGACCCGTACCATGGAGGGGCACGCTCTTTTCCTCCACGATGGTGGGGCAGTACAGTGCGGGGTCCAACACTGTAGCAGTGGAAACTTCATGATGTAAATGTGGGTGTATGTGATCGTGATCTCGACCCCCGATATGACGAGTTGCTGCGCATGGTGGCCGATTTTTCAGTTATGGTTACCCTCGGATAAGCGTAAAAGTAACATTAAATAACTCCCTAGCACGTACGGACCTGAGCCGGGCTACATGAGAGTAACAAGCGAGTGCCGGCTTGAGCAGCACTTCGGCATAGAGCAACGGATATTTGGCATCAACGTTTGACCTTGAAGCATGTGAGGCATGTGAGATCCCTCCGGGGGCTCCTAGCGGAGGGCTCTATCTCGCTGCGCTCGGGAGGAGGTAGACGAAGACAGACGAAGATAAATGAGGGATAGATGAGTAGGACAAGACCATTGTATAACAAACAGCAGCGATATATAAAAGAAGAGACAAGAAGCAGTTCAAATCATCATCATCAACACTCGTTAATATGAAGTTCCAACTTACTATCCTTACTCTGGCCGTCTTGGCCCTTGCAAAGCCTCAGGCTCCTCCTGATCCAGCCCCGGCTCCCCCTGATCCAGCACCAGCTCCTCCTGACCCTGCTCCAAGTCCCCCTTCAACCTCTGAGCCGCCTGCTCCTCCCCCTGACCCCCCAGCTCCGGCACCTCCAGCTCCTCCTCCCGTCCCTCCTCCGGCTGATCCCCCGGCTGACCCTCCCACCGAGCCGTCTCAACCCCCTCCTCCGCCACCTCCGTCTCAGCCTGCACCTCCTCCATCCGGACCAGCTCCTGTTCCTCCCCCAGCTACTCCGGCCCCAGCACCTCCTCCGGACCCGAGTCCCCCTCCACCTCCGAGTTCAACCGCCGAGCCTCCTCCTCCCGAGGGACCAATCTGCGAATGCGGCTACACTTACTGCTCTTCAGTCCTCAAGGGCATGGGTAAGTCCACGACCCCCCAAATGATCAAGACTAACAACCACAGACAACCCGTGGAATGAGGATCAAATCTCGCAGGCATACTGCGGCACGCCCAATGTGAAATGCGACGGCGAATCACCAACCAGCAGCATAGACAACGCTCTGTTCATCTGCCTATGCGACCAGCCAAGCCAGAAAATCGGAAACCATCTCGAGCTTCTTTGCGGCTGCGACAAGTGTCTCGTTGTCAAGCCTGACTACAGAGGAAGATGCAAGACTCCCCCGTTGGCTGGCAAGGGCGGCAAAGGTGATGGGAAGGGTAATAAGGTCAGAGGAACTAATCCACTCGGCTTCTGGATGTAGGTAATCGTGGAGGAAGTCACTCATTTGGTGTTTTTGCTAGATCCAAATTGACCCATGCTATTGAGTTTCATGTCTGTGTCCAATCAACAATACTGCACACGAGCGCAGCGAGACAGAGCCCTCCGCTAGGAGCCCCCGGAGGGATCTCACGTGTTTCAGTGAATCAGATTTCTTCACATCTGCATCAAAGTGACAATCGCATGATTCAAGAATGCCGGCTTACACATCAAGTGGACCTCCCTCTCTTCCATGAGCGTCCATCAGCGGTGCATGCAAATCTCGAATCGGCCGCTCCGGGTACGTGACCCCGGCCCGCCCCACACAAAAGCCGGCGCTACACGGGGTTAAGTGCCGAGAATGGACGGCTAGGCCCGTTAGTCTGACGTCAGTCGCAGCAAGAGCCGAACGGAAGAGTTTGTCAAGGGCTCGAAACGGTAGAGAATTGGCCCGACTGCAAGGGTCCAAGCGTGGAGAAGGACGGCGTCTGCATGTGGTATAAAGGTGAGTGCGTCATCCATTAGAGTTTGTCTCACAATAGCATTTCATCTCATAACTCATCTCATATCAACAACAAACTCACCCTTTCACTCAATACCCACCAACACACATTCCACAGATACCCAATTCATACACAATGGCTCCCAAGGTTCTCGTCGTTCTCACCAGCCAGTCCAAGATGAACAATGGACACCCCACCGGCTGGTACCTGGTAAAACTCTCACCAACTCACTCATGAAACCGCAAACTAACCACCGCCAGCCCGAGCTCGCCCACCCCTACTATGACCTCGTCAACAACGGCGTCGAAATCACCGTCGCCTCTCCCGCCGGCGGCGAAGCACCCCTCGACCAAGCCTCCGTCGAGATGTTCAAGGGCGACGAGGAGTCCGTAAAGTTCCTCAACGAGAAGAAGCAGCTCTGGGAGCAGACCACCCCCCTCAAGCAGTTCCTCGGCAAGGCCTCCGAGTTCGACGCCATCTTCTACCCCGGCGGCCACGGCCCCATGTTCGACCTCGTCAACGACGAGACCTCCATCAAGCTCATCGAGGAGTTTTACAAGGCCGGCAAGCCCGTCGCCGCAGTCTGCCACGGCCCCATCGTCTTTGTCAACGTCACGGTCGACGGCAAGCCTCTCCTCGAGGGCCGCGAGGCCACCGGCTTCAGCAACTCCGAGGAGGAGGCCGTTAAGCTGACCAGCGCCATGCCCGTTCTCCTCGAGGACGAGATCAAGCGTGTTGGCGGCAAGTACGTCAAGGCTGACGACTGGGCGGAGAAGCTGGCTGTCGATGGACAGGTTATCACTGGACAGAACCCCGCGTCTGCCCACGCTGTTGGAAAGGCCATCCTCAAGGCCATTGGCGCTTAAATAGATCATGATACCACGTTAATACAATGAAATAATGTCCAAAGCTGATAAACTGTACGTTGTTGTTCCCTCCGGGTGCTCCTAGCGGAGGGCTCTTCCTCGCTGCGCTCGCGTGAAACGGTGGTATTGAGTGCGATGACTGAGATATACGTGTTATTGATGCTCTAGGGCCAAGAAAACTTGGAAGCGATTCGAAGCGATGAAATACTTGGGGAAAATTAGTCCAAGGTTAGGGACTATTTATTGCTAAGTTTATACACTCTTCTTTCAAGTTTATTATCCCCAAGCACATTACTCATCTCACAAATGAACCACTTCTCACTGCCTGCAAATCTCTTCATATAGATCATAGATGTACATTATAATACTCAGAATAGGGTAATACGTGTCTGTCATTACATTACTACTAATCCTTGTTGAAAACCTTCTCAAAACCAGTCAAGGTAAACCTATAATGCACCTTGTTCTCCTTCACACGCTCAACAGCCTCAGCACATCCCTTTTCCGAGATATCAATTGTCTCAACCCATGCAACAATGTTTTTCTCGGCCGCCAGCTTCAGCATAGCATCCATCTCCTGGTGATTGCCCAGATGGCTTCCCGTGATCTTACCAGCATTGCCAGCGAATGTGCCAGCAGTCACCTGAGGAAGCGGCTCATCGGGAATTCCGACATTGTGAAACTCGCCTCCAATGTTGAGCGTTGACATGTAAGCGTTCATGTCAAACTTGTGCGTCATGTCGGCACAGTTGAGGATAAAGTCAAAGGTGAACTTGTACTTGTCGGCCCAGTTCTCATCCGTTGTGACGATAACTTCCTTTGCGCCGAGCTTCTTGGCATCCTCCACCTTTGAGGGAGAGTGTGTCATGGCGTAGACTTCAGCGCCGAGTGCTTTTGCCCATTGGATGCCCATGTGTCCGAGACCGCCAATACCGACGATTGCAACGGTCTTTCCAGGACCGACGTTTGCCCTCACGAGGGGAGAGTAGGTCGTGATACCCGCGCAGAGAAGAGGTGCAACCTGCTCAGACTTAAGGGCGTCTGGAATCTTGAAGGTGAAGTACTCGTGAGCACGGATATGCGATGCAAAACCACCATGCGCAACACTCCCATCCGGATAAGTGCAGTTGTACGTGTCCACCATATCAGGACAGTAGTTTTCGTTCTTGTTCTTGCAGAGCTTGCACTCCAGACACGAGGCCACTTGAGCACCGACGCCAACACGGTCTCCGACTTTAATGTCCTTGACATTGTCGCCTACACGGACAGCCTTGCCGACGACTTCATGGCCGACGCAGAGAGGCCCTTCAAAGTCGCCCCAGCCGCCGGTGACGGTGTGCACGTCTGAGCCGCAGACACCGCAGGCTTCAATCTCGACGTCGATATCGCGATCGCCCCATGTCTTTGGTTTGAGCGTTTGTTTTTGGAACTTGTTCCATGATTTGGGGCTGTCGACGCAGAAGCCTTCAAAAGTATCGGGGTAGCCCATGGTGAATGGTGATTGGTGAATTAATTAATGTGATTGATCTATCAAGGTTCTCTACCTATTCGCAGTATTTATATCTTCTCTTCCCTTCTCCTTCGCCTCCTCTGTTGTCTGTTCTCAATCTTCTGTATGACGTCTTGAGTTCAGTGTCTATGACGCTCCGCGATAAAAGCTCCGGTGAGATATCGCATTTACAGAATCTTTGGTCTCCATTTACACCCAATCGGGTAAGCTTCTCGAAATATAGTCCGATCGAGATGCAATCTGGGTAAAAGTTGAGATAAGTGGCCGTGTTAAAACCGTGGGTCAAATGACGTATACGAACGAGATTGGCGACTTACATCACAACGACATTGAGTATTCGGGGGCCTACGTGATAATTCCGATTAAACTAATACATACTCTTCGATGAGATGATAAATCGGCTCGTACAGGCTGCATCTCTGATCCCACGCCGTTTGGTCGATGATTAAGGTCCTGATATTTGAACTCGTCCAACGTCTCCCAGGTTCGCAACATATCTCGATCCAACGGCCAACCTGGTCCAGCTTGCGGGTTTCTGACAAATCTCCCCACAACTTCTCGAAGATACTCCGCAAATGTGTAGAGTTGCGGTGACATTGCGTCGAAGGTGGGTGAGCTGAACAGCAGGAGGACGTCTGAGCCGTGAAACTTGCCCAGCCAGGAGTATTTGTCATCTAAGAGACTCGCGACCGAGGCATTGAAGTAGAATCGCCATGTTGGATTGGCGGAAGCTGAAATGTTGGCGAGAATAGCTTGGGGCTGGATGTGTTAGCGTTGAAGTCAGAGGCATGTGAATTTACACATTGCCAGACAAAGTCTGTATATTGCTGCAGCAGTGTCAAACTCGGGTTTGAGACTGGGGTAAGCATCAATAATTTGCCTCTGTTGGATTTAGTTGACGAGTGGTTCAGATGGGCCTCGAAGGATGTCTCGAGCGAGATGTTTCTGTTGATGAGTGCTCTACCATCTTCAATGACAGTCCCCATGAGCACAGGCACTCGCGCAACACCTCCGTCTCGCCATCTCTGAGATCTGTCACTCAGAATTGTGACATTTTGCGTTATCGGCAGAAACACGCTTCCTGCTGTGCTCATGGTGTTGATGAGAGTATCTGCTGGTACATCTCTCATACACTGCAGCTGGTCTGGCCTTGACAGCCAACTACAGTTGCCAGATTATCCCAGTACGAAGTATCGTGATGACTGGCAATGTCCAAGCTATCCAACAGACATTTGACCAGAAAACATCATCGCGGCACGAAACAGAGATGTGTATTTGTTGACATGCAAATCCACAGACATGGCGCCTACAGATTCACCCCAGATGGTGACGTTGGATCATCACCAAAGACTCGAGCATTCCGTTGGACACATTCAAGAGCGAGTTGTTGATCATAGATGCGGGTTAATCTCTGAATCAGGGATGTCTGTGGAGTTTGGGAACCCAAAGACTGTCTCGTCAGCAAGGCTCACAAGCCAGATTCAACTCACCATTTGTTCTGTAGTTGAAACTAAAGACTACGAGGTCTTCATACGCCGCGAAACCGCTAAGATCAATGTCTCCGTTGCCTTGATGCCATCCGCCGCCGCCGATGAACAATAGCATAGCCCTTGAAGGGTGAGAGTCTAATGCAGCGAAAGCATTGATGAAGAGACAGTCTTCACTTTCACTTTCACGGGATGTTGAATTGGATGTGCACTGAGTGCAGTGTATTGCTCCGGTTCATTACTGTCAAGATGAATACGACGAATACGAGATGGCCCGGCGATCATTTCGCCAGCGTCCTGCACAGTTTGCAAAGAATGGACATCGTATTCTGAGTTCATGGACTGGGCATAGGCTGGATGAGAATCATGAATTGTCAAAACATCAATCACTATACGAGCGCAGCGAGGACGAGCCCTCCGCTAGGAGCCCCCGGAGGGACATAGCTAGCCCAAATCACAATCAAGTTGCTCTCCTTTCACCCTTTGCCGCGTCCAAAGATCTCTGCTTCTTTTCATCATTCGTATCCTTCGCAAAGCTCGCAACATGCTCAGGCACGTCCACCTTGTTATACGGGCCCGGAATGGGCTCCCCGATGGTCTGATACACAGGCAGCACACCCGTCCACGTCGAATTCACCAGACTCTCGTTCTCCAAATCACTCTTATCATCCGTCGTTGATCCCGCACTGATCTTGGCACTTGCCGACGTGATCTTGATCTTGAGGATATTCGTGCTCTGCATCTCCGACGCCAACGGAGGCTGTCGTGTATGGTTCCATCGATCAGCCACAACACTATTGCTGATGAGTTCCATCGCATACAGCTTTTCTTCATCGGATTTGACAGTAGTCGCATATCCGTAGATCACAGCGGACCGATAGTTGTAGTTGTGCGAATACGTCGCCAGAGTCAAGACGAGTCCATCAACATGTGACGCAGCAACACAAACGGGCATTCCCTGGACCTCTTCTCCATCGACTGTAGATGTCTGAGCCAAGTTCATGATCCTCGACGACACATATCCATGGAGATACAGTTCCAGAGGGTCTCGCAGACTGGAACTCGGCCGATCAAACGACCCCAGCTGTCCTATCATCGGCAGAACAACCGGGAACGGCTGAGAGGGGGTGTTGAAGGATACATGAAGAATCGGACATGTATTGACGATACTATGAACAGTCTCGAGGTCGTAAACCCCGTGGACCTTGTACCGTTTGATGGTATTGGTCGAGTCTTTGGGGTACTGAAGATTATGACGGCCCATTTTGATTTACTCGGACGATGATTACAATTCCTACAACACCATAGGCCACCTTATATAGCCATCCGTATCTGTTCACAGGCTAGAACTGCCCCGAAAGGTAATTATTCGCGTGATAAGACAACCTCTAGCTCAAAGTTAGCTGCAGCCGGGAGCATCCCGGGCCGGAAAAACCACAACCCCACCTCCACATCTTGTGGCCACACTCTCCATCATCAAGATACCCCGCGACATCAAAGTCGCATCAAATCACCATGGTTCTTCAAGATCTCGGCCGTCGCATCAACGCGGCGGTCACCAACCTGACCCGAGAGCAAAACCTCGACGAAAAGGTGCGTCTCCTGCTCCTGCTGTCTTCCCCGCTAACAGTCTAGGCCTTCGATGGCATGCTCAAGGAGATTTGCGCTGCTCTCCTCGAAGCAGACGTCAATGTACGACTCGTCGGCCAACTACGGAAATCCATCAAGTCCACCGTCAACTTCAAAGAACTCCCACCCGCCGTCAACAAGAAACGCCTCATCCAAAAAGCCGTCTTCGATGAACTCGTCAAACTCGTCGATCCCCACGCCGAACCATTCCGACCGAAGAAGGGAAAGAGCAATGTCATCATGTTTGTTGGTCTCCAGGGTGCGGGAAAGACGACAACGTGTACAAAGCTCGCGCGGCACTACCAGTCGAGAGGTTTCAAGGCCTGTCTGGTCTGTGCCGATACCTTCAGAGCTGGTGCCTTCGACCAGCTGAAGCAGAACGCCACAAAAGCCAAGATCCCCTACTATGGTTCCCTCACAGAAACGGATCCCGCCGAGGTTGCGAGGGCTGGTGTCGACCAATTCAAGAAGGAGAGGTTCGAGGTCATCATCGTTGATACATCAGGTCGCCACCGACAAGAGTCTGCCCTGTTCCAGGAGATGGTGGATATCCAAGAAGCCATCAAACCCGACGAGACCATCATGGTCCTCGACGCCTCGATCGGTCAACAAGCAGAGTCACAAGCCAAGGCGTTCAAGGAGGCTGCTGATTTCGGAGCCATCATCATCACAAAAACCGACGGCCACGCACACGGCGGTGGTGCCATCTCTGCCGTCGCTGCAACGCACACCCCCATCGTCTTTATCGGTACCGGCGAACACATGCTCGACTTTGAAAAGTTCGCCCCCCAACAATTCGTCCAAAAACTCCTCGGCATGGGCGACATGGCTGGACTCATGGAGCACGTGCAGAGCCTCAACCTCAACCAAAAAGACACTATCAAGCACATCCAGGAGGGCATCTTCACCGTCCGCGACCTGCGCGACCAACTCTCCAACATCATGAAGATGGGCCCCCTCTCCAAAATGGCCGGCATGATCCCCGGCATGAGCAACATGATGCAGGGCATGGACGACGAAGAAGGTGGCGCCAAACTCAAGCGAATGATCTACATCTGCGACTCCATGACCGACAAAGAACTCGACTCGGACGGCAAGATCCTCATCGAGCAGCCCACCCGAATGACACGAATCGCACGCGGTTCCGGCACATCAGTACGCGAAGTCGAGGACCTCCTCACCCAACAACGCATGATGGCAGGCATGGCAAAGAAGATGGGCGGAAACATGAAGAACATGCAGCGAGCGCAACAGGCCATGGGCGGAGGAAACAAGGCACAGCAATTAGCAGCCATGCAAAAGAGGTTACAGAGCATGGGAGGCGCTGGTGGTGCAGGCGGAATGCCCGATATGGGCAGCTTGATGAAGATGCTCGGCGGCGGCGGAGGAGGAGGCATGCCCGGCGGTATGGATATGCAGGCTATGATGAGGCAGATGGGCATGGGCGGCGGCGGCATGCCTGGGATGCCCCCTGCAGCAGGAAGAGGTCGAAGGTGAGCGCGCCTCAAATGGAATACGATTGCCAGTCACTTTTGTCCCTGTCGACTACCTAGCATACGCATCTCAAAATTGAAGATACCCTGGCCTCAGGGCAGAGCTCCTGAACTTCCGATGTGTCTATTGAGTCTGATGAGTCTCGAGTTACTGATTCCACACTGCTTTGTCTATCGCAACATGATGATATCCCTCCGGGGGCTCCTGGCGGAGGGCCTGTTCTCGCTCCGCTCGGGTTTGATCATGAGGATCTCAGCGATGCAGTGTATTGAATGTGGTCGTAGACGACACCTCTTCCCGACATTACTGGCACGACGTTCGATTGGTGCCCAGTTACTGATATGCAGAGTAGTATATAGTCTAAGTTTATTAGAATTTACCTAAATTTATGATGATATCCCTAAACTCATCATGAGACTGTTCCACCCTGGCATTGTGTATATTCTCATCTGGATGATTCATGATCAAGCGCCTTGTCCTGATCAATTATCTGCAGCAATCTCAGCTGATAGAAATAGAACAAAGTCAACGCCCTGATTGGTAGAGGCCGAGGTGGTCGCATCTAACCGCCGACGCAATTACAAGGGTGAACCAACAGCTTCATCTCAAACACTTATAAAACCGCAGACAGTAATGAACCCCCGAATCAAATGTACAACAATTGCCTCATTTTATCAATTACAAACTGAATCTCAAAATGCCCTCAATTGATGCTGACACGCCACTTCCCTCAACTGAGGGTATCACGGAAACTAACTCCAGTCCCGCTTCTCACAGGCACCGCACTCCTTCCGTCTCTCTTACCCCTCCTGGTGGGACTAGGGAAGGAACTCATGGACTCACTTCTGCCATCCACAACATTCGTCTCTCCGACACAAATGGTACTCTCAATTGCTCATCGAGATTCCGCTAACATGTTCAGGACACGCATCTCTCTCGCCCGAGCCGAGACGTTCTAGAAATGGTACTCCCCGAAGACGGCGTTCAAGCACTGGAGCTGCTCAGCAGCATGATGTTGCCGACGAAGAACTTCCTGATGATGCATTCCACTCCCCTGAGTTCCAAGGAGCTTTTCGAGATGCCAAGCAGCTAATGTCCAACATTCAATCTGTGCTGGGAAGCTCAAATGTCCATGAAGGGTCCGAGTCAACCATGTGCAAGCTTCACGAAGAGGCGGGCAAGCTCGCTGCCTTTGAATACCCAGCAACTCGTACCGTTGGATTCGTAGGCGACTCTGGTGTTGGTGAGTCACCAGTAAATGTGATTGCGCCGCTGACAATAGTAGGCAAAAGTAGTCTGCTCAATTCACTCCTCGATACAAAAGGGCTTGCAAGAACTGTAAGTAACTCCCCGATTCTCGGACCATGCTTACGTCTCAGAGCAACAACGGAGAAGCCTGCACATGTGTTGTGACAGAATACCATTATCACAACCGTGACACGCTTGAAATTCGAGTCAATCTGTTCTCGATGGAGGAACTTCAAGATCAACTCGGTAGACTCCTTCAGGTTTATCGCACGTTTGAACTTCACCAGGATGAGATTACTGATGCCGCTGAACGTCAAGACATGGAGGCAAATGCCAAAGTGGCCAAGGATACGTTTCAAGCCATGTTCCGCGGTCGACTGACTGATGAGGCATTCTTGATTCGTGAAACTTATGAAGATGTCCTCGATCGGCTTACTCGTTGGGCAGCTGATGCAAGGCCTTCACCCTCGATGACTCTTCATACAGGCCTCTCGCCGCAAGCTTGTTCCAACAAATTGATGGAGCTCTCTTCCGAGCCGGCAACAAGAGATTCTCCAGCGACGTGGCCCTACATCCGAAGCATCAAGTAAGTACATTCCTAGGACTGAACCAACTAACAAGAAAGAGTCTTTTTGAATGCGCATATACTCAGCCGAGGCTTGATTCTTGTGGATCTGCCCGGCCTTCGAGATCTCAACTCTGCTCGAAGGATCATCACTGAACGCTACCTCCTCGAATGCAACGAGATCTTTGCAATCTGCAACATTGGGCGTGCAGCTACTGACGAGGGTGTGCATCAAGTTTTTGACTTGGCTGACCGTGCTCGTCTGTCGAATGTCGGCATTGTTTGTACTCGTTCTGATGTAAGTGGCAGTAGGAATTTGTGAACTCGCTGACTTTGTAGGACATCGACCCCGAAGAGTCAATCCGAGATTGGCCAGGCACAAGGGCAAGGCATATTGAACAGCTGTTGGAGCATATTGAAACGGCCACCAAGGAAATCGAGGAGCTGCAGGCAGATATCGAGGATCTTGGGGCGAGTGATCTATCCGAACAAGAGAGACAGGAACTTGTGGAATACTTGGAGGATCAACGACAAGCGAGGTATGTTTTCGACAGTCTTTGGTAACTGCTAACAATTTCAGCACCCGCAAACAGAACTACGAGTTCGAGTAAGTCCAAATACCAGACCGACCAGCATAGATTAACATCTGCAGACTCAAACAATACCTGATCACAAACCGCAATCGGATCATCACCAACTCACTCAACACCACCTACGCCGACCGTGTGACACGAGTCTTTTGCGTAAGCAACACAATCTACTGGCAAAACAGAACTGCCAAAAAGTCAGAGGCCAAACGACATCTCGACCTCAGTGGCATCTTGCAAGTCCGAAAACACTGCATCTCGATTGTCGCAAACAGTCAACGACGCATTGCTACACAATACATGAAAGACCAGATCCCTGCGCTGCTTGCTGACATTGAGCTCTGGGTGCAATCTGGAGCACGTACGGCGAGTGAAGAACGTCGCGAGGCACTCTGTCAAACTCTCGACAGTGTTGAGCGTCGTCTGAGGAAGGTATGGGATTGTTGAAGTGGTGTTCCGACTGACTTTTGTAGGACTTTGCATCGCGCGCTTTTAGTCGTCTAGCAAGGGGATACAATGAAGACTTTGCGGAATACATTTGGAACAGTGAGTACCTCGGTTCGGTGAGAGTTATACTGACCTTTAGATCGTCACATTTCTTCCTGGAGCCGGTCAGCTAAGAACGCAAGCCAAGATTGGGCAGGGGTACGTTTTCACGATATTGTTTGACCAAGCTAACACATTCAGTGGCATCACAGTAAGTTGTGAATACCGCAGAGGTTCGGAACTAACGAACAGGTTCCTATTCTGCATTTTGTCGAAACTTTGGGGACTACTGCACCCCTGCAATCGGATCACGGAACTGGAACGAGGAGGCTATGGATGATATGGTTACTGATCTTGAAGGGCCTTGGGAAGGGATGTGTGGTGCGCTACAGGAGCGGCAGTCGAGAATGCTTGAGAATGCGGAAGAATTCGCAGACATGGCTATTGTGAGACTTGGTAAGTCGTACACCACGGACTGGGCTTGCTGATATGAGTAGAGGAGCACGATTCCATCGATTCTTTGACTCGGGCGCTTGAAAACCGTCAGAGTATATTCCTGGCTGCCATCGAAAAGGTCAATGATGACTTTGATAACAACCTCCGGTGAGTTAATCGTGTTATCGATGTTGCAGGTGAGTAGTTCATTGCCGCTGACAACGCAGGATCCTCCGCATCGAGTCCCTCTCCAGTCTTCGGAGTTCACTCTTTGGCAAATCAATGGAACCATTCTACAACAAGTGCAATGCCGAATTCGGTACGTTTACACACCGTATACTGACGCAGCTAACCCTCCAGGCCGGGGAAGTGATGCGCGTCGAAAGGCAATCATCAGAGGGGCTTTGAGCGATGAGGATTTATTCACCAAACTCATGCGAACCCTCAAAGACCGTTTCAAGGCCACTTCAGAGGCCACTCAGACACAGATACAGGACGAGACTGTGGAATATTTGCGCGTTATTGAGCAACGGTTTGACCTCGTGCGGAGTGAGAACGTCGCCCGGGAAAGCGAGCAGGATCCAGACTTTCGACTTCGGGTTGAGCAAGTTGCGCGAGCGGGAAGGGAGACTATGCAGAGGGTTCATCAAGTTATCTGATGTTATCTCTATTTATGTCCAACATCAATTACTGTACGAGCGCAGCGAGGACGAGCCCTCCGCTAGGAGCCCCCGGAGGGACATAGCTGACTCTATCAGACAGTCAAGTCGCGCGAGATGAAGGGAAGCTATACAGAGAGTTCACCAAGTTGTTTGATGTTTGTTTGTTTATGTCCAATTGACTTCTGTTATCCTGAGATTGCCTATTCTGGAAGCGGGGCTGGTTGTAAGAAGGCGTTACATCACTCACCACCTTCTGAGAACATCAGAGGATAAAACATTTCGACGGAAATTGTTGTGTTGAAGTTCTGTATCATCTCAAAATGTCTGCTCGCGCGATGCTTCGACGTGCACCGCTCCGTCATGTCTCATTCCGTCGTTACATCTCGACTCGCGATATGACGGCTTCGGATCTGAAGAAGCTCAAGGTTGATCAGTCCCGATTGATGGACACTCTTCACGACACATGCAAATGGGGAACCGGACTCAAATGGGGAGAGTAAGTCTCGCGGCCCTCATCAGATCAAGCTAACAGAATAGAAACCCGACCGAAACAGGAATGTCACGGCTGGCACTGTCGGATTCAGACAAGACAGTGCGCGACTGGTTTGTCGAAACCACAAAGTCCCTTGGATGCAACGTGACTATTGATTCCATTGGGAACATCTTTGCAATTCGACCTGGCCGTAAAGATGGCCCTCCCACTATGGCTGGAAGTCATTTGGATACCCAGCCCACCGGCGGTCGATACGACGGTATCCTCGGCATCCAAGCAGGGATCGAGATGCTCAAGCTTCTCCGAGACCACGATATCGAGACAGAATACCCTGTCGGTGTGGTCAATTGGACAAAGTAAGTCCCCTCCCGACAGACGACAATTCTGACCATTCAGTGAGGAGGGCGCACGATTCCCAATCAGTATGATGGCTTCTGGTGTCTGGGCTGAAGCAATCTCGGAAGAGAGAGCTCACAACTTGAAGGAAGTATCCGGTAATGAAACAGTCAAATCTGAACTGCAGAGAATTGGGTATCTCGGCGACACACCTGCAAGCTACAAGGCCATGCCAATCGGGGCGCATTTCGAACTTCACATCGAACAGGGACCGATTCTCGAGAGGGCTGGAAAGAAGATTGGGGTCGTACAAGGTGTTCAGGCCTACAAGTGGTTCACCATAGACATCACTGGACGAGGTACGGGACTCGTGAGCGCCACCAGATTATGGCTAACCGGATAGATGCCCACACTGGCTCGACGCCATTCTCTGACCGCGCCGATGCTCTCTTGCTTGCTGCACGATTGATCACTCACTCCCATCGACTGGCGACAAAGCACAATGCTCTCGCATCAACCGGCATTCTGAATCTCACTCCAGGCAGCACAAACACCATTCCCGGCCACGTCAGCTTCACTTTGGACATTCGCTCTCCATCCGATGAGACAGTCGAGAAGCTTGAAGAGGAGCTGCGTCGCGACTTTGATCTGCTGGCCCAGGGAACAGATGTGGACGGAATACTGGCTGGCTCAACTCCTGCTCTACCACTGTCCCTCGAATGGCGAACCGACACAATCTCAACTGCGACAAAGTTCCATCCCGATTGCATCCAAGCAGTCAGAGAATCCGCCGAGTCTATCCTTGGAAAAGACGCTGCTGTTGACATCTCTAGCGGCGCTGGTCACGACAGCGTCTATACAAACAAGCATTGTCCCACGACCATGATCTTCATCCCATGCAAAGGGGGCGTCAGTCATAACCCGGAAGAGTACTCGTCTCCTGAAGAGTGCGCAATCGGAGCAGAGGTCTTGTGTCAGGCAGTCGTCCGATATGATCAGAAGAGGGTATAACTGTCCATGATAAATAGCCCTCCGGGGGCTCCTGGCGGAGGGCCTGTTCTCGCTGCGCTCGTACGTGAATTTAGCACAGGGCTTGTCTCTAGGTCATCGCAATCTTTAGGTTTATCACAATTCACGTGTAGGGCTATCTGCTATGAACAAACTTTGCTTCTTGATAAATAACTTTTAGGACAGAACCACTTTCTTTGCTGCTTTTGTGACAAACTCTCAAGGTCAAACTTAACTGACGGTATACTTTCATGCAACTCACCTAACTCTCAGTCTCAAAAGCTTCTTGACCGATGGCTCACCTTCTCTCCTATAAATAAGACACTTGCCTCCCATCTACACTTTCCAAATCTTACCACCAAACCTCACCACCAAGTCTCACACCAAGTCTCACACCAAGTCTCACACCAAGTCTCACACCAAGTCTCACACCAAGTCTCACACCAAGTCTCACACCAAGTCTCACACCAAGTCTCACCACCAAACTGCAGCATGTCCGCAACAAACACCACCAAATCCGTTCGTGTTGCCAGTTCACAGCCATATCCTCCCGACAGCTACCATTCTCGATGTTTCCCCTGCTGGATCCATGCAATCAAACGCCCTTACAACAATCCAGAAACTCCTTTCCGACGACGACTCGTCGAAGCACTTGGTGACATCGAATGGGTCACCATCGATGCGCATCGCATCGGATACGCAGAGTCCGAAGAAGCTCTGGGAAGCCGGTGGCTGTGTCCCATCACTATATGCGTCTCAGTGAGGCCGGGCTCGACAACACCTGAGCAGGGCCAAGCAGCAGTCCTCAGATGCAAGCAAGTTTTTGACGAGTTCGATCGCCCCGATATAGAAGTCGACATCAGTGAGGTCGTGCCATGGGACCCCTGGTTGTAGGCTAGCCCAAATCCTCACGATGCGCATATCCTGGCCATAGTTCGTTAATGCCGTTGAGGCATGGCATGGTCGAGCTCCTTTATGTTGTTCATGCGGTGGAATTTAGAGAGAAGCCTGCATGTATGGATGCTACGCCTTCATTGATACGAAAAATAAATGCTGTTGCACATCGTTCCTTGAACTGCACTCTGTAATGACTGTCCTACTGTACATGCCTCTTGACCTCCCGATCAACCCCAAGCCACAACATATCCGGCCGACTGTAGTGTCCACAGACATCCACAAAACTCTTGCACCGTAGAATCTCATCCAAATCAAGCGTGGCATACAGGATACCCTCCTCGCATTGAGGTATATCATCGGTGAGAATCCTCCCATCAGGCCCAAAGATCGCAGAGCTACCTCCTCCGGGAGTGCTCATGACAGCCCCCCCTTCTGTGTTCATGAGACTGATTCCCTGTTCGCTTATGACGGCTGTCGCATGAAGGACAAAGGCTTGTGACTCGATTGCGTATGTTTGGGATAATGCACGGGCGCCTGTTGGTTAGCAAGTGTGAGCAAATGCGTGGGCGACTTACCTTCTCTCGACATGGACCACAATTCCTTCTCGTCCTTGTACGGATGCAATGGCGGCCACGCAGCGACGTGGATTTGCTCACGGTGGCTGTAGAGGTAATACTTGAGCAGCGGCTGTATGTGTTCCCAGCAAGAGAGTGCTCCGACACGGCCAACCCTTGTGTCTACAACACTCGTGAGGGCATCGCCAGAAGCATCACCAAAGATTGTTCTCTCCATATGGGTAGCTTTGATCTTGCGTCGAAGGGCTAGTAGCTTGCCGTCGGAGTCGATGATCGCCTGTGAGATGTACAGAGTATTGTGGAGGTTTTCCGAAAACCCAAGGACGACGGTTATATCGTTGTCGGCCGCACATTGCTGTATTCTTGCCATCTCTGGGCCATCGGCGCGCATACAGTTCTTGATGTACCGGCTCGTGAGGTGTGTATCAACTGGTCGCGCCCTTTCATGTTAGCATCATGAGCGTCCATGAGTGCCCATACTTACCAAATCCAAGCAGGATATCCTGTAACCCAGCACTCAGGAAATGCCAGCAGCTTAGCACCTCCTTTAGCTGCCTCGCTGATCAAAGCACAGGTCTTGTCGACTGAACCTTGCAAGTCAAGCCATTTCGGTTCAGCTTGGGTGACTGCGACTCTGACTTGAGCGACCTCGGGGGCGATTCCAAGCTTTGCCATTGGGAAGCCTTGTGTAATAGTTGATCCTGTCGATTGAGGCTGTGAACTGAAGTTGCCGGTCTTGAATGGATGCGTCGTGTAATTTGAAGCTGGCCCTTGGCAAGCCATATAAGACAGGTACCCGTATAAGTCCAACACATCAATCGTGAACCCCCACCAATCAGCTCCGTATCATCGGCGGAATCTTGACACCCGCCGCTAATCTAACTTATCGGCTCCCCCGCAAAGTCATCCCCGCGATCCGGTGTTATCAGCGGCGGCTCTTTTGCATCCGCCGCTAACAAGTGGGGCTGCTCATGATAGAGACGAGCGGAGCGAGGCAGAGCCCTCCGCTAGGAGCCCCCGGAGGGAACACAAAAAGATTGCTTTAGTCGCTTTCGCGAAACACCCATTCCCCCGTAGGCGTCGAGAGGTCAATGGTGTCCAAATTGAGAGGCTCTTCGAGATTGGCAAACAACATCCCCCAATCGAGGTCATTCTCGTCGGCCTGGGGAGTCTCCTGTGTTGGTGCAATGAGAGGAACGCTGTGTCTCATGGGCAACGCAGACACGACCTTCCACCTGTTGGCCAGCTCTCTGAGAAGCAGCAGACCTCGTCTGGCCCTTGTCCACCTCTTCATCTTGTCCAATGCATCAACGCAGACTCGGAACCGGTGTACCGATTGACTGCGAATGGTCGGGTTGGTGGATGTCGCATTCAGTAGGAGGCTCACAGCGGCTGTAAGGACACAGTGTACTGCAAAGAACGGGGCGTTCTCCAAATTGGCTTCTTTGTCGTATTGTCGGATTAGTCTGACCAGGGCGTGTGCGGAGGTCATGTTTGTTCTGATAGATAATTGATGCGCGGCGCTGTCTTTCGGTTCTCGGAGATATGGCCGATGTATCAGAAGTAGGGACATGTTGTAGACCATGTGAAGGAGGATGACTTGGGGGTTCATGTTGTTCTTTCGGAGTTCAAGGTCGCGGCCCATCTGGCGGAAGAAGTTCATGTGGTGATCTCGGGCTTCTGAGAGAAGCTGATGTCGTTCGAAATGTTCAAGCTCGCCGAACTCGAAGGAGTATCTGTACAGTTAGCTTTGAACTCTGTCTCTGCAGGGCCCTCACATTTTATCCATGTACCGGTCGTGAATGAACCACATCTGGCAGTGCGCGTCAAAGATCGTGTCCTCTGTCGTAGGGTTGCTGCATGCTTTGAGGTATGGTGTCGCTCGCACTCTGCGCCAGGGAATCATGCAGTTTCGTCCAAGCATCGAGGTGGAAATTCTAGACATTTTAGCATCCCATTTTTTACTCGGGTCTGAGACGTACCTGTCCATCAAAAAGACCGACCAGAATGTCTGCACACGTACGCTCTTGTCGATGTCTGAAGGCGGCCCAATTGGTATCTGCATGACATTCTCCAAAGAGCTCACGTGCAGCCCGAGGTGAACTACAAGACTCGCCGCCATAGCTGTGATGTCAGTTTTTGTGAGCTTCAGATGATGGATACATACAATTATACATCCATGCATTGCTCTCGTTCTCCAATGCCAGCTCGCGCCACGTCAATATCGCTAGAGCCTGTATCGTCACGACGCTGGGGATTGTACGGCAGCACTTCATCACGATAGCCTCAGCTCGGTCCGCATACATCTGCCCCTGTGAATCGGCGAAAAGACTCGCTGCGGCGAGGACTGACGCTTGCAACAGCTCACCATCAAGACTCTGTGGCGCTTTGAGCGTCTCAATCACAGGCGGGGAAACGAAATGGTGGACCGAATTGATGTGCTGTCGGAACAGGTCGAGTAACACTTGAACACTCTCTTCTGTATCAGGGCCGCTGGACTGAGTCTCAATCCCATGGCCACTGACAGGGAAACAGAAGCTACCAGATGGGCCAACAAAGGATGTCTCTCCACTTCCGTGAAGGTTCATCCGCCACATCATTGAGCTCACGTCATTTATGGCAGAGCTTTGGCTGTCGTCCTCGGGGACCGTCGAGGCACCAAAGTCAGCATCGAGGGTGCTTGGTGCGAAGTTTGGAAGATTAGCATGTCCGCATGCAGCCTCGAGCTTTCGTACGTAGTCTTTGAGGGCAAGGACTTGATCTTCAAGGTTGGATACAAGCTCAGAGTCTCTCTGCTTCCTTGTCAAGTTAGCGAGCGAACAAGACGTTTGAATGCCATACCTCTTGGGTCTTTCTAGCACGTAGATGCATTCAATGTTGTTCTTGAAACATGACGAGCACGGGTAGTTTCCGTCGCACTGTGATTGTTAGCGCTGTCGTCGCAGACACAACGACTGACCTTTCGCTTCCTTCTCCGACACGTCTCACAGGCTTTGGCGACTCTGGGTCTGGTTTCTGGATTTGGGTCTTGGCCGGGATATCCAAGGGGGCCATAGCCGTCCATCGTGCAAGGAAATCCCAAGTTTTCCATGATGTTGGTGATGGATGAAGTGGGATAGAGGGGTCGGTACCATTCAACTGATGACTCAGCCGGGTAGTTCCCGAGCCAAGGGACAGAGGGAATATGAGGGAGGCTGAGAGATAACGATCATGAATTCTTCAGGATGACTGTCGGATAACGATAGTGACTGTGTCGTCTATTGTCTTGTCTAAAAGTACTTCTGAGTTTGGGCAAAATGCATGCCTGCAGCAAAGTGAAACAGTTTGGCCGCAACAACTGTACGCTCTCTCTTGGAGTACTCAACCAAACGCTCATACAACTCGGACAAAGGAATAATCTCCCGTTGGATGTGCTCTCCATCATCAAGTCGTTGCTCCGGCTCTTCATCATTCTCGCCCAATTGAACCTCCACCATTGCCAGTTGCATGTTGGCGTTTGTCATTCCGGGATCAGCGGCTTGCGCGGGACTGACACTCAAGACCTTGCAGTCATACCCAGTCTCCTCCTTGAATTCTCGAACAGCCGCTTCTTCAGCAGTCTCTTCAGCGTCGATGAGTCCAGCGGGCCATTCGATGGTGTAGGCGTCAAGAGGGGGTCGGTACTGAATGACGAGTAGAGTGGACGCAGGCTTTGATGGGTGGAGGAGAATGTTTCCCATAGCGACAGCATCGACGCCTGATTTCCCTCTTGTTTTTCGTGTTGCGACCTCCCATGTTCGTGCCTTTCCGACTTGATCGACGTACTCAATCTTTTTGAGGGTTATCCACTTTGCCTCGTCGACCGGGAGGTCAGAGGTTTTGGTGATGACGGGTTCTTGTGTTTTCTGAGACATGATGAATGATCTGGTGAAAGAGAGACGAAAGCGCGGCTTGAAGCACTGGCAAAGAGGGTGACGGAGCATGTGGTTGAGTTGTGAGGGATTGAGAATGAGGTGAGCGGGGATGACAGTGCAATACTGTGTATGTACTGTGCGCCGGCACTGTAGCTCAGTCATCACGATATTCGGTTGGTGTTGGTTTACAGGTGTTTGAGTCTTGACTTGCTCACTTATTGAGTCTATCTCATGTATTCTGCTATTTTCATCCGTAAGATACTTTCTTGTGGACTTATTTGTGGTCCGCGTTGTCGTCCTGCTGGTTTAGGGTATTTTCAACAAATGAATCATCACCAGGAACATGTACCCGTTGACGACAAGTTTAGATACCTAGTACATATGGATCTCAAGACTATTGTATTTGGTGTTCCCAAAATTATTATAAGCAATCTAATTTCATCTAAAGTTATGACAACTTCCTGAGTCAATGACGACATCCCGATTTGTGAGGCAATTGTTTTGATTCAGTAGAATCGCAATCCAGTGACTGGTGATCATGACAATTGACCCTCAAGTCTTGAGCCCTAGCTATGATGAACAACCTCAACTGATGCAAATAGAACAAAGTGAAAGCATTGATTGATAGTTGCGTGAGCTGTGTGATAGTATATCCTCAATTGGGTTTAATCTGCAGAAGTTCTATTCATAAAGCAGTAAAGCAAGTCATACCAGTACGTTTATTGTGCAGCCAAGTTTATCCAGACTCAATCAATCGACAGTTTGTACAGATTGTGACAAGCATATGATCGTGTATTACAGTGTAAGTCATGGTTGAACAGTGAGAATGATTGAAGTCTTGTAGCCTTGCATGACGAGACCCACATCACCCAAGCAACTCGATCAGCTGGGAAGAAGATTGACAGCCAGCCCCAATGATCCAAGACATGCCACTGCAAGGCCGACAAATTACCAAGCAGACATCGCATTCTTCCTTATCACTACTAAAAGGCCGGTGAATCATCGAGGAGACGATCCCGTCTTGATAGAGTCGAGTATCGACTGGACGCAGCTATGAAAGGAACTCCCAGTGCAGCCCCTCTCCATTCTTCACTCTTCATCATTCATTCTTCACACCGGACCATCTCTCCCAGCTGCAGTCTTCGAGACAAAAAGCAGTTCTATACACAGGAGATATTCGGATTGAAGAGTGGTTCGTCATGCAATCCCCAATGCATCCCCACCCCCAAAATCTAACCTTACCAAGCAGACATCGGGCATCAACACCCTCCCCAAAATCCAACACTGCCTTTCAACCCTGCACAAAGGGGGGATACACGAGACTGGCTTCCACCAATCTACCACCAAATTCAGTCTCGTGTTTACCCCCCGTCGCCCTTCGCCACTCCCACGTTTTCCGCAAACAAAGTTGCTTCACATACCGGCCAGACGACCCCGGGACTGAGGTTCGTCAATTTCCCCCAAATGCAAACCTTTTGAATCTAATCTGACCGAACAGACATCCGAAACGAACCATGGTTCGCCAACTCAAATTCCTGGATTCCACCACACCTCTACACAGGGTGGATATCCGGGGCGAACCATGGTTTGTGAACACCATTTCCCGAAATCCAAATCTGATCGAGTACACGTCTGGAATCAAGACATTGGACAAAAAGCCCTCTGCAACGAGGCATACGACGCATCCATACACAGGAGATATTCGAGGCGAGCCATGGTTCGTAAACGCTATTCCCCGGAGTCCACATCCATACACAGGATATCCGGGGCGAACCATGGTTCGCCAACCCGAATCTGATCGAGCACACATCTGGATTATGTCTGGGAACTCAGATACACAACGTAAGTTAATCTCCAAAAAGTGGTGAATATGGCCTAACAGATCACAGGCAATGTCAACTTTCAATGGAATCATATCTGAGTTCCCAGACAAGAAACGCAGGCCACAAACAGATATCTGGGTATGCCGGGACAAGGAAGGGAAATGGGGACACTACTATCCTGATTGATCAGATATGTGGAAGGTACATTGATAGTGCTTGAATTGATGGCTAGCCAAACAAATGTCTCATCCTCTTGATGGTAATATATCTGTCGGCTCACATCTTCACGTTCTAGAAACAGTGGTCAAGGTTTCCGTAGGCCAAGCTGGCGGAGGTAAAAGTCTAGGACTTCTTATCTAAGTTATGGAAAGATTTAGGTAAACTTAGGATCTCATCAATACTACAGACCAGTTTATTCTAATACATAATCGTCAAACTGTAAAGATGAAATGTCGTTGATCTCAGTTGCGATCCAGATGCCATGTAGTTGGGGATCGTGGATGAGAAAATCAACAAAGAGAACCTAATACAAACGCCAACTTCAGGCAGCATCTTAACTACCATGTCACGAAAATTAAAGATTTAATCATGATTAAACAAATCCATTATTACAGTATAAAATCAACTCTTATCCCCCAAACCGGCCTTCCTCCAAAGTTTGGCTTGCGTAACGTATCAATTGAGTGTTTCGGTGGCAGACATTAAGGGTATCCCTGGCCCTTGGTCTGCCCAGTCGAAGATGTGACTCTCGTGACCACGTCTTCGTTTTCAATGAAGCTCTTGGCGTCATTCTTCCTGGCCTCCACGCGGAAGGATATTCGGTCGCATCCAGTGGTCCTCTGGACATGCTCGCCGGCTGCTTTCAACTCATCCATATCATAGGTGACTCCCTCCATGCTACCAGTACGATTTGGCGGAAAGTGGTAAGAGCGTCCCTGCTCGCCACTACTGAGAGACTTGTTGACAACAATTACACCGCCAGGCATGTGGCGAGTATCCACGAAGTCGCGCCTCTCAGCCTCAGGAACAAGGTCACTGGGCCCAACGCTAGATGGCCGTTGAGCCTTGGTGATGCCAGTTGGTCTGCTGGCCTGGCGATAAGATGTGTTGCGATTACGGGCAACAGAGGGACTGGGATGAAGGCGTCTTTGGCTTTGTGCACTCAAGTCTGCACGGTTTTCTAGACGAGCAACTTCGCGCTGAACTTCGCGCTGCCGTTTCATGGCTTCTTCAACTTCACGTTGAACCTCTCGCTGAAATTCCATGGCTTCATCAACTGCGCGTTGAGCTTGGCGCTGCCGTTCCATGGCTTGGTCAACTGCCCGCTGGGCGGCTGCCACATCCTCATTCTGCGAACCACCCGTTTGAGCCCGCGAGGTGTAGCTTCGGTTTCGATTTCGGTAGTCGCGGTGGTTGCGGTTATCCTGATGGTGAGGAGGAGCCATCTTCGATCACCGCAAAGAGCTTGGGGAGAGAGTTGTCTCAGAAGAGTTGTCTTTGGGGACTGCGGTGAGGGCTTTCGTGTTCTTTTGCGGAGTGCGACTTGCGAGATATATGAGAAAGTGTGACTGAAGATCCGCCGCCGATTTCGGATAAACGGGTACGGTGAAAGTTTTATAAAGAATTTACTTCGACGTAATGTTTTGTTGTGACAGCAGAGAGGATTTAATGCTGGAACTAATCCAAATGCAACTTGCGTAGGCCTTGTCTGGTTCATCTCCTTACTGTCGGGTCTGTCTGCACTGCTTGAATGTCCCTGAGTTACAGTGGCCACATGTCAGTGCCTCTGCGTCAAATCATCTCTTCGACTCGCCAGTGGACGCTGTCTGCCACAGTTTAAGCCTTAACTCGGTCTTTGTCATTCTTACATGTCACCAAGACCAAGCCTGTTATTAATCGTTACATCTTCCCCAAAGATCCAGTGGCTCGTATTACCGATGACCAACAAGCATCATTCCGAGTCTGTTTAAATTAAGTTATTTGACCTTTGGCAAACCAACTCAAATTTATTAATTGACGAGAAACAACTAAAGCTGTGAAGTCCTACCCCACTTGAGAGCTCAATCTATCTTTCCCACCCAATCTTTACTCGTGGAATTCAATGTCATTGACAGTTTCATGCTGTAGTCCCGTCCTCATGAAAGCAACCGCACAGCCAGGGGGCCCATAAGCTGACTCCCATTCACTAAGAGCGCGCTCCGGAACCATTGTCCAATCTTGAAGGCAGTTCTCGTTCTGTACCCTTGAAATAGTATGAGTGATTCCGACGATGAGCTTTGTTCCGTTCTCTGCAAGGAGCTCGTCACATCTGATGAGATGCGTTGGAACGGAAGGACAAGCTAGAGCATATCTATGCATCGTGACCAGATTGGTAAAGATAGGTCCCACGCTATAGTCTCTCCAACCATTAACCACGGGAAAGGAGCACAAGGTAGTCTGATGCATATAAGCACCAAAGAGGTCGCTCTGAACCTGGTACAATCCTGCTGGTGGAAGCTCCTGGTATTCGAAAGCGACTGAATCAGAAGCGACACAACCTGATTCGTACTGCGAGAGTATTCTGAACATCTGCCTGGTCGTTTTGCGAAACTGAATGACCAGCTCATCGGAGACTATGATGCTTCCGGCCAGCTTGTCACGCTTTGAATCATAACGACCTTCATTTTCCTCGAGAAGTTTGATATACCGCTTGACGAGACCAAGAGTAACCCAAATACTGCCTGTCTTGGCAAGTGACTTGCCGTGCCCCCAGCATTCCCTGAAGATGAGAGGACTGTCGGAGGAACCGGCGGGCAGAAGCTTGACGGGCATGTTGCACCCAATAGTCAGCAGTGAGGCGACTTGGACTTTGAGTCGCCAAACAAGCGGTTCTGCCTCCAGAGCCACAAAGTAGGCAAGGCGGTAATCATATTTGACAACTGGCAAGATACCGCGAAAGATGTCTGTTTCCATCTCCTTCAAGCCAAGTTTGCCCCCTCTGATGAGAGATTGAATAGACAGTCGATCCTTCATCTCCTGCGCTATAACAGGATAGCGAACAGCGGCGTCAATCATACCCCGTGTCTTAAAACCCCTTGACTCAAAGTCAATCGCGGCGGCAGTGAACCCTCCAAGTTGATGACCCTCAACGAAGTGAATGCTGGAGCCACCCTGAGCGACAAAGGCCGCAGGGGTAACATTGGTGCCACTCGGCATGTGTACCGTCACTACTGTATCTTCTGGTTGCTTCGCCCACCAGAGCTGGCCACGGCGGTGTTCTTTTGACAAGATATGAGTGTATCTTGAAACTTGTCTTATCGTATTGTCCCAGGCTGGAGGATTCTTGCTAGTACCTGCTAGCACGATATGCATGGCCTTGAATCTTGGATCGAGCACAGGCAACATAGCGGGTTGACCAATGACTGTAAGAACGACATTACAGATCCCTTGAGATTTGGCTTTGCCGAGAGTACTGCGAAATGTCTCAAACTGCTCCAGGCCTATGCGAGTTTCCAGGATGTTGTCGAGATTCCCATTGTTCATGTGGCGCTTCATGGCCGCCCATAGATCTTCTTGGAACGAGACAACGAGTTTCGGGATCTTTGGGTCCAGTCGTAGGTCCTGAACAATCTTTGCTGCCAGGCAATCCATGTTGGTAGTGCATTCGACAGAACAACCACTGACAGGAGGTTCTTCTGTATGATGTCCAAAAACTGATCATACGAATAGGATGTTGTTGTATCATCTATACCAAGCTCCAGACCTTGCTCCATCTCCATATCGGGGGCAACAAAAAAGAGTTGCGTATCTGTATTGCCAAAGAATTGCCGAAACATTTCCATGACGCCTGTTTCCAGCCGATATGGCGGTATCTCGACGTGGCAAAATTGTGCCGCCGGTTCACCCCTCCCGACATTTGGTGCGTCGAGGTAATGTTGGAGGTGCGCCTCGAGGTCTTCTTGTAAAGACATGATGGATCTATCGATGGTCAGATATTGGTAGGGGATTGTAGTAGGGCCTGTGGTGCATACTGTGTATTGATTGATATACTTAAAACGTTACTGAGAATTGCTGTGTTGATGTTGAGAAAGGCTTGCGCACGCATGAGGATGCCGGTCACAGGATCTGAGCTCCGCTTGAATTTCCCGCCGATGTTGTACCGAGCAAGCATTCAATCAGCACTTACTGGCGCATTGATTCATACCAAGCAACTGGCAAACATTCTCCATCACCCACAGACCAGCCCACGGTTACGCAAGTCACTGATCTTCGCAACAAATTCTCGTAAGTCTCTTCTTGAGAGCGGCTACTTAGTGCTAATATTATTAGATTCCTCAATATGGACATAAGCGACACCCCGAGCTCGAGCGACATACGAGAATGCTACGATTATGAGGGCGACGACAGGCGCATCGCTGCCAGCATTCTCGACACCCGCCCTCCGCTCTGGCATGGCTCAAAGAAGACCTCCGGTATGGACTGCTTGATAGTTGTCCTGAGACGCATCTACAGCTTTGCCATGTTGGCTCATGGTGTTTCCCAAGACCTTGGTTGGGTTCAAGAGTCCGAGCGCATGAATCCAATATTGGCTCATGCCTGGCATGTTTTCGGCCAAGGATCAGTCGAAGAAAGCAATGCCACAATGGCAAGATCCGAAGTTGAAAAGACCCTGAAAGATATCAAGCTCGATCCAAATGCATCTTTCTATGACCTTTGCTGTTCGAGTCTCATGAACAAGACCTTTTGGTCAAAGGATGTCTTTCGCCTGAGTGAGCCGCCTTTCAATACAGACACTGGCGAGGCAATCAATATGTCGATGGACGATATAGCTACGTCAAGCATCGTGAACTGCCGTGATGGCCGTCTTGTTTCTTATCTTACCCTATGCAAATGGGGTGACATACCAGCATGCTTTGTTCCCAGTCAGCCATGGGTCGTCAGGGTGCTGTTCACATGCACCAAGGCCCAGGGAGAGAAGAACCCGTTCTCGCTGAAACGAACTTTCAATTTGCTAGTCTGGGAAGAGATAGAAGAGGGTCCAACTCTTGCTTTCAAGAAGGGGCCCCCTATGGAATACAACCTCCTGGCTGTAGTACGTTTGAGAGACGGAAAGCTTGGGGGTAACGACTATGTTCGAACGTATTCCCCATATGGACCGAACATCGTTCCGGAGTATGAACCTGCAAGCTTCATGTCCACGGACTGGTCGGTGGAATCGGAGGGGAAGTATATGCTCTTCTACGGGATTTCTCCTCATGACTTGGGATTGACCAACACCAGCAATTTCCCTGAGGTCCCCGGGCCTGAGATCGTTGATGAAGAGCTGGTCAAGGACTTTAAAGAATTGATGGCGAGTCTGCGAAAGTCTGAGCCTTCCACCCAGGTTCAGGAAGAGCCTTCATCTTCTGCTACAGTCTGAGCCCCTAGCCGCGGTCAAAAGGCAACATGAGAAGCATAGCATGGTAGGAAGGATATGGTGATGATCGTTTCAAGCCTTAACTCGGTCCCATCTCCATTCTGGCATGTCCCATCAATACTAAACCTGTCTTGAACGGTGGAACTCGCTTAGACAACCACACTGATATAGAAGACTACTCTTAAACTGTGACGCATTTCACCTCTCGCTGTAGTTGTATCTTCTTTGATCACTATCAAAAGGGGGAAGCTTACATGCTCATAATCTTGATATCAGAAAGGTAGCTATTGATCACATCTCGTAACTCTTCCCACGTATGCTTTCAACCCCAGGTTGTGAAGATCCCCTTTGATTGCTGCCTTTCACCTGAGTAGCTGAGATCCTCACAACCACCATGTTAAGGGTAGCCACTGGCCGGAGTCAGCGTCTGTGCGTATAAGACCATACCGTCTGTAGCTTTGTGGGCAGCCAGGTTCAGTGTCACATTTCGGTGAGGCAGCTAATTTACATTCCCTCTGCAGCACATCTACCCCTTTGCTTTCGTATATGAATCGCAATTGATTACCTCTAGCATTCAGATCAATTCAAGCCATCAAGTAGAACCAAAGACCAATATGAAGCTCAAGAGGCATATCAGAATGATCGACAGTGGCCAGCAACGGTAGGCTCTGCAGTGAGCCTACTGATGCTGGCTAGTGAATCATCATCCACTTTCTCGTTCATTAGGGCAGAACAGCAGCAGCGCACAGTAGACTGAATTACAGCCTGAGGCCGACTTTGGCTGAGCCCGCCTATATATACGTCTTCCCTTCCCCCCAGCTCAAATCTTTTCTTCCCTCATCCAACTTCACCACAACTGTCTGCCTTCGCGCCCAAACTCTCTCTCTTTCCAAACCAACTCAACACTCAACACTTCGCTCAACATGTCTGCCCCTCAGAACAACACTGGAGGTGACGCCTCGGGATACAAACTCTCCGGCTTCATCAGTGATCCTGCCGAGGCCGAAGCCATGTACAACAAGCTCGTCGAGGAAACTGGCTGCACCGACGTCATTTTCGAGTTCACCCCCGCCCCTGATGACCAGGGTGTTACTGCTGGGAATGGCACTGCCACTGGTAAGCCTTGTAATGTCTTCTGTTTGTGCCATACTAACTCTTGTGCAGTCGGCGCCGCCAACTCCAACATCTCCGCCGAGAACCCCTCTGCCGAGAATGACTCTTCTACCAAGAAGTAGTTCTGGTACACTCTATGGTAAGTCTGGCAATGTCTTCAGTTTATGCCATACTAACTTTCAAGCAGTCGACACTGCCATCACTGGTGGGAACCTCTCCGCTGAGAGTCACTCTGCCGAGAACAAGTAGTATCGCATTGAAGTATACCATGGTGGGAAGAAGATGGTGGCAATCATGGAGCTGGTTCTGGTAATGCAAAGGGGAGGTTTAGCTGAATACCAAATCATTGACGCCCATTTCATGACTCTACATATGTGTGATGTTTGATCTGTCGTATACTTTTTCATTAACACTGGGCCCATGCAAAAGTAAATGTAGCTTGAATAGACAATGCTGGACAACTCGATTTTGCTTTATTTAATAGATAAGAAAAATGAACACCGAGTGTCCCTCCCCCCATGAGCTCACTCAAGTTCATTGCTCCATGGACCACCTCGACATTATTCACTGACCCACTAGCCAAACAATAGCACAAGTTGAGCCTGAGGCCAATAGTTCACTTTGCCCTTCTGTGTGGATTCCTCTCTCTCCTCAACTTTCCCACTCTTGATTTCCCTTCACTCAAAAACTTCCTGGCTTTATCTTCCACTCAGTCAAATCAAACTCCCCTTCCCACCATGGATACCAACCAGTCCAGATCGGCCCGGCGTCCCCCAGTCATCATTCGCTGCCCGGGTGGTGAGACCATGTATGCAATGAGCAAAGCGGAATGTGGTCAAGCCGCCTTTGAAGATGCGTTCCGTCACACAAACCTTGAGCGTGAATATGGCATAACCAGAGCTGAGCGTGTTTCTGGTGATCCCAACACCTCACCTGGCACTGGTAAGTCTCGCCAAATCCCAAACTCACTTGCCACTAACCATCTACCAGGCATCAACGCGCTCGAATCTCTCGCGGGTCAACTCCTGCATGTCCTCAAGGACATGGAGAAGCTTCAGAAACAGAAAGAGGAGATCATGAAACAGATCGAGTCCCGCGGTGGGATCATTGAGGAGCCAAAGAAGTAGAATCAATACGACAGTCGGAAGATGAACGGGGGTTGGAATGGACATCAAGGAAAGGAGGTACACGGACATGGCTACGAATACAAGCGGCGCCTCTTTCTTTGCCTTTTCTTCGACTAATACTATATTCATTGGTGATTTACTGTGACATCAAATCATGAAACATGTGGCCATGTCTGTAACATTACTTACGACTCTCAAGTGATTGTATCAAGTTCCAGTCCGGACTACGGCAGAGTTCCAAAAACGCCGGAGACATGATGGCCTCATTTGGGTGTCTTGGATCTTTTTACTGATCAAGAGGCAACGATGGCAAGTAGAATGACAAGTTTGTTCACTACGAGCTCATTCAGACTTTTCTAGGCATATTTTATCTTATACATAACTGAACTTTATCTTCCCAGCACCCAAAAACTCACATCTAGTCTCAACCCTACCGCTAAGTTGAGCCATTGTGACTCCCTTCACCGAGCACTCTCTTGGCAAGATCTACAATCCAGGTTGCGCCGTCCTTGGCCACATGATTGACGTACACTGCATCCAGCGTCGAGGTTGTCGCATCTTTCGGCAGCATCTCTCGGTCATGGCCAGAACTGTCAAACTCAGCCTGCAGCCCCATGACATACCGTCCACGTTGACGGTGGGCTATCTCCTTGGCGAACTCTTGCGACCAGGGGAACCTAGTAGGAAGAGCTTCTCCCTTGGAATTTTCGTCATTAAGCCAAGTGTATAGTAAGTCCCACCACGGAACTTTGGCGTCGAGAGGAGGAAGATTGGCCCGTCCATCGACAAAGATCCGGACCTTTTCTGTCAAACTCATGTCTGACATTTCTGTGCAGTCTTCCGTATTGTGCTGTAAGGAGGGGCACAGTATGCACAAGGGAACGTTACCAAAGGGCCCATCCAGGCACCATTCTGTACTGTGTGTCTTGGAGCCACATGCAATACACTCCATGCCCGGGTCGTCACTTGACTCGACCGGCGATGATTGTTCCTTTGCTTTCTTGTGTCCTCCGCCATGGCTTAGACCCAGAACCGGGGCGTTGTCGTCCATGTCCATTATTCGATCGAGGCGCCGGCGTCTGGCTAGCTCGTTGGCGTTGTCTTTCAGGGGCTCGGACATGAAAGAGAGCTTGTTGATGCGAGCATATTCTGCCATCTCCAGATATTTCTTCCTATCCTCTTCATTGTTCAAGTTGAGCTCACAACTCATAGGTATACTTTTGGTAGTAGCCTGGCTACTACTCAAGGCAGAGATAGACGGAACAACCTCATTATTCGGTCTTTCTGCCGTTTTGCTCGCACCAGCAGGACGGGCTATTCGAGGGACTTTCTGTATTCCACCTCGGGAACTGTGAGTGGTGCCTCGCCCACGACTGAGCTGACCTCTGCCTCTTCCAGCGCCGAAAGCACCCCTGCCTGGGCCAGAGTTGCCACGCCCTCCACGACCTCGAGCAATGACTATACCACCCCATCCAAGACCTCTACTGAAGCCCATAGAGCCGTGAAAGGTGCTTCCACGCATGCCGGACGCGTTTTGACCAGAGCTGCCGTTGTCCAAATTGGTACCAGAAGCGGATTGCACAGGGGTGGTGCCGGGGGAGGGAACAGGGTTATCGGAGATGGTACGGCTTTGCGCAATCTCTGTTGTGTTTAGGAGCTTGCCATGCTCCATGGTATCTTTGTCGTTTTTGTTTGGTGTCATGTTGACCAAGAGACAAACTTTGTCGAGAAAGCGAGGAAACGGTGTTGTAGTGACGAAGAAAACTGAGATGTTTGTCTGGATGAGATCAAAGATTAAAGGTTTGCTGGCAATCTTGGATAGACTGGTATCAAAGACTTTGCTGCGATGTATGTTTTGTTGTGATGGAGGAGAAGATTTGGCGCTGGGAACTGCAGATCCCAAGTTCAGCTCATGTGGGCCTCTTTATTTACGACCTTGTCCACGGCTCCTGTTCCTGAGTCACAGTGGTAGTACCTCTGTCTCCGAACATCTCTCCAACCCGCTTAGACGGGTGTCCCGATCACACTTCAATTCACTTCAGTACATCTCACCAATATCCGAATCTGTCAAAGACTATCGTTCCCTTCTCTAGTTCCCTCGTCATGGCGAACCGTCAAAATCATAAGGCGAAATCGGCCGCTATCCCTCAACGAACAAGCCCACACATGTCAGTATCCAATCCCCATCCTGCAGAATAGTAATGTCTTTGGAAGTGTGCCTATTCATGACTCCATCCGCGACAAACTCAATACCCTCCTTTCGGGGCCTTTGCTAGAGAGAAGCCCACCAGCCGGGACAGCAAAAGGCACGCTTCGGTCACATCAACATGCCCCCCTACCGGATTCCTCCCTTTAGTCGACTCATAAACCAATCCTTCGCCGAGAGCGCAGATAAAGATCTGTTACTTATCACTTCCGACCTGCAAGAGTCTGTCGGCCACCATTTGGGAGAATATCACCCTGCACTCTTGGCCATCTTGACCTTTTCGCAGGCTCTGGACATGCTGAGGCAAAACCGAAAGACAGAGCCTATCAACTCGCCATACAAACTACATCCGTTCAGCAAAGGTGCTTGGCACAAAGATGGCATCTTGCCCCGAAATATCCTCGTCATGATATCGATCCAACGGTTCCGGCAGACTGTGCCCTTGGACTCATCTTCCTCGTCGAATGGGCCCTTGATGTCCCATCAGAACCAGAGGCCAACCGTCAAATGTTGACTTTATCCATCGACGATTGGGACTTTCTCTCCAGACTTGTGAAGCTCAGAGCCCCAGGAGCATCCGTCGCTTGCTGCGATCTCAAAGACTTCGACATTGACGACCTGATCGGTTGAGCCGTTATTCATGGCTCGGCTAGTGACATGGATACGGTAGAGTGTCCACTGCTTTCCTCGAGAACACCAGTGTCCCACGAATCGTGGTGTCCTTCCGGCCTCCGCAACTTGCAACTCGTCTCGATCAGCGTGTCAAGGCCGCAAGCTTCTGCCACCGCTTGCTAGAATGGAAGCATGATGCGAGAGAGATAACAGACATCATCGAGCGTCAAGAGAGCGACACATTTGTTTGGTTGACCATCAATCCTGCCTTGCCCGTTATCCCACTCCAATTCAGTGGCTACCAGAAGGTCCGTTTCGCTTTGGGTCCACTTCATGAGCCACCTCCTTGCCGGGATAGCAAGACTCATAAAATAGCGTCCTTCAGTAGGAGGGTGGCCAAAGAAGAACTCCTTTCTCAGCTAGCCAAGCGACCAGCACGCAAGTTCACATCTACACGGAAGAAGAACACGTCGGACAGTTGACTGAGAGAATCGATCACCTCCCCGTTCGACGTAGATTTGTTGAAAATACTCAGCTGGGAGGGTTCATCGCGGCTGTCGCCGATCTCTCGTCTTGGGGTTTTGACGTGGAGCAAGTCCTCGTCTGCTTTGTTCGCTACTCATTGCGTATCCATATCATAATTAATCGACTGCAGATCCAAAACCTAATCAACGGACATGAAATTGCCCTAGCTGGAGTCCAGAATGATATTTTCAGAGCTGTTCTTCCTGTGCTCAATTATGACCATCGCCTTGTCTTCTTCGTCGCTCTAGAATCGGATGAGATAGTGCGAAGGTTTTACCTGGGCGGTAACCATTCAATGTCATCTAACAAAGACTGCCAGATTACCATTATTGTGTGCTCGATGTCCTCAGGCTATATTGGAGATTGCTAAAGACCGTGGTGTATCGTAAGATTTCAATTTATATAACATAGATGAAGCAAAGAAACGTCTTTTAGTATAAATATAGGACGTTCTCGGCGTCTCCACGGTAATGTACATTGCTCAATTGAAAGGTGATTGCTGTCTAGAATACTGTAGCTCATATTTGATGTCGATATTACACCTGTTCACGCAACAGAGAAACGTAGTAGAGATTTCATCTCTTGGACGGCAGCAGCTTTGCGAGATGGACCGGGGAGACCCTCCAAAAAGAGCCGTCACCTCATTGGTTGCTTTTCCATGTTCGGTTACAAGACGCCACTGGGTAATGAAATCCGACATTGTCGGCAATCACAACGACGAGTGGAGGTAGAAGGTCTCATAAACATATCACCCAAAAGAAGGGTCCCGAGCGGTGTCTAAGCACATGAGGTTATCTTGAAGACTTTGCCAACACAGACACACTGGCAGCCTCACCTAGTTGGAATTGGAGATGATCTGGCGAAGCTGCCGGAATCAAGGTGCCTTGTGGCGAGTATCTGCATTGACCAAGGCCAATGGCACGTTCGACGTTCCCGTAACTTGAGTAGCAGTAATTTTGAATGTCTTGGTTCACAAGCGATGCTTGATACATTAAGCGGATTCATATTTCACCTCCTTTACTCCAAGTATGACTGACCAATTATGCCCCGTCTGTAAGTTTAGTGCCACATGTGGTATCACTAGTTACTAAGACAGAGTCCTGGTGAAGTCTCCCAAACCTGTAATGTAGAAGACTAAGATGGTTGTCTGGGAGATGTGGTATAAGACGGTTGACGGCTTTACTGGGATAAGGATGAGGACGATGCGCTATAAGGCGGGAATGGATTTTGGTCGCTGGACCCAGTGCAGGCTGTCACTATTTGCCAGGTGACGCGGGTTGGCCCATGAATCAGAGTGAGGAGGTTTTTACCCGCCACTACCGCCTTCTACCACAGTCAAGGGCCCTCCCTCTTCTCAACTCCTCTTATTCCTCATCACAAACAGCGAATCCGCTGTTGAATGATTCAAGCCTTTCTGCGCCATGACACCAAAAGTACCCCGCTACCACTCGGGCGATGTCGCCTGGGACACGGATTCGCGACGCAGGTACATTTCTGACTACCTCGAATACGCTGGCAACGATACAGCCGACAAATGGGATGACTGCGTGAAGATAGCCTTTGAGCAAGTCATGAAGAGCCTCGACAACAAAGGTCTTACCCAAGTCAGCCACGAATGGCTAGAGTACGAAGCAGATCGTATCGCCTGGCAAGAGCTCTGTAAGTTCCTCGAAGTAATGTTTAGTCGTGAGACTAATAATAGACAGTCAGCAAACTTGATATCACAGTTGTCGAATGGCCGTTCAACCTCCCACCTCGGGTTGATGACCCCAACAACATCTCAGCTGGTATCTCACCAACCTACCAAAAATGGCGCCTTGACCGTGGCCTGCCTATATACAACACCACCAATCACGCTCAGAACAAGCCGACAGAGCTGAGTCTGGAGCAGCGGGAGATCATCTGGAAGGGTGACCCAAAGTACTATCCTAGTCAAATGGTGTTTCCCATCACTGGTCCATTCCAGATCGTACTCCCACGATGGATCAATGCCTACCACCTTGTCCTTGAGGAAGATGACGCGCTCCTCAGCAAAATCAACAATGAGATTGTCCCACCTCACTTAGCTGTCTCATGGAATGATGACGACGAAGGCCGTATCACTTTGGTTGTTGGACTCAGTCCTACCACCTGTGTCAATCCTGGAGGGGGGGAAATGGCCTCTTCAATCAGGTATCTCTGGCAATCCGTCGTCGATTGGGCGATTGAAGTCTACTACGGTGGGACAATGTCGCTAGTGACCTTCCTGCGCGTGCGTAAGGCTATACCAGTCGCTGATGGCCTTCGCTACCACTGCCAGGGGTTGACCGACCTGACCAGCTGTGCATGGGCTGAAGCCCATGAAGACCCAATGTATTCCATGAAGGAGGCGTATGAAAAACGAGAATTCGTCGCCGTATGCCGTGGGGAGGTTTTGGAGATTATTCGGAAGCCCTTGACCGTGGCCAAAGCCGAACTCAGCCGCTGGGTCGTCCAGAGCCACTACGATGAGCGACTTCAAGCCGCACGAGAGATCTGGCTATCTAGCACCACGGATGAGAGAACCATTCAGGAAGTCTGTGCCTGGGCTTGGGGCACGCATGATCTGGCGGTTCAGTCTGGAGAGGAAGGGAACTGATCAAGTATTTGTCGCATGAAGACCGCGGCGGAGACGAAGGAGAAATTGGTTCGGGCTGGAAACAGCAGGTGAAGAATTAGGAAACAGTAGCTGAATCCCACCATCCACGTCCTGATTATAATTCTCTGACTTTGTGACTGATGTCCGCCTTTCTCCCATGTGTAACTGAGTTGCTGCAGAGCCAAGATCCGAACGCTCGAATAGAGCACCAGTCTCTTGTATGGTATGCGTGGCAAATGTGTAGCATATAGAAGAGAATCGCATGGAGGATTCAAAGGGCCTTGATCGTGATCAATAAATTATGTTTTAAAAATAGTATACACATTGTCTAAATTGTATTCCATTATTGGAGTGGTATCGTATTTTTGAAATCGTATTATATTTTTTAATGGTCTTACATTTTTTAAAATGTATTACATATTTTTAAAATGGGGTTCCAAATCGTTTTACAAAAGTTGTAGATTGGTCCACCTTCAGGCACATCACGGTGATCACCGCCACTGTTGGGGCGACAGAAGCAATTTTACTCATTGATGGTAATACTGAATAATTTGAACATTCCTTAATGCTTATTATTTCGGCTTTATCGATGAGAATGACGGTGGCGAGTAGTAGTTGGATATAGCGGTAGTTCGAAGTTGGGAGCTGCATGTTACGTGCTGCACAGCACCCCAGAATGCGTCCGACTCTTGGAGGTCAAAGACATTTGTTACAAGTCTCTACGCGATCAGTCGTTCATGGAAACACCGTATTCATTAGATCAAAGGCAGATATGGACTGAGAGACGACAGCTTTCCATTGATGCATGAACCAAATGTTTATCAACCCATTTTCTCCTGGTACCACCCGTGCCGTTCATCGTCCCTCACCAATGTCCCGAAACTGCTCATCGTCTTTGCCGTGGTAGTAATTCATCGGCTTTTCACTGCATACTGTCAGAGTTGGTCTAGAAATACTCAATAGAACTTACCATTCAAGCCTCCGGCTCAGTCTTGATGACCTGCCCGCCAACGTCCTCGGATTTGATGCGAGGGCCGAGGACCGCGGGCCAAGGCAATCCGCTTGATTCCCAGTAAGTATCGGACACCTGGCGAAAGGTTGACAACTTCGGATCACGATCGAACTTGTACTTGTCACCCTTGGCGTCGAAGTCTTGCTGGATCTTCTTCATGCCCTTGGAGCCCTTCTCCTCGCAGAACGGCTTGGACCAGGGGAAATCCACCACGACGTTCGGAACGAATTCCTCGCCGCTGCAGAAGTCGTGGAGATATTTCCACCAGGGCGTTGAAGTTTTCATAGGAGGCCTGTTCGCTCGCTTCTGCACGAGAGTCTGGACCTTCTCTAGCAAGGACATTGCGTTGAAGTGGTCGCAAGTGTCAACGTAATGTGAGCGGCGGTTGCAGATACTGCAGCCAGTCACCTGACCCTTGAAACCTCTTTCGATGCAGTCAGACAGTAAGTGATTCTTGCTGCCGCACAGCTCGCAAGCTCCTTTGGAGACAGGCTTCTTCTCACTTGGAGGTTGAGTACCTGTACCGAAGAGGCCAGACGGCCTGTTGTCCTTGTCCCGGAAGTCGTTGTTCATGACTATCTTTTGAGTATGGTCTCGGTCGGTAGCCTCGAACTTGTCGGGGAAGATGCACGAAGCTGTGATATTGAGGCCGATGGCTTCGGGATTATCACACTTCAGACGCTGGAGCATCGCGTCAACTCCCGTTCCCGTTTCTGAACGAATCCAGTAACCCTTGTCGGGGGTATCGGCGAACCAGTTGTTGCCGTGGCCACCACCAAGTCCCGTAGGAGTGAGTTTGGTGGCGAACAATCCGTCCGCGGCACACACACGAGTCATCAGGGCCGTGTTGGTGTGCTTGTACACAGTCTCTGGCTCGGGCTGAGACTGGTTCCAGCGCGTAGAGCTACTGGGCCTGTTTGAAGAGTGACCACCTCTTCCACCCACACCAGCATATCCGCCCCGGCCTCGACCACGGCGGTCTCCTCGTGGGGTCGAAGAGAGCCCTCGTGTTGGTTGAGAGATGCGGCTCGCAGAACCGACTACCATTTCTCGCTGATTCGACTCATCCCTCGCACTAGTGCGCTCAGGAGGTCGGCTCAGAGGACCAGGACGACGATCCCGTCGATCCTGATCGTTGTTGGTTCGTGATGGAGGCATCGTGAATCACTGTAAAGGCTGTTGTTTTGAAAAGAAGAAAAGTTGCTTTCTGCTTGGTTTGTGATTCAGATGGCGATGCGTTGTGGATGTTTTGTTTGCACTCGAGCCTCGGAGAGAATTTTCTCTAACTTGCGAAACTGGCTTGCGCTCATGGGACTTCCATTAGGGTGGCCCTTGTGAAACAGAGGTTGATCGAGGGTGAAGTGATGGAGTGTCTGGCACTGGCAGACCATGGCGCTTAACCAGAATTCTTCTTAGAGACCGGCCTTATGGGTCACGGACCTCACAGAGGTCATATAATCTCTTAGAGTACACCAAGATTTCTTTTCTCTTTACAAATCACGTCACAGAATAATTCACTTCAACCTGGTTTGGTACTTCATCGCCCAACTTCACCACGCGCAAGGGACGATAGGACAAAATCTTTCCTCAACGCCATCACGAAATCATTCACCGGCGAACAACGCGACAACCTTTCTTTAAAAGATCCTTTATTTTCTCACTCGGCGATTCACGATGTCTCCTACCCGACAGGAAAAGAAGCAGCATGACCGTGATGGTTTTGCAATGCACCAGGTCAATCACGGCAACGACGAGAATCTGGCGGGCAGACTCAACAACGCAGAATATGCCACTCAAACCTCCCGTACGTCTCAGGCACTTTCCGGCACTACCGGACTCATCTCTTCGATCAACCCATACCGCTCGGATCTCGTGGCCCGAGCCAATAGGATTAGGTACGATGTATTGGCATCTACCCCTGAAACTCGCCCAGGCAGGATCATCTCGTCGCAGCCTCTAAATGAGAGGAATATCTCCCCTGCTGCAGGGAAAACTCCCCGCCCTCTAGGTGACAGGATTGGCGCCCCTTGTGAAGGAAGAACCGCCCAAACTCAAGACAACAATGCCAGTCAGGCTGTGCATGCTCAGGCACTTTCCGACACTCCCGAATCCATCTCTTCGCTCAACCCATACTCAGATCGCTTGGCCCAAGCTAAGGCCAAGAGACGCAGATACGACCTGGCAAGGTCTACCAGTGCTATTATCCCCATCACAGTAACTCCGTCGTAGCCTCTAAATAAGAGAATTACTGCCCCCGTTGAAGGTAGAACTCCCCGCCCTCAAGGCAAGACTGCCAGTCAGGCTAGCATATCCTACAACAGGTTCTGTACAAACTGCAGAGGAGACGGCCATCTCTTGGCTAACTGCGTCACGGCTGAGCATAGCGCAATCTAGGTCTGCGTCTTCTGCAAGACAAAGGACCACTTTACCGATACGTGCCTGTCTTTCAAGACGCTAGGCCTGGCAGCTAAGGTCAAACTGCTTATCACGGATCGTGCTAGCAAACCGCAGCTATCCACCCACCGGTATTAGTGTGTTTATCTGCACGATTTCTTAGTATCAAAGGAGACCAAAGACCTCCCTGTCTTAACGGGGTTCCCTTAGCAATTAACCTTTACTAAGGATCTGTATAAAGGGAGGACTATTCATAAGATCCAGGAAGAGTTCAACAGAACCGGCAATGTATCCAAATTATCCAAGGATTTAATTATACAAAGCCTAGAGGACGTCTATTTGCGCCACTAGAAGATTAAGGAGCTTCCTTGGCCCCGTCGCTTAGACAATTCGGATCTCTCGAAGCACAAGCGTAGTTAGGAGGTATATAACTTTTCTGATAAAGAAGAGTAGATGTCCCAAGCCCTCTGCACGCCCGTCTTTATCATAATATCCCCTCAAATTAGAAAGACCACCACCTCCCGTTGGAGAGACTGCTGTCTTTGATTGACGGATAGTAGCGATCCTCGAGACAGCTTCAGTCATGCCCCAGCCTCCATGAGAGGTAAGGGCGAATCATGGCAGTCCATTGCATCCTGGAGAAGGATTTCGAGACACAGCTATAAGGGGCTTCTCTCCATTTCTCATTCTTCTTTGCCAATCGCCTTTGAAGGAATACCCCTAATGCCGGCCTACTTCCGGGACACATCTATTTGCCTTTTGTAAGTTGTCTGCTGAGTCTCGTTGCGATTATGAACTAACGTGTATACTCCAGGCACTCGCCAGATGGGTCGGCGTTGATATCCGTCCATTCGCGGACGAGGTCACCAGCCTACTGGATATAGCACAACTCATTGCTACTTCTGGCGAGGATGCTATCTCGGGCATCAACCATCATATGCATAGGGTCTCAGGCAGCACCAGTGCGCTCGCCCATTGGACAACGGTCCCAAATCGGCTGCTGGGTGAGTGGTTGGTTGAACGCCGCTCAGTGCATAATGTTCTCGTGGCACTTGCAGCTGCTTTTGAAACTGTTCGGGTTAACCATGATGAGGTGCCCCAACAGTGAGATTGTCAGTCTTGACAGTTTTGAAGGTTCTGGTGCCAAGTGTGGCGTCCAGCTCTGGACTCGGCAGCCAACCCCGACAACTAGTTCGACAAAGCACCTGTCAAGAACCATGGCGGAATCGATGGAGAGAGAATTTCGGGCTGGTACCGGCAGATGAAGGATTGAGGAGAAGGAAACAGTAGTTGAATCCAACCATTGACCAGAAGCTGAGGTTGATTGGGATTTTCAGTGTATTGGCTCGATGTGTCTCGTCAAGGTGTTGTAAGCCTAAACTATCAATCCCACTATTAATGTCTGCAATCAAGGTTCTAAGTTCTGTCTGCTGATTTAGGCTCTCAGCCACAAGCCTCAACTGTAAATAACACACGTCAAATGCACCCTGCTTTAAACGACTCATTCGTGATTGTTGACAGCATGTCATATTCAGCTATCCACTAACTCGAGTCAAGGAAGACGGAGAAAACAAATGCTGACAAATATTGTTGTTTGCACTGTGTTAGCTCTTTGCCCCACCAAAGTACCTCAGTGATTCGCTGTCCTCCGGGTTCTGAATGGATTTCTCTCTTTCTCAAGCTAATATATTTCTCATCTTTTTTTAACTTGACAATAACATCTCCCTCTTTCGACTTCACCTTCCTTTCAGCCAAGTCAACCACATCCATCGTCCCACTATGAGCGAAAACAAGTCCAGCTCGGCCTTAGAGTCTCGCGTCCTGATTGACTGCCCCGATGGGTATGTCATAGGCACAACGGACAAGCCCGAGGTCTTCGGAGCCGTGGTAGCAAGAGAATGCGGACCACCCTACAGTAACATTCGCCCGGTGGAGTTCACAATTCACAAACGTCAACCTGAATCTACTGCCACCGGTAAGTCAAATAAAAACTCCCTCTGAAAGGTAATACTAATAGCATTGAAGCAGAGCCAACCATAAAATCTCTTGCCTTTCAGCTCGACCACATCCTTCAGAAGATGGAGATCCTTCAGAAAGAGAAGGAAGAGATCATGGAGAAGATCCGCGCCCGCGGTGGACATATTCGGATACCCAAGAACTAGACAACGATACACTAAGCATCAATCTCAAGGACGATGACTGGTTGATGGATTAGATTTGAGAACGGAAAGGAACGGGAAGGTATCGGAGCTGGCTATCTATATAATACGTCCAGGACGTCAACACGATATCACGTCTGCTTTCTCCCAAGTTGAACATACACTTCTGTGATATGATTTGTAAGACATTCTGCAGAATGGCTCGTCGCAAGGTGTCAAAGCTTACCTTCATCACCAAGTTGAGAGGCTCGAAGCCCGGCTACGTGAAATGAAACAACGTAAGGGTCCCCTCGAGTTGCAGGTGAGGGATGACGCCCACAAACTCCGGGATTCTTGTGTCAACAATTTGCCAGCTCGAGGCTAGCGACACTAGTGGAAACAAGACCGGAAAATCCACCATCATGGAAACGTCCTTTGATGTTGTCTATAAAGGAAAAGAGCGATTTGTCAAGGCGACTATGGTCCCGAGCATGATCTTGATTTCGTTTTACAAAATGGGTCCCGAGGTGCGCCGGCGACTCAAGGATACGCTTGCTTCTGAGATGTGGAATGACAGTTCCAAGGCACGTTGGATCTTACAGTCATAAGAGCCAAACTGATAATGCAAGGGAATCTCGCCCATCCATGGGAAGGCCATCAAGTTCCAGGATCGATATACTCTTGTGGGACAACTTTGAAACAGAAGAGGGAAGTGTTGGGATAGGACATGCAGGAATTCTGAAGTTATACACACAGAAGTCCATGATATACCAGAATTTCATGGAAACATAGAACACATGCCACCAGATAGGCCTGTCGCTGTTTGAAGTCCGCTGGATTGACCTCAGAAAGCTGCATGGTAGATTGTTCATTACCCATTTTGCCTGATTTTGTTGATGCAAGGGAGAAGGTAAATTGAAAAGGTGTTGATGGAGTTGAGAAAACGAAAGCAAGTGCGAGACAAGGCACCAGAGCTTTTCTAGCATTTCGATCTTTCTGATTCACTGGCAATGCAAACAATTTTGCTGGCCGTTCATGCAACCGGATAGAGATCAGTGACTGATGTCCTCCAAGCCTTGTGGAGAAGCCGAGCAAAGTCATCCAAACTCATTTACAATGGATCTTGAAATCCAATCTAATTTTACGCTTCCCGTACGGATTATACCTTGAATAGTCTTGTAAAACGGCTTCTTTTAGACATATACTACATAACTTCTATCTTAGCTCAGGTAGTAAACAATTCCTCCAAACAGGGTTTAAAATTCCTATAAGTACCTAATAATAGCTTAATACCTATTTACCTAGGTATATAGTTAGGTAAATAATATTATATATAAATACCTATAGGTATTTTAAAAAGATTTTATATTACTTATAATATATATAAATATTAAAAAGTACCTATAGGTACTTATAGGTAATATTATACTTTTTTTATATTACTTTTAAAAGTAATATTAATATAGTATATTTATAGTAATTATTTATAGTAATTAATATAAAAAGTATATTTAAATATTTTAAAATATAATAAATTAAATATTTACTATTTATAGAAAAAGTATTACTAATCTTTAGCTAATTACTTAATACTAATAGTTTAAAAATTAAGTCTTTTAATCTAGCTTTTAACTTATAATAATTACTATAAGTTAATATAATAAATCTTACTTAGTTTAGGTCTTTTTAAAAGTATATAAAAATAAAAGTTAATAAAATTTAAATTATAAAAAGACTAAGGCAGGCTTAATAATATAAGTAATAGTAATTAATTTATAAATAATAATAAAGGTTATAAATTCTAAAAATAAATAAAAAATATTTATAATTAAAAAATAATAAAAAATAGTTATTAATAGATTACTAGTAAAGTATTTATATAAATAACTTTTTTTTTATATATTATTAATAAGTAAAGGAAGGTTAAATACTATAGTATTTTTTTAAGTAATATTAAATAGGTAAGGGCCTTTTATAGCTTTTTAAGCTATTTTAAAAAGTTTTTTATAAAAGAAAAGGGCTTAAATAAGTCTAAGTTAAAAAACTTTTAAGTTTAGTTTAAAGCTATAAAATAAAAATATAATAAAAACCTTTTTTTAATTAAAAAAACCTTTAAAGTATATTATTTATATTAATATATAAAGTAATATATACTTTATATTCTTTTAATTATAATAGTACTTAGCTATATTATAAAAAAGTCTTTAGTTATATAGCTTAATATAAAGTATTTAAAATTCTAAGTAATATAAAATTAAAATTAAAAAAAACTTTCTTTAAATTACCTTTTTATTTATTATATTAATTAATAATATAATATTATATTATACTAAATATACTTTCTTTAAAAAAAGATTTATATATAAATAAAGCTAATTTTTAAAAATAACTAGCCTATAAACTACTATAAGTATATAATTACTATATTAAATTACTATAAATACCTTTTTAAGACTAAGAAAACTAAAAAAAAGATTTTATTTTTTTATTAATACTAATATAAATAGGTTTATATAATTAGATATATATTAAAAGGTATAAAATTAAATAAAATTAGTCTTAGCTTATTTTTTAATACTACTTATACTTAAAAATAAAAAAATAAATTAAATATTACTTTAATAAGTATTTTAATTTAATTTTAATAAAAATAAAAGAAAAAAAATAATAAAATAAAAAGTCTTTATAATAAATAAATTTATATACTTATATAGCTTTATTATAGCTTAATAAATACTATAAAAAAAAACCTTAACTTAAAGTTAATAATTTTAGCTACTTTTAAATAAAAAAAGCCTATCTTAATAAATACTAAGATAGTAGTTAATAATCTTAAGCTAAGTTTATATAATAAATAAGCTATTAATAACTAAGTAACTAATAAAATTAAAAAAATAAATAAAAATATAAGTATAATTAATAAGGTAATTAATTTATTACTAATTTTTAGTAGTAATTTTATAATTCTTATTAAGGTAATCTTTAAACTATTTTTAAATAAATAGCTTTAATATCCTTACTTTTATAAGTATTATAATTATTAAGTTTTATTAAGTTAAGATATTATATATTAGTTTTAAAGGTTATAAAATAGTCTTATCCTATACTTAGTAAGCTTAGGTTTTTTTAAATTTTTATATAAACTTAAAACTTTAAGTAAATTTAATAGTAAGGTAATAAACCTATAAGATTATTAATTATAATAAACTTAATAATTACTATAAGTAATTACTATAAGAAATATATTAAAAGAAAAAATATATATACTTAAAGAATAAATAATAATAAGTAATTAATACTAATAAAATTAAATAATTAATTTATAACTTACTATTTTAAAGTATTAAATTAATTATTTATTAAGTCCTTATTATTAAGGCCTTTATATTAAAAAAAGTTACCTTTTTTATCCTTATTATTATCCTTATCTTTATCCTTTAAAATTAATAACTTTTAAGACTTAATTTTAATATAGTTTATAATTTCTTATATAATAAAGTTTAGAATATAAGCTATATATTAAATAAAATAAAGGCAAGGTAAGGGTATAGGCTATAATTTAGCCTTAATTTTATTATTTAAATTCTTAATATTAAGATATATATTATTATTTACTATAATTACTTAAAGGTAATTTAAAAGATAATAATTCTATAGGCTATATATTATATAAGAGTTTAATATAGCCTTACCTTAGTCTTTAAATATATTAATAAATTTAAGTATAACCCTTTTAAGTTATTACTAAGTATCTAGAAAATATATAAAAATATTAAAAATAATAAACTTATTATAAGGTATTAACTATATATTTAATATAAAAAAGACTTTAGCCTTTAAAGAAAGAGTTTAAAGTACTATATTTTATAAAGATAAAGACTTATTTTAAATTTATTTAGTAAAAGTTAAGCTATTAAAGAGTTAAAAGTATAGTAAAATAAAGCCTATAAGTTACTAAAATACTAGGTTTACTATAATATTTATAAATAAATAGCTATTAATAATAAAATAAGTAAAGTAGTAAATAAATTTAAACTGCTATTTAGTAATACTAACCTAGTAAAAGTAAGTATAAATTACTATATTTAATTACTATAAATATACTTATATTAAAATTAAAATATATTATATTAATTTCTTAAAATAACTTTATTTTAAAAGCTTTTTTCTTATAAATAGTAAAGTTTAAATACTTATATATACTTAATATATTAATTTTAAATATATTAAAATATATTAAAGTAGTATAGTAAAAGCAGTATATAATCTTAGGTTTTTTATTTAATTTCTATAAATCTTAATTAAATTAAAACTAGCTTAAAAAGTCTTTTTTTTTTAAAAGATTTTTAAAGCCTTAGACTTTAATAATTAAAATAAATAAAAAGTACTAAAAGTAAAATTAATATAAAGTACTTACTATTATATTATTTTTTACTATAAAATAAAAGTATTAACTATAAAAAAGTTAAAAATAATATAAAAAGGCTTATTAAGTATAGTTAGCTTAAAACTAAATAAGCTTTATAAAGATATTATAGTAATAAGAAATATTTAAAAATTAATTAAAAGATAAAAAGAAAATTTAAAAAAGAATTACTATAAAAAATTATTACTTTACTTAATAATATTAAATAAAAAAATTTATAATTATATTAAATTAATCTTAGCTATAATATATTAAAGCTATATAAAGTTAAAGTTACTTATTAGTTTAATACTAAAAACTTTAATATATTTTATTATATAAATACTAAACTATATTAAGTTAACTAAATAAACTAATATTACTTAAACTTAGTAAGAATTTAGCTATTTATAAAATAAGTTTTTTTATTTTAATTTTTTTTTTTTCTTTATAATATTTTAAAAATTTAAAAATAATATTAATATATTACTTTTAAAATAGTACTTAATAATTCTAAAAGTAAAATAACTTCTAAAATATATAGTATATTAATATCTTATTAAGTTTATTTATTTATTAATAATTTTATAAATAGTATAACCTTAATTAATTTAATAATTAAGCTTATATACTTTAAGATTTACCTTATAATATAGTAAAGAATTATACTAATTAAATATAAAGCTATTAAGTAATATTAAAAATAAACTAAAAAGGTTAAAAAGAAAATATATAATAAAAAATAAATAAAAGCCTTAAAGTTAAATATAATAATAATTAAAATAAAATAGTAAGTTAAGTCCTAAGTACTTTTTACTTTTTATATTAATATAATAAGTAAAAATTCTTTAAAATATTTATTAATTTTAATATATAATTAAACTTTTAATATTATAATTACTATTTTAGTAAATTATTTAAGAAATTAGTTTAAATATAAAGTCTAATTTATATTTTTAATTATTAGTAATTAAAATACTATAAAAAATAAGTAAAAGCTTTATTATTATACTATTTAAAAGTAAGTTTAATATAAATATTTTAAAAATCTTTAATTAAATATAATTAGGCTTAAACCTATATATAGTTTATATAAAATATATTACTTTATACTATACTAATATAAAGTTAGTAAAAATAATTTATAAAAATATAAAATCTTAAAATAGATTTTTAAAATAATAAATAATATATAAATTTATTAATTACTATAAATAATTAGCTTAATTAACTCCTTACTATACTTTAACTTAAATAAATAATAATTCTTTATATTTAATTACTTATATTAATACTAGCTATATATTTATTAATTAAACCTTTTATTTAAAGAGTTTTAAAGGTATTAATATAATTTAAAGTTTAGTTTTAATAAGCTTTAATAGCTTATTAATTTTAATAAGAAATTAAAATATAAAATAATTAGTATTCTTAAAATACTATAATACTTCCTTACCTAGGCCTACTTATTATATAATCTTATTATCTTAAAAAAATAAAAGCTTAAAAAGGTAATTCTATATAGTAAATATATACCTTTACTAGTAATAGATTTATTAAATCTTTTTAAATATAAAGGGTTTACTAATTTAATAAAGATATTAATAAGCTTCTTACTAAGGCTACTATCCTTAATAATAAAATACCTAAAATCTATTAAAATTAATATAAAAAATTAATATATTATAAAATATTATAATAATATTATCTTACTATTACTTCTTAGCTAAAAGGAATTTAAAAAAAAAAATATTATAATATATCTTTAAATTAAAAGGCTTTTAAACTAAGGCTTAATTATCTTTAAATAATTTAAAAAATAAATTAAAAGACTTAAGTACTTTTAGGTTTTTTAGCTTTATAATATACTAAATATATAACTTAAATTAAAAAAAGATATTTAGTTTATAAAGTTAAGGTATAAATTCTTTATAGCTAATTATAAGTAAATAATTACTATATATAATTACTATAAATACTTACTTAAAGAAATCTAACTTAGTTTAAATAGCTTTTAGCTTATATTAAATATTTTAAGGGTAATTTATTATTTTATTATATTTAATTTATAAGAAATATAATATAGTAATTATTAGCTATTTAATATATTAAGACTTAACTTTATAAAAGGTCTTATTATATAACTAAGGAATATATTATATTTTAAATAACTAATTAAGGTAAAATATATACTATAAAAATAAGAAAAATTAGGGCTTTTAATTAGTATACTTACTTAAGTAAAATATAAGGAATTAAGTAAGTCCTATATATTAAAGTTTTTTTCTATAAACTTTAAATATTTCTTACTAAGGGAATATTAGTTAAAAGATTATATAATTTAAGTTATATAATAATTATATAATAAGAATTATATATATTAGATTTTTACCTCTTAGTTAGATAATTTATAATATATTAAGAAAAACTTTACTTTCTTATTTAAGCTTTATAAGCCTACTAAAGCCTAGCGCTTTTTAAATTAAGAAAAAAGTATATTATAATTTTTTTTAAATTTTAGTAGTTTTTATAATAGTTAATTTATTACTATTAAGGCTACCTCTTTTTAGGAATTATAATACCTACTCTTTAAAATATTTATATATATCCTAGGTTTTCTTACTTTAAAAACTCCTTTTTTTTTAGTTTATTATTAACTTCTTTATTATATAATATATATTATTAAATTTAAAAAAATTTATTTTATTTAATAAACTTACTTTTATCTTATAAATCCTACCTTATACTTTACTATTTAGTAGTTATAACCTTTTACTCTTTTAATACCTTTACCTCCTTTTTATTAGTTACTATAGTATATTCTATTACTTATAGTAAATTTATAAGCTATTTTATATAAGCCTTAATAGGTTATAAGCCTAGCAGTATACTTACTATTATAAAAGAAAATTATTTAAAAAATAAAAAAACTTTTATTATTTTTTTATATATTCCTACCTAGGATTATTCTTCTTTAACTATACTTATTAAGGTTTTTTTTATTTTAGAAAAATTTAAAAATATAGCTATACTTCTTTATAACTTTTATTTTAAAAATAAGCTACTTATTTTAAACTTAAAAATATAAAAGCTAGTCTTTATAAGCTTTTCTATTATTTAAAATATATATTATAAGGCTAAATAGTTTAAAAAATACTTTATTAAAATTAAAAAATTTTCTTTTTCTTAAGGTAAATTATAAAGAAAAACCTCTTTTTATAACCTATAACTAATAATATACTAAATTTAAAAATCTAAAAATAATACTTAAAAAAAACTATTTATTATAAAAAAAAAAGGTATTTTATAACCCTTTCTTATATATAACTATAACTAATATCTTTAAAAAGACTTAGTTTAGATAAATATAAATAATTTTTAAGTATAATAATATTTTTTTATTTTCTATATATTTCTTAAAAGCTAATATATATTTAGAAAATAACTAAATATAATATTACTTTCTTAAAAGGAAGTAATAACTATATAACTTAAGCTTTAAAACTTTAAGCTTTTTTAGCTAAGGAAAAACTATCTTTTACTATTTTAGTAAATAATAGTCCTGCTAATAAAAGTAAAGAAGCTTTAGTTAATATAAGATTATATCTAAAAGATAGCCCTTTATTATAAATAAAATACTATATTACTACTAAAAAGACTTAGGATTCTTTAAAAAATATATATAATTCTTCTGGATTTACTTTTAAATTTTTAATTATAAAAGAATTTTTTAACTTTAATTTAAGTAATTTTTTTACTATAAAAGAATATTTAAATAAGGTAAAAAAACTAATAAATAAATTAAAATCTAAAGATATTATTATACTTAGAAAAGTAGTTATAACCTAGATTTTAAATAATTTAAATAATAATTACTTTTTTTATATAATTAATATCTTTTAGGCTTTAAAAAAAGACCTTAATTTTTATACTATAAAAAATCTAACTTCTAGCCTTATAGATAAGTTTAAAAGGCTATATAGTAAAGATTTTAAAGTATATTTATTTAATAAAAATACTTATAAAGGTAAAAAACCCTAGAAAAAGAAAAAAATAGCTAATAAATACTTTTATTATAAAATTATAAGATATTTAAATAAAGACTGCTATTTTTTATACCTTAATAAGGCTCTTAAGAATTTTAAAGTTAAGAATACTAATAAGGTTATAAAAACCTATAAAAATCCTAAAAAGAATAATTTTAAGCTTAAAAGGAAAATAAAAGATAAAAATATAAAAAAACTTTTTATAGTTAAAGTAGCTAAAAAAAAAAGAAAAAAAGAAAAAAAGAAAAAAAATTTTTTATTTAAAATAAATTTAGATTTTAAATATACTTTTAAATATAGCTCCCTAGAGGTATATAACCCTATTTTACTTTTAAAAAGGCAAAATACTAATAAAAATAAAATAAAAACTTTAATAAACTCTTTATCTAAAGATTTAAAAGAAAATTTATTAAGATATAAGGTAAAAAGTCCTATTTATAACTATAAAGAAAATATTACTAATTTTATTTAAGATATAAATACTTCTAGGTATATAGTATTTAATAAAAATTTCCTTATTAATTATAAATTAATAAATACTAAAGTTAACTAGGGAAAAGCTACTTTTATAGTAGTAAAAAAAAAAGAAAACTTAATAGTTAATTTTAATAATAATAATAATAAATTTATTTTATATAACTATTATTATATACCTAAAATAGAAGTAAATATTATAAGCTATTCCTTTTTACTTAAAATAACTTTTATTATTAAAGAAAATAATTTATACCTTTTAAAAAAAAATAATTTTCTAGCTATAGAATATTTAAAGGATAAACTATATAATATACCTTTAAAGATATATAAAAATAATTATAATAATAATAAAATACCTATTACTTTATTAATAAATAAAACTAATATTTATATAAATATATATAAATTATATTTAAAGCTAGGGTATTTTTACCTTAAGACTTTATAGAAGATTATTTCTAAAAATAATAATAATAATAATAATTATAAATATTATTATAAAATAAAAAATATAAAGAAAATAAAGAAATATAAAATATACTTTAAAGCTAAAGCTATTAATAAAATAAATAAACTATTTAATAAAACTAAATATAAATATTTAAATAAAATAGTTAGTAATATTTAAGGACCTTTTAAAATACCTACCTATAATAACTATACTTATTTTATTACCTTTATAAATAAGGTAACTAGATATTTAAAAGTTTATTTAATAAAATATAAATTTAAGATTTTAAATAAATTTAAAATATTTAAAGTAAAAATAGAAAATAATCCTTATAATATAACTATAAAGGAATTCTTTTTTAATAATATTAAAAAATATATATATAAAATAAAACCTTATTATATTTATAAAAGTATTATTTATAATACTAGTCCTCCTTATACTAAAAAACTTAATAGTACTATAAAAAGGATAAATAGGACTATATTAGCTATAATTAGGGCTTTATTATTTATAGCTAATTTACCTACTTATCTATAAGATAAAGCCTTAAAAGCTACTATATATATATATAATAAAAGCTTATATTTTACTTTAAAAAATAATTTAAGTCCCTTAGAAGCTAAGGATAATATTATATTAAATATAAAAGATTTATATAATATAAAAACCTTTAGCTTTATAGTATATTATAAAAATAATAACCTTATATTTAAATTAAATATTAAAGCTTTTAAAGGAGTTATTATAGGCTATTTACCTAATAGCTATAAAATCTAGGATTTTAATAAAAAGAAAGTTATTTTAAAGGTAAAGAATAATAATAAGAAAAAGACTATAAAAGATAATAATTTCCAATAGTCTTAATTACAAGCTAAGTGCAAATAGCTATAGAGGTCTAATTAAAACAAGGTCTTTATTATTAAATAGGAAATCAAGTAATTAGTTTAATAGTATTAAATATAAAGATAAAAGGTATAAAATTTAGTCCAAAAAAGCATAAGGAAGCTAAGGTCCTAAGGGGATTCTGTCCCTTTATATTTATTAATACAGACATCCTTCTAACCCTACTTACAAGGCTTGACCTCTTACCCTAGGCTACTTATCTTAACTATTATATTATTATATCTAAAAATATAACTATTATAAAAAATAGTTTTCTAAAAAAGAATATAAATAATAAAATAACTTTTAATAACTTACCTTAAATTAATAAATCTATAAAAGATAATATTTAACTTAATATAATATATAAAAATAAGCTTAAAATAATAGTAAAAATACCTAAAAAGCCTACTAATTTTTATAAAGACTATATAGAATTCCTTATTATATTAAATATAGTAAAAAATAATAATATAATAAAACTTAATAATTATAATTAAGCTATAAGCTATACTTTAGCTTATAAATAGGTTAAATTTATAAAAATAAAAATAATAAAATTAATTAAGTAAAAAACCTAAAATATAGTATTTTTTTTAAAAGAAAAAATAGCTATAAAAGGCCACTAAGTATATAAAATAAAAACTAATAATAATAATAATATTATTAAATATAAATTTAAATATATTATTTAGGGATTTAATTAAATATATTTATTAAATTATATTAAAACCTATATTACTATAGCTAGGCCTAAAATTATTAAAATCTTATTTATAATAGCTATAGCTAATAACTATTATTTATAGTAATATAATATAAAAAATGCCTTTACTAATATTAATATAGATAAAGAAATCTATATAACTATTCCTATAGGCTTTAAAGATTATATTCTTAAAGATTTTATAGAGAATTATAGGAAATTAAATCTTAATAAAAAACTAAATTTAAATAAAATAGCTTTAAAATTAAATAAAGCTTTATATAGTTTAAAATAAAGTCCTAGACTTTAGTATTTATTACTCTTTAAATTATTTAAAAATTTAGGTTTTAAAGTATTACCTTTTAATAGTAAGGTTTTTATAAATAAATTAGCTAAAATAGCTATTATATATTATATAGATAACCTAATTTTTATAGGCCTAAATATAGAAAATATAAATAATATAGCTAAAAAGCTTTTTAAAAATATAGCTATCTAGGCTTTAGGAAAGATTAAAGACTTTTTAAGTATATATATAACTATAAATAGAAAGAATAAAGAAATATATTTATCCTAGACTAAATATATTTATAATAAAATAAAAGAATATAATAAAAATAATATAGGATTTTTTAAAATACTTATAAAAAATATAAAAAAATTAGTAAAATTTACTAAAACTATATTAAAAGAAAATATATTATAATTTTAAAAAGAAATAGGCTCTTTATTATATTTAGCTATAAAAACTAGGCTTAATATAGCTTTTATAGTTAATATTAGCTTTAGATTTACTAATAAGCCTAATAAAAGCTATTTTAATACTTTAAATAATATTTAGAAATATTTAAATAAATACCCTAACTTAGGATTAAAATATAACTATAATATAAACTTTAATAGTTTAAATTTAGTTATTAAAGGCTATATTAATGCTAATTAGGCTAGTAATATAAAAAATAGAAAATCTAATAGTAAATTTTACTTTTATTTATATAATAATTTAATTAGTTAAAAAACTAATAAATAAGCCTATATAGTAGTTAGTACTTATAAAGTAAAGTATATAGCCTTAAGGGAGGCTACTAAAAAAGCTAAATTTTTAAATTATTTATATAAATATTTATTAAATAATTTATTTATAACTTATAATAAGTTTATACTTTTTATTTTAATAAATAACTTAGTTACTAAATAGTTAACTAAAAATTCTAGTAATTATAAAAGATCTAAGTATATAAATATAGCTTATTATTTTACTAAAAATAAAGTTAAAAAAGGAAATATTAAAATATTTTTTATAAAAGGAAAAGATAATATAATAGACTTTTTTACTAAAAGTTTAAAAAATATAAAATTTAATAAAATAAAAAACTAGCTTTTTTTAGCTTAAAAATCCTATATAAAAGAGTTTTTTAGTTTAATAAATATTAAGCTTTTCTTTTTAATAAAAGTATTTTCTTTTTATAATAATAATACTATCCTTTAAGAAGTTTTTATACTTATAATAATAAGAGTTTTAAAAATAAAATACATTTTTTCTTATATATAATATAAATAAGAGTTATTTTTCTTTTATATATAAAAAAGGTTAAAAATTCCTTTAAATAAAAATATATAATTTAATAAATAAGAGTTATTTTTTCTTTTATTAAAAAGATATAACTATATTCCTTACTATAACTTAAAGAAATAACTAAGGTTATCTCTTTAAGGGAGGCTATTAAAACCTAACTTTATAAAAGGTTTTATTATATAACTAAGGAATATATTATATTTTAAATAACTAATTAAGGTAAAATATATATTATAAAAATAAAAAAAATTAAGGCTTTTAATTAGTATACTTACTTAAGTAAAATATAAGGAATTAAGTAAGTTCTATATATTAAAGTTTTTTCCTATAAACTTTAAATATTTCTTACTAAGGGAATATTAGTTAAAAGATTATATAACTTAGGTTATATAATAATTATATAATAAGGATTATATATATTAGATTTTTACCCTTTAGTTAGATAATTTATAATATATTAAAAGAAACTTTACTTTTTTATTTAAGCTTTATAAGCCTACTAAAGCCTAGTGCTTTTTAAATTAAATAAAAAGTATATTATAATTTTTTTTAAATTTTAGCGGTTTTTATAATAATTAATTTATTACTATTAAGGCTACCTTTTTTTAGGAATTATAATACTTACTTTTTAGGATATTTATATATATCCTAAGTCTTTTTACTTTAAGAACTCCTTTTTTTTTAGTTTATTATTAACTTCTTTATTATATAATATATATTATTAAATTTAAAAAAATCCGCTCTATTTAACAGACCCACTTTTATCTTATAAACCCTACCCTATGCCTTACTATCTAGTAATTATAACCTTTTACTTTTCTAATACCTTTACCTCCTTCTTATTAATTACTATAGTATATCTTACTACTTATAGTAAATTTATAGGCTATTTTATATAAGCCTTAATATAATATAAGCTATATAAATCTTAAGATTAGCTTAAAGAATTAGCTTAAATAAAAAATAAAAAATATTATATTTTTATATTATAATCTTTTTTTACTTAATCTATTTATTAGTTTTTAGTTAAACTATAGCTTAACTTTTATTTTAGTTAAGCTTTTTATTAATAAAAGTAAGTTAGTAATCTTTTTTCTTAGTAAAATTAGTAATATTTTCTTAAAAAGGATTATTATTATTCTATAGAATTTTACTAGCCTTAGTAATTAATACTATAAATACTTTTTCTTTAAAAAGATTATAATATTTACCTTTTTTAATACTACTTTAAATTAGTATTTAAATATTAATAATTAAGTAAAATATACTTACTAGTTTATACTATAGTTATTAAAAGTAGTCTTTTTAAGTACCTTTTTAATTACTTTATTTATAGTAAAATAGTTTATATATTAGTAAAATTTAGTCTTTAAGTAACTTTACTATTAATTAAAGTTTTTTTTTATATTTTTATATTTATACTATTTTAAAGTAACGCCTTAATTACCAACCCCCCCGCGCAGTGTAATTTCCCCCCCGGATATACTGCACCAAAGCTACTAATAGCCGCACCTTTAGCTACACCTTTAGCTACATTTTCAGTAAAGGCACCTATAATTACAGGGCACTTACAGCGCACCCTTACTAAAGTTACAGGGTATTATCTACTAATAAAAACTATAGTTTAGTATACTTTTAGTAATTAAATTTAAATTAAGTAAATAAAATATAATAAAAATATATTAAAATAGTAGATTTTTTAATATAATTATTTATCTTTTTTTTAAATTTTTAATTACTAATTAAGTTAGTTATTTCTTTAATTAAAAACTAAAGTCTCTGTTAAAGAGAGGAAAAAATACCTTAGTGTAATTATATTAGCAGCGGCGCCTTGCTAAGCTAGCTAATTAGAAGCTTGTAACTGCAGCCTTAGGGGGGAAATTACACTATACAGGGGGGTCAGTAATTAAGGCATAAAGTAAGTATATTTATTTTAATATAGGCTTTCTTTATATAAGGATTTATTAATAAATCCTTTTTAAGTTTTTACTTATATAATAACCTACTAGGTAAATACCTTAATTTAATTAACTTAAATAATTACTATAACTATAAATAAGCTTTTTACTATAGCCCTTACTAGTTATTTTTTTTATTATAAAAAAAATAAAAAATAATAGCTTTTTTTATAATATAAAAAGATAATAAAGGCTAGGGCATAGATATTAATAACTATATAGCTTAAAGTAATTATATTTTAAAAGTTAAAAAATTAAGGATTTAAGGAAAATAAGTTTAAAAAAAGATTAAGATTTCTAGTACTATAATAAAAATAAAAAATTAAATTTTAAATTTAAAGTACTAAACTAAAATAGGTAATAATTAATAAAATACTTTAATTTAATTAGTTTAAATTTTATAATAAATTATAATATTAAGGTTTATTACTTAAAAAACTAAATCTTAACTTTAACTAAGCTCTAACCTTTTAAACCCTTTAAATTTTAAAATTTATAAGTTTTTAATAAATTTTAGTATTTTTTTTTATTTTAGCCTTTTTTATTAAATCCCTTATAGTAATTAATTAAAATAATTACTTTTACTAAGCCTATACTAAAAATTTTAATACTACTTAACTTTTTAAATTTTATAATTTTTAATTTTTTTTATCTTTTTTTAAACTTTTTATTTTTATTTTTTCTAGCCCTTTTTTTTATAGTAATTTATTAAAATAATTACTTTTAATTTCCTAATTACCTAATATAATTAGTAATAAAAGCTTTACTTAGTAAAAAGCTTAAAAAACTACTAGTAATAAAAAGCCTTAAAAGACTATTATTAGTAAAAAACCTTAAAAGTTTATTATTAGTAAATAATCTTAAAAGTTTATTATTAATAAAAGTATATATAGTACCTAAAAAATAAAAAGAAAATTATATTTAAAAGGTCTTATTACTACTTATAGTAAGTATTTTATTTATATTATTATTTTTTTATTTAATATTATTATAAATTACTAAATAAGAAATTATAAAAAGGTAATTATTATAAGTAACTAACTTACTTTTTAATATATCTTATTTATTTATTTTATTTATAAACTCCTTTATAATATAAGTAAAGATTAAGTTACTTATATTATATTTAATTATATTAGTATTTTAAAAAAAGTAATTAAAGCTTTTTTATAATAAGTCTTTAAAAGTAATATTATTTATAGTAATTTAATATAGTAATTAGTTATAATAACTAATTTTAAATTTAAATATTAATTTTTTTTTTATTTATACTAGCTATAAAACTATTTAAAAAAGGAATATAAAGATATATTACTATATTTAGTATATTATAATAAACTTTATAAATAATTACTTTTAGTTTTAAATTAATTTAAAAAGTATTATATTATTTTTATTTTTTAATTAAAATATATAAATTAAATAGTATATATAAAACTTAATAAATATAAAAAAAGTTTAAGCTAAGAAAAGAAAAAGATATATATTAAATTAAGTATATATTATAAAAAATACTAAACTTTAAAAATAGTAAAAATAAAAGTTTAATTAATAAAATAACTTAAATAATTTAGTAAATAGTTTTTAAAATACTTTTAATAATAATAAAAATATATAAAACTTAATACTTAAAAAAAAAAGTAAAAGTAAAGATAAGTAAGATTTAAAGCCTTAAAAAGAAATTAAAAGTTAAAATAACTTTATTTTAATACTTAAAAATAAAAATTTAAATAAAAATAAAAATAAAAAGTAAAATAAAAAGTAAAGTAAAAAGTAAAGTAAAAAATAACTTAAAAAGTAACTTAAAAAGTAGCTTAAAAAGTAAAGTAATAATTAAGTTATTATTATTTTATATTTTTCTTTAAGTAATTTATTAAAATATAAAAAGTTAAAAGTTTATAAAATACTTACTTATTACTAATTTAAAGTAATTATTATATTTAATTATTATAAATAACTTTAATTACTTATATTATAAGTATTATAGATTTTTATTTAAGTATTAATTTATTATTAAATTTTACTTATAAATACTTATATTTATATAATTATATTATTTAGGTACCTGCCTATAGGTAAGTATTTAAAATAAGTATCTCTAGGTACTTACCTCTTTAAGATAGGTACCTATAGATACCTATAGGCTAGGTATTTTAAAGGCTGCCTCCAAAGCGACTTGAGATATCATCACACCCAGACTAGAGAAGATAGGCAGACTAACAAAACGCCGAGAGCGCAGCTTATGCGCCGATAACGACGTTGCCGACAAGGCCCGCCGGTGAAAGGAAGCTCTCAAGACATGCTTCTCCGGACTATATCTGTATGCATAGTTTCATCAGGCCTGATAGTCTCTTCCTGAAGTGCGGAGTTCTGTCTGTTCTTCTTGTTCCGGACGTTGATCTTGTGGTCCTCAACCTCGCAATCCTCAGCCCTCACTTCGTAAACAAACACTGGCTTCGTCCCACCAGGTCGGTAAAGGCGCCCTAGAGTCTGAACCTCCCATGATTCTTTCCACCATGACCCGCATTGAATGAGCACGTTGAAGCATTCAGGGATGATTTCTTCTCCTCCAGTGGCCCTACTGGCAAGCATGATGTGTGGAGGTTTCGTTCCAGAGGTTTTTTGGACCAGCAAATGCCGTTCCATCGCGCTGAGCCGCTGATTGTACTCTGTGCAAGGAACAGGCTTATATGCTTTCTTGAAGGCGATCGCCAATATGTCTAGAAAGTAGACACTTTCATCCACAATCAGAAACGAATGATCGGGATATACATCAATGTGCTGGCGAACGACATCAAGTATCATTTCCACTCGGCGGGAGAGCCAATTCGCATCTGCTTCCAATCTCTCCCGCCACTTGACCAATTGCTCTGTCGCAGCCTCATCACCTTGCTCGATCGCATCAGCTGCTTGCTTGCCACGCATCGCTAGTTCTAGGGCAAGCCCATCGGACTCGAGTTCGACCAACATAGGATGATAGGAGTACTGGTGGGCGGCTACAAGATGCTTCCAACCAGCCGCTTTTGACCTAGACTTTGACAGCCGCTTGAACTCTTGGAATGATTCATTGGACAGTCTTCGATCCTCAGGCGCGAGACGGAATTTGATGATCTTCCGATTGTCGAATGGGTGGTATGAGTCGCTGATTGCTGATTGGGGTCGCTGTAGACTGACAGCATCCAGTAGCTGAATGTAGCGCTGTTTATGCAACCCTTCTGGGAGGGTAGAGCCTGAGTCGAGGCTCTGTCGGAAGGCTGCCTTGAATAGAAGAAAGCTCGAAAGGGGGTGTCCTTTGAGCATGCTGATGAGAGCATATAGATCTGTCCAACTATTATCCAGTGGCGTAGCCGTCATCATCAAACAGGCGTTGAACTGTTCTCTGAGGGAAGATATGGCGTGATAGGTGCGGCTTCGGTGGTTCTTGATGGTATGAGCCTCATCAAGGATAAGCCATTCGCCCATTGGCTTTCGAGGCTCTTGTTTATGGATTCCAGAGAGCAGAACGAGCATTGGTCGCTTAGGGGGCTGTGCGATGACACCCTTCTTGTAGTCTTCGATGCCAATGAGAAAGTTGTGAGTTCGTGTGACCTCTGCGGAAACATATGAATAGGATGTCACCACAACCTTGTACTTCCATAGATCCAAGGGGGATAAAGTCTCCCCGACAAGGCAAATTGCCGGCATCTGATCCTGTAGTACTGTCAGCACTGGTACCTTGAAGGCTTACATGACGCAGTCTCGGAAACACATACTTGTCCAAAGAATCTGTCAATCTCCGCCATCCACTGACGACAGCATGACAAAGGAGCGACAATAACACAGGGGCCCTTTGTGCTTCCACTCTTTGCAACCGAGACGGAGATCGTGGCAAGGGCAGACAGAGTTTTGCCGAAGCTGGGAGGGTCAGCCAGAATCATGCCCTGGAAACGAGAATCCTTCTGCTTCAACGCGGCTGCGACGGCACGCCTCTGTCGGTCGAAAAGTTGGACATTGTCTCGTAGTCCTGGGATAGGACCAGGGTTGGGCGCGCGGTACTTCGCAACCTATAAAGAGTAAATATGAGCAACTGGCCGCTTGAAATGACCGGCTTGACGACTCACAATATCATCGTGGAGTTCGTCGAAGAAACGGATGAATTCTTGCTCGTTGTAACCCGAAGTGGCAGCCAGCGCATCAGTCAACCCATCCTCGAGACTACCTTCATCTTGATCTTCATCTTGGTGTGGATTGGAGTTGTTGATGTCTTGCTCCTCGTCCGCGCTGTTCTCAAAACCAGGAGTATCTCTTTTCACGACAAACCCGTCACCAGGTCGTAGCCAGCCAATCCAGTAACGTGAAGTCACAACCGGTGATGGGATCTCAACTTGAGCAAGCCGTGTATTCCTCGCGACAATCTCAGCTGCAGCCTCAAGAATAGGGTCTTTAGGTTTGTCCATAGTGCCGGTAGAGACTAACAACGTTAGATCGGTGTTTCTCGTGGTTCCACGCGTGAACTTTGGAGGTTCTATCAGCCTCGAAGTAGGTTAGCGCCAGCGCGTGGAAATATGTTTAACAATAACAAGAAATGGTATGAATCGGATGCCCTGGATCATCTGATTCTGCGAATGCAAAAGTCAGGTTGAATTAGGCTGTTGTGGTTGTGCGCGCTTTGTTGAAAGTTGAGATTTCTTACCCTCTGAGGTGTGTTGATTTTGGGGAGAGGTAAGTGAAGTTAAACTCAGCATTGTTGGAGGGGATCGGTATCAAGGACTCGAGTACCCATAGGTTCGGCACTGTAGTGGGCCTTAGGCCGCCTCTTGGCCACGATGGAGAACTCTGGTGTAAACCAATGAAGTTGAAGAGGAACCAAGCTGTCTACCTTAATTACAAATAACGCAGATATACAAGATAAACACATTCTAGTGCCATTTATATGCCGGCAATGCTGAAATTCAGATGCAGGCGATTTCCTAGGTATTATCCGCGAAAGCCGGGGTTTGGCAAAGGGTGAGGTTATCCCCCTTTGTGTTTAAAACCTTTATAGCTTAATAAAGCTTTATTTAACTGAAAACCTAGTCCTAAATACAATCAAATCTCTAACAGATAAACTTTCTACCTAACGCTACTAGCCCGTTTAACTTTTCCCTTTTATAACTCTTTAAACAGTATAGTTATTACTAGCTACTTAACTTATTATAAATACCTAGAGTTTATCCTCTCCTATAAGTCTACTATATTATATACCTAAGCTAGGTTTTACCTTACTTTATTAATTACTATTATTTTATTATCTAGCAGTATATTTCTCTTATCTTAGGGAATATCCTTTTAGTATCTAAGATACTTATACCTATAAATATAAGTATTATATATAAAGTAAATAAGGCTTATAAGGACTAAATCCTTAATATAAACTTTTAGAATCTCCTTATAAAGCCTTTTATAACTATTATAGCTCCTAAGCCCTTACTAATAATTTAAAAGTAAGTTAGTAATATTATATAGTATAGAATATATTAAAAAGTAAGAAAGTAATATAGGCTACTAGCTAATTAGTTATTATATAGTTATAGTAAAAGTTATTTTAAAAGTATTAACTTAAGTTAATAAACTTATTTTTATTAGGTATTTTACTTTATATATATTCTATATACTTTAAGCTTAATTATTCTTATAAAAAAGTAGTAGCTACTTATTTATATACCTTTAGAGTTAGTTATTAAGATTCTAACTTTTTAACTAAAACTAAGATCCTAGGTAATAATAAGGGTAATAAGTATCTTGCCTATATATATTTATTAGTATTCTTTACCTTTATGCGCTGGAGGCTAAAGCCTCTTTTAACTACCGATAACCTTATCGCAGAGGTTATCCCCTAACACCTACAACACCTTCAATTAGATCTCAGAGCTTTCAACGTTTAGCTACATGTCTGTGATAGATCTGACCATTAAAAGAAACTGTAGCCATGTTCAAGTATCGAAAGCTCCTCCATGGTCGATCAAGATGCAGTTCTATAAGCAGCGCAGGAGAGATGGCCAGAATCTCAGCTACGTAAGCCTATGATGAGATGGAGACCGCCTGACCTTGGGCACCGATGGTGCTTTTGTAACAGCCCCCATACCACACTCACCTTGAAGTGATAGTCTTCATCCCTCTTCAGTCCAGCGTGCTGTCTTCAAACATGATGATTCATATAGTGGGTATCTTCCAACCCTCAATGCTACCGTTGGCGTATACAACGGGCAGCGGCAGATGAATCACCTGAATAGGTGGACGCAGCATGCAGCTGCACTTTTATCCAGCTTGACTCGGATAACCAGCCAGTATAATTAAGCCAATATATAGTCCCATATGACTTGCGTCAAACAACTCTCAGTTGATGTTGCTTCAGAAATGCACGTGAGATGCCCATGAGGCAAGTACTCACCGTACCATACCAGCAGTCATTGGCATATAAGGAGGTTCAATTCACCACTTGTCACCATTCCTGCGAAGCTAGAGCCCCGCGGAACCTGAAGAAGAGCTACAGCGACCCCGGTGGCCTAGTTAGCGGAGGCTTGAACCGGTCTTTTTTTGCGTTTTGGACCTCAAGGGCCACAGGTTCGAATTCGTCTGTAATGGCGATATGGAGTTGATCACTTTATGTTTTTATTATCATTCTCTGGCACTTGAGAATCACAATCAGTGTGCTTTACGCCCTGCATATTTTGCTTTCCAAAAGCTGGTCCGGCAGACGCTGCTATACGTGGGCTTGGCACCATATGCACGTCCATTCCACGGGTCCTTTCACCGTGTTGTACAGCTTATCGTGTCCAACTACAACAAGAATGAAGCGCTGAAGCTCTTTTTCCAGTGAGTTCCCGGACTACGAAAGCATAGAGGCTCATAAACCTCATCATAAGCGATTCCCGACATGTTCATCGTTAAGTTCTGTTCAACATGCGCTCCACCTTAGAAGGCGTCGGGACAGGGTATCGAGACCCATGACGTGGGTAAGGTATTCTTTTGAGTACTTCGTCGACTGGACTGTCTGGATGGACGTCTGTAAATTCATTTTCCATCCCATGTCCAGTACTAACTATCTTCACAGATATGGCCGCGGCGTAGGTCAATCGGGGAACTATCTGGCCATGGAAGGAAAAGCCTCAGTCCAAGGACGTGAGCGATGGCAGCTCCCTCACGTATCGAGCCCGGCGTGTCGAGAACAACCTCCCTTTTCCCGAAAATCCTTTTCCCGATCCAACTGCTCCACCCGCTCAACGAACGTAAGTGTCTCCCGATCAGGCGTCCTCCGGAGAGAGAGCTGTCTGATACCCAAACGCAGGGCACTCAATCAGGGCTATCCTCTGTCGCCACTATCAAAAAGATAGCCCTGCCAGATATAATATGGGTGCAAAACATGATTTCCGATGCGCTACGCGAGTGGAATGCCAAATAGGCCTATTGGAAGAGGTAGAATCATGTAGTTATTCTGAAGGCTGGAACGATCCCAAAAGAGGAACGCAGCCGGAATATCGCTCAATGCGCAATGAATCAGACTATCTTTCAATAGCACCTTTCAGCTGTAATATCTGACTCTTTTCTATTGTCAATAGATTGCCCAAAGGCACTCCTGGGGGATTGCTACGTAAATATCAAGCTATATGCCACTAAGGAATCCATGTCCAGTCATCAACATTCAGCGGGCCCCGTTCGGTCTTCATCAGATGACTGACACTACAATATAGTCCGCCTACCGACGAGCCAACTCATTCATAACTCTAGTGCACATGAGTCACGATTTCCGTATCCTGATATCAAACATTGTCGACAGGTTGACAGGCAAAAAGTATTCACTAAATCTTGTACGCCATGAGTAAGTGATGTAACTACGCTTGAATAGGTGTGTTGGAAGCTTGGAAAATCTAGAATGGCTTTCAGGCTGCCAGTACAAGGTAAGACGATCATAAAGAAGATGAGTTGAATCTGCCTTGTGGAAGTCGATGGACATTTTGGTTCCCCAGGTCTCTCACGTGACACGACACTTGCTCCTAACGGCTAACCGATGCAGAGAGGCCGTCCCGCTGCGGCAGAACCAGCTTTCGGCATACATAACGGGCAGGCTCAGTCTCTATAATATGCTCCTGAAGCTCAGACTCGGCTGGCTACTGTAGGCCCCTTGGCTTCTTCTTGTCAATTGGAAGTTCAATATACGCTTTGTGCAGTCAGTCACTACTCACTTGATCTAAGACGCGAATACTACCCTCTGATGTTGGGTGGATGTTGTGTGCGGTGGCTGATTTTCGGGCGTCGATCGTGATGCTTTCGTCTACCGCAATGTGTGGTGTGCGCGAGGATGAAAACAAGAAGTGCAAGGGTGGTTTGATGTGAATTGTGCTGATTCGAACGGAGAAATCGAAAAAGGTCTGTGAGAAAAGGGCTCGGCGCTTTGTCAGGTGTGTTGCTGGCAAGAAATCCCCGTTACATTCTTCGATTTACTGGCAAACGATGCCGGCGCGTAATCGTAGCCTGAGGCTAAATACTTGCCTTGGTTCTCCCGGTGTGTGGGCCCTCCTCACACTTCCGAGCTTTGACTACTTGAACATCCTCAGTAAGAATCACGTCTGTTGTCTCCTGGCTCTTCTTCGTCGCACTTCTTGAATATCCATACGCATCCCACACTTCCGTCAAAACATCCAGCATTGCTATCATGTCTTCCAGCGACAACAGCCCTTCGAGTGGTGCCCTCCAAACCTTCTAGGGATGGGATTCCATGTACCAGGATGCCTTGAGATTGATGGACGAGACTGGAACTGGCTCAATGACTGCGTATGTTTGCGTCTCTCGGCCAGGTAAATTTCAACTTCTGGCTATAGGTACAATACTTGTCCTCTTTTCAAGGCGTGGAAGATCCCACTGCGATAATCATAATCTACCGCGGAGGTGCCTTTCGTTTCTTCGAGCCCCTTGAAGATTTCTATGGCACGTCATTCAACACTGTTATTTTGAATAAATGCTAATAATAAAATAGGCAATTCCAATAACTAGTTTCAACAGCTAGTCCTCCTATATGCACTATGGTGGAAAGGATAGATGGGGCTTATCTTCGACTGGTAGCAGCAGGGACATGAATAAAGGAAGCAGAGCAATTCAATAACAACTAGCGCCCTTGGGTGCCTCAGGAAAAAGTCCCTGACCATCGTCTATGTAGGGTTTGCGAGACTGTATTCCCTGTCCAACTGTGCTTTGATGCGCCAGCCATCTTCAGCAATGACATCAAGCTGTAACTTTCGCCCTTGTAACTAAAAGTAAAGCAATACTGCTTATCGTTCTGTCTTGAGGCAAAATCGAACCCCTAACCCTCAAGGTCAACAAAACAAAAGAAGACCTTTTCAAGCCCATGAAGTCATCCACGGGAGTCACAATTAAGTATGTTGCACATCAAACGTAGTCAACTCATTCTCCTATTGACCTATGCTCATTATCCGAATCGCAGAAGCTGCCCAAGGGGGCCGCCGCCAGACCGCAGCTGGTTGGATCACCAGGTCTCTAGAAATCGTCATTGAAGCCGGAATGTCGCCTATTCGAAACCCTCCAGTGTCTTCTCGTCCTCAAGTTCCTTCATGAGGGTGGCATGCCACGCCAACACCCCTTCCACTCCCTTGCCGCCCCGGATAGAGACCCGGACCCAGTACTTGAATGCGAACTTGAGTCGCATGTCCGCGTTGGGCTTGTCTTGGCGGACCCAGACTCCCAGGTACTCTCGAACAACTCGTAAAGGTTGCTGCAGAATTGCATGAATTTCGGGAGTCAGCTGCTCCTCAGCCTCATGCTGGACCCGGGCATTACGCTCACCATCCGCAAGGTTATTCATGGCCTCCAAATGAGTTGTTGTCCACGTTTCCCAGTCATGCATGTTCAGCGGAATACCAGCCCTTTCCTTCACAAGTAGAATCGCAAGGTGATCGGAAAGTGTCATGCTATCGCCCTTGGTGGCAAACAGCACCCAATGGCAGACATATTCCCACAGTCTTCGTACCTCTAGCCGTAAGGAGAGCGACGTGCTGAATTCGTTGAACTTGGGGTCGACACCAACGACCAAGGAAATTGGTTTACCAAACACAGTTTGCCATGAGATGGTAAGCATGGGGCTGATAAGTTGTTGTATCTCATTGTAGACGGCCTGGCCCTCACCGACGATAAGGCGATTGAAGTCAAGCCATGTAGGGAGCGCGACTTCGAACGGACCGGGGACAGCTGCCGTGAAATGTCTCTCATTGCAGACATCCTCCCAAATCTTCTTGCGGGAATCTATGGTCGGAAAAGGGGCCAACCATGGCATCGCCTTGTTGGCTCTAAAGTCGGGTATGAGGCAAAGGGGCTCGTCCATAGGGATAGCAGGACTCAGTTCGTGCGGCCCCTCTACCACGTTGAGGGCGGCGGCCTTGATCTTCTGTATCTGAACAGCGTACTTCTCCTCTGCTGCCCCAGCTTTCCTTCTCCGAGCCTCAGCCTCAACAATAGTCTCACCGGGAACCGGAAAACCATTGTCCAGACGCCACTGTCGATAGTTGACAGAGGTTCCCAGACTCATGTCATAGCGACCAGGCCTCTCCGGGAAGGGCCATTGGGGGTCCAAGCGCAACCTGGCCCGTACGCGATCTGGACACTGGATTAGTTTTCTCATATAAGATCTCAAGTGGTTGGTTATACTTACAACTCTTCATCCAAAGGGCGTGATCACACAGAAACTCAAAGTAGGCCTCATCTACCTGGTCTATGTCAAGGTCATGCAGCTTCTTGGCCATGGCATCCACCGACGATCGATATCTTTCCTCCATATGGTACTCATAATCGCTCCCCTCTGCGATGAGGCAGGCCTTGATCCAGTCGCGACGGGATTTTTTATCAAAAGGGTTCACTCCAGATGTGTCAGGAACTGCTCTCAAGTTCCTTTTGGTTTCTTGTCCGCTCGTACGTGATTGCATGTTCAATTTTGCTTGTCGTTGTTCGTCTGAGAAAGAATAAGATTTTGTAAGATGAGGTTGTTGTGGAGATGGAAAATGCACTCCAGCCTTACAAGGGATGCCAAGTCCAAATTACAGGTACAATTAGCGCCTGGTTCTGGGTGGGCAGGCAGTAGGTACACCGAAATGCAGAGCAAGCATCTGATTGGTCGGGAGCTCCGTGAAGTTAGCGTGGTATACTTTGACTACCACGTTGATATCACCGCCTGGGAACTTATTGTTACATCTTTATTCTCTGTCCTTGATTCATACTGATTCATTATAGACAAACGCTTCGGGCTCTCAAATAACAAACCGTGGCCGTGGAATGTGTCACTCGAGAATGACTTGTCACAGGGTGCTTCTCCTGCTTTTAGGAGTGGTGCCAGTCTCGATACCGCATCGGAAAGACTACAGAGAGCAGCAGCAACCGTCAGCCCCTGGACACTCCTCGCTCGGAGCACCAAGCTCCTGTCCCTCAGAACTTTACTGAGCCTCAGCAAATGGCCCTCAAAGCTAGACTTGACGCCTCCAACCTTGAGCCCATCGCCAAACGCTAACCAGTTGACTCATCTCCCGGGATTACTACAGCGACCAGTCTCAGACCTCTGAGGCGCCGGCGCCTCGTCCTCCGGTGACCGCATTCCCCAGGATGGTCCTATCCTCTGGTCCGCGGAAATGGACCTGGAGGATACAGAGGCGGGCCAACGCATCCTTCGCAGGCTGTAGAGGTGTGACCACCAGTTCCTCTTCTGCATGACCCCATATAGGGCAACTGGACCTATCCCTCGTACGCTGCTCGAAGTTGTCATTAGTGCAATATTAACCTTACCGTAGGTAATGAAGACAATTCTCTTCCGACGAGACTTTTTCACGGCGACAACGGATCTATATTGCAACACTTGGGCTTCAGAAGCCAGACATGAAAGAAAACGGGCTGCTTGCGGGAATAATGGGCACATTGGACGGCTGATAGCAGAATAAAAGGTTATTCTGTTATTAATGGCGTTGTTTGGATGAATGGTACAGAACATAGCAAAGACATGACCAGTTAATTAATCATTCTGTTGTCCAAGATTCGCTTTTTTGCTCCCATGTCACTCGTTATGAATTGATACGTTTCCCCTTGTTCGAATTATTGTGTTGTCTTTAAACAGAGCGTACGAGCTGGCACGCCCAGTGTCGGACCTTGGCCTCTGTGACTCTCACCAGTTTGCATCGTGCTCGACGCAAGCATCAGCAGAGTAAGCCGCAACAGCAAGGCTCGATATCAAATGCTTTAGCAGCCTGTAAATTTATTACCCTTTTGGGATATGTGCTTATTGATGATTGGTTAGTTTCGAGGCGTCGTGCCTTGTCTGTGGAAGGCAGCGTGGTGAGGCGACTTCCTTGTGTCCCAGGTTTTGTCATTATTCAATGGGATAACTTACCAGGATTCAGACAGCTTGGGAGACTTGGTGTACATCATGGAAATTTATTCTCAGGTCATTTTCCCAAAGTTATAACCTTGTATACTCCTTAAAACAACCGCCAGGCGCCGAGTCTTATCTATGGTAATAGGCGATCTTGTTGATGCATAATGGCCAGCCCAACCTACTAGGACAACACCTCTATATCCATCTGGCCATGGCACACACCTTGATCCTGGCAATTGCGGGAAGCTTTTGTATCATCAATTACCACCAAGCCTGCCTCAACCTTGCCTCCTCCCTCAACTTTGCCTCGGCTTCATCTGCCCTTTTCCTCTCAGCTTCGCGGCCAGCCTTCTCCTGGGCCAAATCTTGGTGCAAGTCCGAAATCTCACACTTTTGATACTTGGCTTTATCTGACAGTTCCTTTTTTTCTTCGGTTAGTTGGGAATTCTTTTTCAGTGTCTGGGCAACCTGTGCTGACCAAGGCATCATCATCCAGTCCGAGAAACTACCTCCTTTCGATCTAAGTAAATTCAACGTTTCATACTCTTCATAGGCCTTTGACCCGTCCGTCACTTGGCGCTGCCAGGCCAAATTAGATACGCGGTCATATTAGGACCTTAGATATCGGGCAGCGTCATTACGTTCCTTTATTTCACCCCGGTGCTCCCAACACTCATAAACCCATGGATATAGCAACAGCGAAGTGCCTGGGTCCTTCAACACTGCCAAAGCTCAGGGCATTCAGTCAATCAGGTTCACCTTTTTCTCAGTGGCGGAGGGTTTCACCGGTTCGGCATCATGCCTCTTCAAGTATCCCCTCCTTCATTCCCATGCATTAAGAGCTCCAGAAGACTGATGACGTTTACAGCACCATAGTAGCATCAAGGATACTTGTATTTCTCGAAGCCAAGGCCTATTGACACCTCCTAGCAGACTTTTGCGCGGCAGTTCAAGGGGGGGGGGTGGTCTTGACACCAGGTAACGCGAAGGGAAAGGGTCTTATTGCTAGTGTGGTGGCAGTAGGCATTGGCGTCGAGGGTTAACTAGAAGCTGCAGTAGTGGCGGATTGGCGTTGAGGGTCATTTCGAGTTTCTTGAGTATCGTCACGGCCTTTTTGTGAGGCGGTAACGTTGAGTGCATCTATTCGGGTCGACGAAACTGTTTATTGTGTACGAGTAACATCTTTGGACTTCTTGGTCGGTTGTCGATATGAACGTGGGGAAATTGCTAAAATGTTTGACCTTTGCAACGTTGCGGCGGCTGCCTTCAATCGCTCAACACTGGATGGTATCGTTGGTGGGCGCGTGCGGTTTCTCGTCGAAGCTCTGATGAGATTGGAGACGTAGTCAAACCAACTTCAATCTTTTCGTAAAGGTGCTCGCGGGTCGATGGCCACATTCATTTGTGACTTATCAGATACGCATAAATTCTGACATCATGTTCGTTCGCAAAGATCGGAGAGCCGAATCGTCGACGCCTCGTACTAAACATGGAAATTGTCTGTCAATGAAGATATCGTCTGTGGAGGGCACGTTGGACTTGGTTTCATTGAGCGCGGGCAGTCCGACAGTGTATATCTGCAAGTGAGATTCTTCTTTGAGGAAGAACAAACTGAAAGGTAATTTGTTGCGCATATGCTGATGCTACTGATGGCTACCTTCTCCGCCGTGACACCCTCGAGAGGTGTCGCCTTTCTTCCTCGAGGTTTATTCTCGCATCTCGGTCCTTGTCGAAATTCGGGGCCACCTGATTCGCCACAACGTCTTCAGTTTCGATCAGATTCTGGGGCTGTGACATGTTGAGGGTGACTTACAGATACCCGGTCGTAGTCGTCACAGTCTTTGGAAGTCATCCGAGTAGCCTTGGCGAAAACGCCGGGCGTCAATTCAGAAATATGATGGGTAATGTCTGCACGCTGGGGTTGGCGGAATCGGACTTGACGTCAACTGGTATGACCCTGACAACTATGAGTGCTGGTCATAGTAGAAACATTTGTCAGTATCCATTTCTTACATACCCTGGCTGGAATGGTGGATCCTCTCAGCGGTTGACATGGCCGATCTGGTTTCGACCTTGGCGTAGCAACGAAGACATTAAATTACCGGCTGGGGCTGAAGCAACACGACATGTTCAAGGCTCTTGGTGTTCCCTGTCGTCATGAAAAGCATCTGCTGTGTTGAAGAATTTGCGGAGGGAGCGCCGCGTTGCTTGTAGAAATTCGGGGGTTCGGATCGGCGCCGGGCTGCGTTCACGTTGCTGTCCCGGTTAACTGGCTGGGTCTGCTTAAACATCGTGGTAAGCGTTACTGCGTCGAAGTTCGATTAATGCTGCCCCGACCTCACTCACTGCTGTAACTTTTTTAGTGATTGAGGCCCTGGGAACTTTATACCGTCTTTCACTAGCCTCTCCCGTCAAACCAGTGAAAGGGCCTTGTGTCCGAAATCTGGGACACGCTGCCACATCTGTGGTTGGAAGCGAGGCCTGTGGAGGCTGCTGCGATGGAGCCGGAAAATGTCGAGTCGGGAAAAAGTTTCGAAGCGGTGGTGCCGAGACAGTGTTGTTTTGTCACACTCTAAGGTGTCCCGTGCAATCCATCACATGAATGGAGGCTTACGCTCGAGAAAGGTGAGACGCGTTGACCCGTTGCCGTGGCTGATACATGGCTTCAACTCAAAATATGACCAATTACACGATCCACGGAGTCTGGAACAGGCAATTCCATGGTCAGCCCCTGTCCATGATCCACAGAGACGTTAGTCGTGGATCAGGAGGTGGATCGCGCCACCAACGGAGTAACGACGGGAATCCCAAACGACTGTGGAGTGGCACGCGAGAGTAGGTAAGCCAAGCAACGTCAGCAACGAGCTCCGGTCATCCTCCGACCACTTCAACGAGATGCCATCACATGATCACAAGCTAAGTCGACGCTTTCATCTGAATGGATCTGATGTGAATGTCGGTTGCCATTTGGCCGAAGGCTTGTGGCGAGTGTCTTCGGGGGGGAGGGACTGAGTTGGTAGGTCGAGTATATGAGGGTCGATGTCTAAAGCGAGCGTGGTTGACCTCTGGACATCGTAGTCTGATGGTGATGCGCGAAGATCGACTTTGTCAGACTGAAAGACGCCTGTCTGCTCAAATGTTATTCCTAAGAATCAAATGCCAGTTTTGGGCTCAAATTTCGACATACTACTGACCTGATTTTAGAGCAGTGAATCCCAGCGCGCTCAGTCAGCCTCAGCAGGAGAAATGCTCGAGATCCGAGAGATGAGGTCAACCCGATCATTCGGAGGGTAGCGGTTCACGTTCAACGCGCTGCGGTTGGAAGGCGATTCGGGTCGGCAAAAAAAGTACACGTGTGTCTTCAATGAAATGATATTGACGTGTGTTACTGGAGCCGTAACTCCGTATTCTGGGCGACGGGGCTTTGTTGTTCAAAACTTAGGTCCCCGACCGCGTTTCGGTGGGGCTGGCCGCTGTCGAAATACCCTCAGCTGTTCGGCCAGCTACCCTAAACAGCCAGTCTTCATAACGTGATTTAACAAAGACTAACAGATTACCATTTCTGTATGCTATATATCCTCAGGTTATATTGAAGATTGCTAAAAGCTGTGGTGTGCATTAAAGCTCTGCTTGATTCAAACTCAGGCAAAGCAAACAGGCGTCTTTCCTTGCCAACCTGGGACGTTCTCGGCATCTCTATTGAGGTCGCGTAGATTTTGCACAATAGAAACGCATTAGAGATTCCATAATGACACGGTGCTTGACCATCATACAATACGCAACCAACACAACAAGACATTTCAGGTCAAACTGAGACTCATTGGCAATTTTGATGGTGAATCTAGGACTTGACTGGTGTTAGGAACAGGGGTTTGAGCTGGGGCAAAAAGTCACTCAATGAAGTTTGAGTAAACGTCGATGCAAGCATCAAATAGAAACACAAATCGCATGCGATTATCGAAGAGGAACAGTTGCTGGTAAATGAAGCAGGACACCAAAGATTTGTCTATGGTGGGAGGATATTACATATAGAAGGCAAAGCTAAGTTTAAGCACGAAGATAAAAATGAGGACAAGTCACAGTTCAGAGTCAAGAAATGGGCGTGGATGATTGTTATTGAGCTATTCCATTTGCTCCATTCCTGTAAGCCCGACACCAGTCTCCTCAATCCTTGCCGCTAGAGATGGCACACAACGATCAGTCGACAGAACTAGTTCTTGGCTGTATAATTATTAGTATTGATTGGCCATGGGTTGTTGATTGACTTACCAGAGTCGTGTTCGTAGGTGCGATGGATCACGCGAAAGTTGCCACCGCGGTCGATGAGTCCAGTCAAGACAAGATCAGTACCTTTAAAACTCTATTAGTATAACAGTCCCATAGCAAAGAAGTTAGAACTTACCAGGTGCAGTGAACTTGACAAGGACAGCAGGCTTGCCGGTCTCCTGCATCATGCGCATCGCACGCTGGATCATGCCAGCTTCAAGATGACCGTTGCTGATGCCGATGAACCCACCATCAGCGGTGGGCATGGCGACGTTGTCGTTGTTCTCGTTGGCAGACATGGCAGTGGTGTTGAGTGTATTGATTGAAAGAAAGGGGGGCTTGGAAGACGGGAAAACCAGCCGGCAGTTGTGGTGATGGTGATTGAAGAGAAAAGAAATCTGAATGCCGAGGGTGGGATGGAGAGCTTATATAGACAGACTCAGCTAAAGTTGGCCTTAGGCTCCAATGGTGGTTTCTATTGTATGATGTGTGATTCTCTTGTAGCTCTAATTAATCAGAGTGACTCAATGGTTATCCTTTATTGTACCAGCGTCAGCGAGGTGCATATGCCTCACGCTAGCAGCTTATATTGTTCAACCAGGACTTATTGCGGAGAGCCAGCTTTACCACAATGATCATTTGGAGATATGAACATGAAGCAACAGGCAGTGGAATGAAGAGTAGTGAATGAGTTTATTTTTAGTACTATGCTTCACTTGATTTGTCGATTTCAATTTGGACGGTGCAAAAGGGGGTGGTCACATGCCACAATAGTTTTCTACGACAATGACGACCCGTCAATCAGGGTAAAACACATGAATGCAACTGGGAAATTTCATATTCGGCGGCTCTAATACACACCTTGGGATGCGGCGGCTGTTCAAGCTTGGCATTCGAGTTCGGAGATTATCTACTCTAACATCATTTCAAGGCGCCGAAGGATCTGTTCCCAGCTCAGGACTATTAGAAGCCCCACGAGGGGCAATGACAGTTGCTCCATGAAGGCGAGGCCTTTCCGGATGGCTCTGTACAACGGCACCTTGATTGGGCACTTCCTTGGACTGACGCAGCTGGCTCAATTCAGACTGCATGCTATCCAGCTGCTGCTTCATATCAAGAACCAGCTGCTTCTGCTCTTTGTGTCCCTCAGTAAAGAAGTCTTGCAGTTGCTTCTGACCGTCCCGCAACTCCTTGTTCTCTTTCCTGAGCTCTGAGAGTTCGGATAGCATCTTCTGCTCTCGGAGAGAAGCATATATAGGGGATTCAGGGCGTCCAGAAGGTAATGATTCGGCTAGAGTAGGTCCATAAGGGCGATACTCGTCCGCCTCATTGGTAACAGGTGGAACAAACCAACCGGAATCGAGGTTGGGACCATCATCGAAAATGTTGGTCATGCCGTCATCATCAACTCCACTCTCTACGTCAGGTAGAGGGCGGGTATCAGAAACGTCAGGGCGCACTGTCGTAGTGTGCTCTTCCTCGGCATCGTTGGCATCATGTCCGTGACGGATCATCGGGAGACGACAAAGCCCAACATACTCCTCGTCACCAGAGTCATCGACAATCTGTTGACGACGGCGCTTTGAGCGTCGACTAGAGTCATCGACAGCAGTTACTCGACGCGTCTGCTGTGGCGAAGAAGCCTCTTGCTGAGACCCAGTATCGTCACTGGACGAAGCAGGATCGGAGTTTTGACTATCATCACCGTCACTTTCCTCCGTGCGTTGCGAGGAAGAAAGCTCTCTATCTGAGAGTCTGATATGCCTGAATATACTCAGGTGTACCCACTGATATATAAGCGAGAGCTTTTCCTGTCGCGGTAACTCAGTATGAGTGTCATCACGAGAACGAGAAAGCTCGATCTTCCAAGCGATCAGGGCATCCTGGGTGCTATAGTTCCATTCGGGTTTGAAGTTCATAGAATTGACAACTTGAGCGAGGACATCAAGATCCCACTTAGTCACCGGAAGAACATTGCGGCTAAAGACACGAAAATATTCAGAATCCTCATCGGGCTTCTTCTTTTGTTCTTTTGGGACCGCCTCGCCAAGTTCGTAGAGAATGTCTGACAGGATGGACAGTGACTCTCCTCTGGCGGAAGCGCGTTCCCTTTCGGCCTTGTGCAAATCATGGTATGATCTTTCCAAGGACTTTTGTCCGTAACCTTGGGTGTCAAAGGTTCGTTGAATGACTGGGCAAGAGACATCCACGGAGACTTCCCACGCAGTGCGAGAATCGAGCCGGCAAATGACTGCCCACCCCAAGGCTATGGCCAACGAAGCTGCGTCCTCCTCCCAGCACGGATGAACCATGATGCCAGACAGAGTCTTAGAGAATTCGCCTGCCATGATCCATTTATTGGCCACTTTTGATACTGGTTGGTATCGCAGGCCATAAACTGGCGACAAGAGTGCAATCGGCGTCGTCCGGTACAATCTGAGGGAGATCTTGAAGAGCAAGTACAACGCCGCGTATTGAGATGTGTTCAACGCCTTGGAGCTCTCTTTCTTCACCTCAGACCGATTCCATTCTGTATCGACTGCAGTATCATCTTTGTCGCTCCAGTCATGTTTCTCAGGCCAGGGGACAAGCTCGTCGTAGAATGAAGGCTCATCCTGGCCATAATAGTTCACCTCAGGATGGCGCCTAAGCATTTCACGGGCTTGCACTCGGCTCATGCTGTCCTCAGGAACCATCGAGTTAAGCGTTGCCTTTGAAGGCCGACCTCTCTTCCTGGCGGATCCATCTTGATGGGGTTGCGCAGCGCGTTTGTTCTGCGCGTTGCTCATGGTGTCGATATTGTTGGCGCTTATTTTTCGGCAAAAAGCGTAAAGGCAATTACTTGATGCGTCAGTATATCATTTGGCGATCTCCAGAGGCTGGCAGTGCTTACTTGTTTGTGAATGTTCTTTTGATAAAGAGTAAAAATTGATGTGGGCAGGGAGACACAGCCCACAGGCATTGCGTTAAAGCGCTGACTCAGCACATGCACTGGCTCTACCACTGTCAACAACAAACAGTATTACAGCATGCCATCGCACAGTGTATTTTCAACACAACATTCGCATCTCGAGAAACTGTAAGAATGAGAGCCTCCATCATAGATCTGCTAACCTAACTACGATCAGCAATATGAACAACGATATCCGAGTCCACAATCAGCTCAGCTTTCTAAGTGACGGTTAAGGGGGGCAGCACCTTTGCGTCAGAGTGAATTTGGTGGTCAAGGTGCCTAAAATTACAGTGGAGGAGCTAGGTCAGGAGTAAAGATGGTTCTGGGTCTCGCTTTGAGGTGCAAAGGACTGATAGCTACTTTTCGCTTGCAGCACCTACTCAAGCCTGGCCCAAGCGATTGCTTCATCACTTGAGTCAAATCCTATGTAGATCCTTGCGACATGGGACTTGAGGTGTAGTCTCAGTGTAGTCTCAACGAGGTTATTTGGGAATAAGTAGATAGAGACTGGGGTCAATTTATCACCCCCTGTACAACACTAGATAACCCGATCTCTCATTTAAAGGTCGGCGATTCATGTTTATAACCCGGGGTTCGTAAGGCCTCACAATCGATTCGATCACACTAAGCTTGGACCGACCTTGATGAGATGATTTGACGATTGCACTGCAATTCCCGGAACATAGGTTTTCTGTCTTAAGCTTCTATATAAGTGGTGGCCTATAAATACACCTGGAAACTCACTTGACACGACATGGCATCACAGCAGCCTGCGGCAGGACAATGCTACGTCCTTACGAATAGATAGACAACACTTCTTGCCATTGTCTTATTCCACAATGTGACCAATGACAGAACAAGGCAAATGTCTCGGCCCTAAAAAAAAGGCTCAAAGTCTGACCATTGCAATCTTATCCTAGACGTTCACTATCAATGTTCGCGGTCATTTTTAGGTCTTTCTATAAGCCTCAAAATTGGATGCAACAATGGGTAAAAGTAGTAGGGCTCCTCGCAAGGGCTTCACCGATCCGCCCCGTTTACATGTGTAACATATTCACAGAGGTAGTTTGACTTTGGCTAATCGAGGTTTCTTCTCAATCAACTATCCAGTCTATGTTTGCAGTTTGTAATCAAAGCCAGTTTTCCCAAAGCGCGGGTGGTGTAGATCCCGTATCCACGGATCTTTTCCCTTCACATCATACCTTGCTTCAGTAGCACACTGGTCGAGTTCGCACCGCCATATCAGAAGCCTCCAGCTACACACACTATGTTGTTCTCCGGGAAGATTCGTTGAATTCCCTGCCATTATCGATCGTGGGCATTGTGTTACTGAGGTGTCACGGCTAGTCAGTCGTGGAAATGAGCCAATGTCTGCGGCAAAACATGACCATCTCAGACTCTCGTGCTCGAATATTGCGGCGGTGTCTGATCTTCTAACCGGGGGGTCAATGTGCCTGTCCGTCCCTCTGGGCGTCTGTGCGTGCAAATTCCTCAGATGGGTTTCGATGACGCGCTACGTTGCCCAATGAGTGGTTGGTCGTGTTGTTCTCTTTTTCAGCCCGACAGGACTCGATAGTCAGCGCACTACCAAATTATTAGCACTTCCAAGCCCAACAATCGTGTCAGGCAATGTCAAGGTTGAAGTGGAGGGGTTTCGTGTCGTATCGTGACGTTGCGTGAAGGAGGAAAGGTGACGCAGAGGAGAGGGAGGGAGCAGTAAAGGCGAAGGATGTTGCAGGTGTAGAAAGGGAAACCTGTTGAAACTCCGCATGGGAGCACTTCCCCCACTTCTGCGGTATCATTATCACCTGGAGATAATAGGAACATAGGATTTGAGAGGACCGCAGATTCAATAAAAGCTTCTATCCACTCTTTCGATTCCTTGCTTAGCGGTGGGTCGTGGTAGCAACTCCACCAAGAACGGTTCCACCAGAACACCTTCCGTCAGAGAAAACCTTAACGTACAGTTGACCAATCATGAGCAATGTTGAGTCCCAAATAGGAAATCGAATCATGCCAGGCGCCGGCACATCTGCGGCCATGTTCAAACCTATTGAGGCCGTATGATGTTACCCCTTCATTCCATGTTGGGCTTCTCTCGACGATGTCAAACATACTTGCACCATCTCGGGAGCGACCCTTCACCATTGCCGGTCTTCAGGGGCTTGAGAAATCGGGTCAGAGGGTGTACTGTGTGAATGGCTGCTGTAGGGTCATGTCAGCCTGTGTATGGGTAGGGACAAGGGCAGTATTTACAGCGCCGTATCGAGAAACTGCTGAAAACGGATTGTGTCTGATCCCGAGTCTTGATGAATGCTGGGTTACCAACGGTCGCCTCGTACGACTCTGTCGAAAGCCTTGACCCGAGAGCAAACGAAGGCTCGTTAACGAGGCCATGCGTGTGAAACGACCAGTTCTCCCCGTATTCGCCATTGAAGAGGCGCGATGATGGCGATATTTGCTTGTCCGTGTGTACTAGCGACTTGGGAATCACCCGACACGAGACTATGTACCTGTAAATTTCGGGCCACAAGGGTGGTTTAACATCCGAATATGACAAAGTCTGGACCATGAAACTTCGGGTTTCCCACCGGCAAAGCGCGAAACGAGCTCCGGTGGCTGAAAGAGGCGACCGTAAATGTATGGTGATCTCGTTTTCGCTCCCGACCCGCAGAGGCTCGTGTTGTCGGTAGCAGTCGATCAAAAGAGGAGGACCCAAACATCCATTCAAGTCCGAGTGCTACGTGCCCTGCCATAGACAACGATCTGATGAACGGGTGACGACGTTTGGTGGGGAATTCGGTGTGGTCCAGCTGCATCAATGGACTTGGGAGAACAAGGAGGAGGTGCCTGGCGTTCATGAGGAGTCAGTGATAGCCTGGAGGAAACATCTGAAACCGTGACGGGCGCAGGGCACTAAGGAGCCGAAACCTGATATATAAAAATGATGATCCCTGGAGCAAACAGTCTGGATCACAAGAACAGATGGATATCCAAAGAACCTGCAAGCTGGCGCTTAAATCGCCGAGGTCGTATCGCAATGGGCAGACATGCAAGAGCATTGCGAATGAAGGGCCATCAGGTTGGTGCCGGGAACCACAAAGGGGTGATGCTTATCGCATGGCGACGCCCAGCTAGATTTCCTATCTCACCTCTTCCTCAAAGAGGACCATTTGCTATCCGATATGCGAAGCCTCGATGCAGACGACAGGATGCGACAGCTCCACCTGAGAAGAAGCCTGTCCTCCGAGTAGAGTGTGAGCTGTGTGAGAGTTCAATCATCTACCACTGGGATGCTTGTGCGACAAGTGAGAGTCATCCTGTAAGGCCGGTCAAAACGGCGTCCCCATTTCACTGTCGCAATTGAGCAGGCTGCAGGGTAGAGTCGGCATATGTGACTTGGACGTTTCTGTATTCCCGATTGGAGTTCCATGAGCTGAATGTACCATTCCCTGAAACATCGCCATAACTTGCGTGTTCAAACAAGAAGCGGATGTTGAGATGTATACCACTTACACCCATGAACGCGTACATCATCGAGCCCGATTTGTTTATCGATCAATGTTCTGAGGTGATTCTGGATACGATGTGAAGAACCTTGTGTGGCCTATATGAGGTTGCGGTCTTCACTGCATCCCTTCAGGGGCGCTCGAGTGAGTACTCGCTGATGATAGACGGATTTTCTGTTGTCGAAGGAGCGGGCATCATCACAGTTAAGGTGGGCTGCTGGCCGTGCTGCAGCCAGGAATGCAAGGGCGGTGGGAGGAAACGGAAGCGTGCTGGTCAAGGGGGGACCTTCAAACGTAGGCATGATGCAGCCTTTTTTCTTTTCAGAGCTTCTGCGCGGTCAGAAAGCTCTTCAGGGTGGGCTCTCTTGTAATGGAATCGCAGGCTCGGCTTACAAGTCCCCATGCTCTTCAGCGTCTCGAAGGCCACGGTTGTGAGCGGGTCTCAATCGGCTCTCCGTGGGCATCCTCGAGTCAAGATCGACAGTGGGAATCTTCTGGATGGGCAGAGTTCAATACAGGGCATGGGTCGGTATAGGAGTGAATCGATGGAAGGAGTGGTCCGCGGAGGGCTTATTTCGGTCTGGCCTTCGAGGGGAGGTAGGCTTCAATAAATGTGTCGAGGCATGATCTTGGATGTTGGGGGAATGTCGAAACCCGGCGCGGGGTACAAGGGGCGGAGAGCATCGCTATAGGTCTGGCTAAAAAAGGATCAGTATGCGTTTGGTTCTGGATGCTCCCAAGTCTGCGAACCAACTGTAGAAGCGCCCGGTGTCTCCAAGCCTTGTAGACACCGGAACGTGCATTTCCAAGTTTCAAGTGCAGGATCGGCGTTGATGTGTGATCTTTGGAATGACGGCCGTATTCGCTGCATGTCGATAAGCAAAAGGCAACCGGTAAGATGTCGGATTGGGCCATAAAGCTTTGAGTTTATTAATGCATCATGCTTTATAGTCGGGGTTGAGTTGACTGTCTTAGATTTCATGATTGACTGGTGTCTGGTTTATTGTTAGCAACTCGACGCCTGCAATTGGTTCTGGAGATACTGAGGTCTTACTGACCACTAGATAAGTTCTGATAGCTTACAAGAGATTTTGATCCCATTACAAGGGCGTATTGAAGCATTGCCTGAGGTGATAAGACGCTCCGGGGCGCTATGTCGAGCGCGACCCGACGAATCAATCGTTGCCTTCTCGTTGGGGATGTACTTTGGCCCTGTATAGCTCGACTTCGTCATGCCGAAGAGCTGGAAGAAGGCTGGGTTTCGAGCGGGCTGCTGTCGAACGGTGGGTAGTCGAGATGAGGAAGCATCCTTCAAATAGTCTGATGCTCGTGGTCTGGGCTCAAGGAGCGCGTACATGTCCTCTGAATCCGTGTCCCAGACCCAAGCGTCAACACATTGTGTCCTTGAAAAAGCAGTGGGCACATGCACCCTGAGTGTGGTAAGGACGCGATGATGTTTCACGGCCAGCACAGAGCCTTTCGGATCGGATGAGACAAGTCTTTGTCAGACGGAGCGGAATTCCTGCCCGCGACTGTCGAGTTGAAATATTGAGCAATTGTACGGAGTTTAGTGGAAGCGGTAAGAATGTTCCAATTGGAGCGCTGTCGACTGGATAAGCTTCGGCGTTGAGGCTCGTGCATGGGACGTCTGCCGGACTTGGATAACTGTCGGCGAAATGCCGTTTGTACAATGAATCAGTCCAAGAACTTCGACACCTCTGAGATCTTGTTGATGTCCAATGCGAGGTTGACAAGATGGTGGCCGGCCTACAGAGAGTCACTTGAGCGACCTCAGGGGTGACCCCCGATTCACCAGGGGCTTCGTAGTTCCTCGAGCCATCCGGTATCCTCTCAATCCTACTTTCAGCCCGCATACCGCCCAATTGCCGTATTGAAGTTTACCTCGTCTGGTAGTGAGTGGTTCGATATGCTGGGCACTTCCCGGCTTAACGTCAGATAGAGCGGCTGGCGAAGGAGTTGGACGTGACAATTGACTGATGATTACAGTGATCGGTGTTACCTGAAGTAAAATTCGATGATCTGTATACGAGTCTTTTGTGACAATGGGGAGCTACTCTCCGCCCTCATCTGTTCTTGTTGAACCAAAGTTGATGTGAAAGCATAAGCTAGAGCTCTATCGAGTTGTTAGTCAATGTGACTCTGAAGTAAGGATTCATGCTGACCCAAAACGTGCGAAAACTGTTGTCATTCTCCCTGTTGCTCTCGGCTTTCTAGATGCGTGTCTTGCTGGCTTCCATCACCATGTGAGGGTTGTTGAGTCATTTGGTAGGAGGTCTGTGGACTTCCTCTCGCGTATGTGGAGCTAAGTTGGTCTGTTGCCGCATTCTTTGTTGATCTCGAGGGGAGATCGGCTTCGTGGTAAGGGATCTGCAGTTCGGCACTTCTGGTGATCCTCACCATTGTTCATTGTGATGGTCCAGGTTGCCCAGAATCAGCACCGCGAGAAAAGGCCGGGGGGCGCAGTCAAAACTCGACCAGTTTGGTCAGTTTCGATACTAGCATCGACGTGTGGCAGAATGGGTTCACAAATCTCGGCTGATTCTGGAAACAGGCAATGTAACTCATCGTATGTAAGGCTGCCTTTTGAGACACAGTTCTGATTTCATCTGTCGCTAGAGCGCACCTCCAGACTCGGCGCGAGTGAGAGACTCTTTGCGGTTCGTCTTTGTCGTTATTGATTCGAAGTTGACATGATAGCATAAACTCGGGCCTCGGCTCTCATGCTGAAGCTGATTGTGAGTTTGACTGGGGAGGTCTTGATGGTTGAAGAGTTGTGATCTTTGCTGTCCTTCTGTCGGTCTCTCAATGAGTGTATTGTTGTCTTTGAACACCACGCGAGGGTGAGTAAGCCAGGTAGTATGACTATGGTTGAGGGTGTCTTCGTTGGGATCGCTCAAGATGAAACAGAACGCGCGTGGTTCTTGACTGGTTCCGCTTATTGCAAAGATAACATTGGCAAAATCATGGAGGACCGACTGTCGAGGCTCCAATCGCATCTCATTTGTAGCTCTGGCGTAGCCCCCAGACTTGTATGAGGAGGCATGACTTGATGGCCCAGATCGTTCAAAACAACGAGCTTGATGTCGGGCGATGGAAATGTGGGTCCGCAGCCACACAGGAAAGGTGCAAGGTACGGCAAGCATCTCGGAAAGGATTTGTTTTTATTCCTTCACGGATTTGGCAAATAGCCTCGGGTGAAGAAATAGCTGCAAACCTATGGACCACATTGACAGTTCAGAGGCTTGTTTGAACTTTGCAACAAGCTTTGTTATAGGGCTTGTGGTGTATACCAATTGAACGTGAATTGACTCCTCAGCCCCCAAGGTAACCATGTTCTTACAGATTGTGAGTGCTGATGTCCTCGTCTGGCTGACATCCCGTTCACTGGTACAGCGCTGCCCCTGACAGTGGCCGTCTGATCCCCAGTGGGCCAGCCATTGTTACACGGGACCTCCAAAAGTGAAGCGGTCCTTTCAGGGGATATAGTGGGATGTTACAGTGGACATAGGCCTGCGCGTTCAACAGTCCATCCTTAGTGTAACATTCATTCAGCAGTGCTGGCACCACCCAAGGTATCAGAGACCAAAAATGTTTGCATTCTCCCTTCCATACCAAACCCAGTCTACAAAAGCTTCTATGAAGCCTTTTCTATATCACGCCTGAGACACTGTAGGTCCAATGAAAGTCGCCTTTTATACGAGAGAAGACTGACCAAGCATTACCAGATATAATCATGAGTATGGTACCCAGCAAGAGACCGGTCTCAAGCGCCTCAAATTCTCCCCAGGCGAAAAGGCCTGGCCACCGGGCGAGACGTAGTGTCCGAGGTAACCCGGCTTCAAAGGCAGCCGCTGAAAGACTCTCAGAGAGCACTACACCCTACCAACACGGCAGCGTTGGTCAGCTTGTTGGTCAACTTGTCCAAACTTCTGGAGGAGGTTGGTCGGATGCCCACGAGAATGCCATGAACATGATGTGGTTCGAATCGGATCACAGCACAGCCGTGGTCAAGATGGTCAATGGCGCGAGGAAGGTCAAAGGAAAAACAATACATCCCCACCTGTTGGCTTTGTTCAAAGTCTGTCTTCGAGTTTTCAAGATGTCCCCAATCCGATTCCTCTCATTCTCTCATGGGCTGGAATACCTAGGGGAGAGAGGCAGCTCAGCAACATTCTCCAATTCATTCTGCGACACTCTCACTGAACTCATTGTCCATCCCGCTTTCAATGGCAGAGACGAGATCCTAGCGACCGTCATCCAATATGCGGTTATTTGCCGGATTGACGACCGCCGTCCATGGCCCAGCATTGCCTCCACATCCGATTGCCCAGCCCTAGCAAAGGTTGTTGACGTGATGAAGGCATCTAAAACTGGCAAATTTGCAGATTCTATCCACAATACCCATGCTCATGCCCGAAGCGAGTGTAACCGGAAAGACAAGAGCCCTTCACGGCTCTCCGATCTCATGTATGCGGTCGGTGAGACAGTCAAGAGCTCCAAGGGAAAGGCCATCGATGTGACTCAGGACATGTTGACGTACAAAGGGGAGCAAGTCTGGCCTGTGTCTGTCCACGACCTCAGGAATATCGCAAACACCCTCGACAAATCGATCTGGGAAGACGAATCGTGGAACTGCACTGTGGCTGAAGCCCTCCATAGTTACTATGTTGTGTTGCCGCAACAATTGGCTCCCGCCGGAGAGCAGCTTACCGAGTACTATGAACGAGCACACAAGCAGAAGCTGAGAGATTGGATGGTGAAGAGCGGTTTCGTCCCTCATCAACAAGGGAGCAATGAGCCAGAGGAAGATCTCATGGTTGGAGGAATATACCGAGACGCAGCTCAAGTTCAAGTCCAGCCTTACAATATCGAAGCCCCTCGTGGTATTTTTACTTCAGACCTTGACCGCCTTCCGGTACGACGGCTGGTACAGGCTACACCAAATCCGTATGCCAGTTTATATGAAGCTTCACCCCCGGAGGAGGGCTCACTTGATCGTATCAGAGCTTTAGAGAAAGAAGTCTCGAGCCTCAGACAAGAGGTGGCCTCTTTGAAAGACATGGGAAGGGAAATCACCATCCTCAAGGCCGAGGTGGCATCCCTCAAGGAGGCTAACCTTCAAAACGAGACAAGACCCACGTTTCCGCAGACGTTTTCGAATCGCAGAATCGGTTCAGATCCGGAATCACACATGGACCAGGATGTCACCGGGATTTGACCTATCGACAATGAGGAGAAGCACATGACATATGCAACCTGCTCCACTTGAGGAGCGCGGGCGATTTGAAGGGTTGCTGAAATGGCAACGCTAGGGATGGATGGCTTGTAATAACGCCTTGTGTGTGTGTGTAGTGTATTGTGCATAGCAAGAAATATATTTTTAGAGTACAACTCAAGTGTGATATAAGTTCAGGTACATACAATTCATGTGTTAACTCAATTATGTGTTCTCATTGCGTGAACCATTGCGTGACGACTGGTTGATTGAGTGACTGAGTGCCTTTCCTACGTGGCCCGAGCGCTTCAGTGCTGTAGTAACCTCCACAACATCAACACACGCTTCTGGCAAACTCACACGTAAGCCTCAACGCGACGCCTTATTCAATAGGTACTAACAGGATCAAAAACAGAATGTCAAACGAAGAAGATATCCGCCAGCGACTCGACGAATTCATTTCGGCCTTTAGCGCCAGTACAAATGGCGACCGACCGAATGCGCGCTTTGGCCATGTCAGGATTCCGGGCTTCCGCCTGCAGGGACCGAGTTTGATGGAGTCGATACGCCAATCCTTGGGGGGGTTTGAGAACATGGCTCTTGTTGCGTCCGAGATGGAGAGAGCTGTTGGGTTTGACCTTGCAGAGGGTGGCCCTGCACCGATGGAACTGAACTTTTCCGAGCTGTTGACCTGTGTCAAGATGAACAGGGCAGACGCAGGACATGGCACGGCATGGAAGCTCCCCCGAGATGGCACATGGCAACACGGCATATTGCCTCGGAATGTCGCTGTCGTGTTCCAAATCGATGTCAGTGTCCCTGCAGATTGCGCATTAGCATTGATTGCCATTGTTCAGTGGGCTCTAGACGTCTCATCAGAGGCAGGGTCACACATCGGTATCTTGACCTTGGCTACTGAAGATTACTGCGACTTTCTCTCGAAGCTCTCCTTTGTACCTGTCACTCACATAGACCTATCTGTGCAAGATATGTCTTTCATCACAGAATCCGCCACGACTCAGATTCACAGCACCAAGGATGTCACGACGACCCTCGAGGACATATCCGAAGACTTCCGGCGAAATCCTACCGTCCCACCGCTCATATTGTCGTTTCGAGAACACGACCTTGCCGATAGGTATGGCGGCATGAATGAGCAAGTCAAAGTTTCACTCGTGGAGCACAATAATGAGCACAAAAACCTTCTGTACTTTGCCACTTATATGGAGGACTCCCATTCCATCTGGCTGACTGTGAATCCGGCGCTGTCCCTTCTCCCGATTCAGTTCCAGGGGTATCGGAAGATTCACATTCTCTTGGGCTCTCAACGGCTGTCTGTTGCATGGGACAACATCACCGAGCAGCTGGCAGAGAACTCTCGGTGGACTTCAAGGGAGGAGCGGCAGGCTCAGCTACAATGGGCTCGACAACCGCCAAACAGCGAGGTTCACATCCATCTTGAAGATGAGGACACAGGATCCAAGGAAGAGGCCTGCAAACTGTTCACCAGTTCCAGCAACTGGCGACGTCACCAAGTTGAAAACTCTCAAATGGGAGGATTCATCGCTGCTGTGATGAGTTTTGCATCATGGGGATTCGACAGTCACAGGCTGATAACATGTTTTATTCGAGACCCAGCGCCTATGGGCTGCATGCAACATCGACTAAGGACACAAGGGATCATTACCTCCACCAGCCTCAACCTTTCTCAAGGAGAGGCCATTGTCTTCACAACAGTCCTCCCTTTTGTCAAGTACGACCATCGACTGGCGTTCTTTGTTGCTCTGGAATCAGAACCAATGGTGCGAAAGGTCAAAATTCAGCTCGCGGCAATTATCTCTGGCAGGATAGAGAACCTGGTCATGCTGAAAACTGATCAGCTCATAAACCCCTTTGGGGAGAAGGCTCAAAAGATTCTAGATTCATGCTGGGGTCACTCCAAGGGTATGGAACACTACGGGACGTTTTGGTTGCTCCTTGGCCTCTGGAAGGGATGCGAAGTGGCCACCAACGACGGAAATGATAACAAACCTCCCTGGGGAGAGCTCGTGGTGGATCGTTTCGGGTCTATCCATGTGATCAACTTGATCATGTCAATTTCCAAGGCCTTGCTTGACATTGGCGTGGAGTCAGCCTCTCACCAGACCTTCGAGGATGAGGGAAGTCCCTTCACAGAGGAGGGAAAACGTGTCCTGCAGACTCATCTGGTGCGGGCGTATATCTTTCAGCTTACGGGGGGGTACACAGCTTTAGCAGACGGAGAGACAGGCCCTCAACCACGGGTATTCCACAGGCTCATCACAAACGATAAGCTGGTCGAGGTACCTCGCGATTTCACAAGCGTTACAAGCCTGCTGTCTATTGAGCGACTTCTCGAGGACTCCGGTAGTAATCTAGTGCTGGGTGTCTTCCACAACATCGTGAGAATAGGTAAAAGTGCCAACTGCCTGATGGATTGGACAATGGTTCCGAAGGACCTGGTAGCCGAGTGGATGGTAGATCACCGCCCGGGACTTGTTATGCGGGTGGCACTTGGGTCGAGGATTCGACAATGTCCTATAAACGTGGATGAGGTGGATGAAGAATAGACGTGGGTGAGGTTGATGGTAGAGAGGGTTGAAGTATTCGACAATAATAGTCTATAGAAATACCGAACAGCCCAGTGTTGTAACAAGTTGGTGTAATTTGTGAATACCCACGAAAGTATCATGCTTACTGGACGTGTCTCTGAAGTGTCTCATGTTCCCAAGGACGAATTGCCACAGATTTAAAGACGGACTGTTTAGATGTAAGCGCTTACGCCTTCTATAGATTACGTGTATGATCATCAGTGCAGTACTGGAGTTTAAAGTCGAAGGCTTGGGAAAGAAAAGGTTCTGTGTTCAATATTCATTGTGTAACCGTTGTATCCCCTAAACTAAATCCCACCACCCATTCGTCAGCCTCTTGAATCTTCGTGTCCATCGATCGCGTAGGGAACAACTGAGGGTACTGCGATCTTATAATTAGCTTGACTTCCTGTATGACATGCGGCTTCAACTCTTACCTGGGGCATGGCTGAAGCTGTCCGGGGATCGCTCGCCGCTCTCGGTCAATTGCGGCGGTAGTCTCTCCAATAGGAGGTGATGTCATGCTGGGGACGGGCATGCAGAGGGCTTGGACCGTCTACTCTTCTTCATCAGAAAAGCTACTTGCCCCCAAGCCAGGCTTGTGCTTCGAGAGATGGTAATTGCAGGCAGCTGGACGCGAGTCATCCTGACGAGGAATGCCCTGATCCCGCATCCGCATCGGGGTGACAACACTGGCGGACATCACTGCGTCGTACCTTGCCTTCTTGGCCTTGGCCTGGGCCTCGGCATGGGCGCGATTTGGGCGGTATGACATGCGCGCCGGGATGATGGTCGGAGTTCTGAAAAGTGTCTGAGCGGCCCGAACAGCCTGGGCAGCCTGACTGACATTCTCGCCCTGGGGGCAGGTAGTTCTCGCTTCAGAAGCGGCGGTGATCCCCTCACGTGGAGGGCGCAACGGAGTTACTGTGCTGGGGATGACAGTACTGGTGGACCTCGCCAGATCGTATCTGTGCCTCTTGGCCTTGGCTATGGCCATGCGATCCGAGTCGTATGACTTGTAGGCCGGGATGGGGGTGGGACGGCCAAAGAGAGCCTCAGCAGCCCGAGCAGCCTGGGCGACCTGAGTTGTATGCTCTCGCTTGACGAATTGGGTTGGCAGGTCTTCGGCGCCCTCGTAACGCTGTCCTTCTTCCTCCTTGACCGTGACCAGTCGATCATCATCCTCTTCGGTCTGGTCTCGCCTCTGGATCTTGGTGATACCATGCCTCTCGGCCATGGTCTGAGCATAACTGCCCGAGTCTCGGTTCTGACGGGGTCCAATAGTACCACGACCAGAACCGGATTGTACGCTCTTGGCTTTACGGGCCACGCGCTGTTCGTAACCTTGGCGGTTATGCTGCTTCTTTTCCTGTCGGGTAGGAGCCATCTTGAATCACTGAATAGAAGAAATATTGTTCGAAAGAAAACTGTCCGTTAGCGGGGTCTTCGCGTGTTGTTCTGTGGTGGTGTTGAGGCAGGCTTTGCGGCTCGTGGATGTGCTGGTAAGTTGGTGTTGAAGTTTTGACCTTACCCCTCTTCGTCCCATGAGCTGGGCGCCCAGGCCATAATTTGCCAGTGCCGAGAGCCCCGAGAAAGCTCACGCTCGGACTTAGAGCAGCGAGGACTGCAACGGAGGAAGACAGTCTGTCTAATTGTGGCCCTTCTGGAATCATAATTACGCACAATCGTCACGGAATCACTACTTTGAAGATACTCAGACCAAGACTGTGCATTTACTTCGACCTATACTATGTACCAGGCTGCCTACAAGTGAGCCACACTCAACAATTGTCTGTCTTGTATCGAGGTCATTTCGGACTTATCGTTCATCTGGCGTGCTCCAGTTGGCAGCCCTCGATCAGGGTGACACCTCTTCCGCATTTCTAGTTTCCATACATCGACTTACTTCCCGAATTCCAAGATAGTTATGGACATGTAGTCGAAGTGGATCGCGCAGTCCTCGCTTATGACCAGGTTGACCGACTCCTGAGGTATCGGGTGTCGTTCTATCGAAACTCATTCGCCTTGGTCACCATGAAGTATCGGCTGCGGTGTCTTGCGGGACCGGATTGGGAAAACGGACGTTAAGGCCTGGGAATGATAATCCTTTCATGTAAGATGATCGCCGGTCAACTCAACATCGGTTGTTGATGGGAGATCTGATAAGAGAAAGGTCAGTTCCGCCACTTAGATTTCCATATCAATGGTTCGCTGGACACGAATACATACCGGGAAAATGGGACCCTGCATCGTGCTGAATCCATTGAACAGTTCAGCCCCTTTCTTCCAAGGCACCGAGGAACGAGAAAGGCCAGCGTGAACAGGTATCGAGTTTCAATGACCACGACTGCTTTGTCATGGACATGTTTCCATCACCCAACTGCTAGCATCGTCTTGAAATCTGCACGGTACCAAGGTGTGAAGCCCGCACATAGAGGAGTGAGATGTGGTCGATACTGAAGCTGATGAAGGCCATCTTTTCATTCTCGTTGCCTGCGAAGATATGGCACGTGCTTGAATAGAGGCAAGTCCGCTTTCACCACTCGGTTGTCGCAATTCGAGAATCAGAGTTATCGCTTCACCTCTCCTTTGACGCCTTGAAAAGGAAATGCGGCCACAAGTGTTGGAGAACTCTCTGGTGGTGGAATACTCTGGAAAGAGATCCTGCTTGCAATGATAAGGGTCTTGCGCATGAAGAGCGAGGTGAGTGACCCAACTGTCATAAAGAAGGACATATGAAAAGGTAGACAATCTCAGAAGTGTTGGTTGCGGTTCTCTTTGGTATTTTTAAGCGCGATAGATGGGGTTATAGCGGAGTTAGTGGATGAGAGACCTGAAAGTGCGGCTGGGTGCTGGGAGATGCGATTGCGGCTCAAACCCCGCATCGTCATTGGCCCTTCTTCCTTTCCAACCCGAGCAGCCCTGCTGTATTCTTAGTGGAGTCGTCTACTAAAGCCCACTGAAAACAGATCCGCCAAAACAGTGGCAGCCTCCCGCACTTCTGGGAGCGCGGCAAAAGTCGACTTGCAGAAGCAATATGAAGCCTCGCGGAAGGAATCCGAAGCCTTGGAAAAGGAGAAGCAGGAACTACAGCAAATCCTCGCGCAAAGCGACTTGGTTCAGATGCGCAAGAAAAACGACCATCTTGAAGAGCTCATTGAGGCTCGACGTGCAAACACTTAACCCGCTTTCGAGGACAATTGAGAATGTTGGGTCTGGGTAGTACATCGCTGGCCTTGATAACTCAGTCAGATCCCCAGAAGTAAATCAATCTTCTCTTTGAAGTTCTCGCCCCCCGGCCTTTCATAGAGCCTCGATGCGCCTGATGTTTGACGGTGATCTACAACAGCCATATCACAACTCCCAAGTGAGCTTGAAGTGGTTCCGCGGGCAATAGCGTACATCATGTGGCCAGTGCATCTTTCGTTCTTGCAGGGCACACCACAGGATATTGAATGAGACTTTGAGAAAGAGGCATGAAAGAATTAAGGTAGCTAGTGGTCTTTATGAATTGATGATTGCTATCCTTGCACTACCAACAGGCATACGCCACGAGCCTGAAAGTAATGATGCCTGTATTGACTTTCAAGGATCTCGAATTGCCCCTGACCTTGTCCCTGATCCCGAGTGAGTCGATGAGCCCGAACTTTGGACTCACCCTTTGGCATACAACTGGATAGCGTTTCTGTAGGCGTATCAAGACCTCCTCTCGGGTGCTCTGAAACGCAGAGGACCGATGAGTCTCTGTCGAGATAACCCCGAAGAGCGTCAAAGGTTGTCAAAGATGTTCTAGCAACCCATTGCCACCAGTTTTGTCAGAGCAGGAGTATCCAGCCGACTTTGAGGGAGAGTCGGATCGCGCGATCTTGATATTGAGTGTCGGCGGGCCCCAAGCTTTGACTGCCGGAGTGACTGAGTCGTTGCCAAACCGCTGGGTGGTCAGGCCGGCTTCGTTGGTGCGATGAGGACGCGAAAGTGGCCAGCGCGGTTGATGACTCCATTGACGACGGTGGGATGATCACTGCCTTGAAACCTCTGTTAGTATGATATTTCACAGTAAAGAAGCTTTTACTTTTAAGGCCCTTAAGGGGAGATTTGGATAACGATAAAAGAAGCGCTCTATAGGATAACTGCGGCCTATAAGGTTAAGCTTTAGGCTACGAATATAGATAATAAATAATAATATAATATTTTTTTCCCTAATATAAGCTTCTATCTATAAGCTTTTATAATAATTAATAAATCTTATTATAAGCCCTAAGGTAAGGGAAAAGATTAAAAGGTATATAAAGAAATATAACCTTAACTTTATATCTCTATATATATACTATAATATAACTCTATAAATAATATATTAATAGTAAATTAAACTATTATTAGTAGTAACTTAATAAGCTAATAGGCTTAAGACTATATTTATAATTTTCTTATTAACTTTAATGCCCTTAAAGGTATTACTTAATAGTATATTATAATATAAACTAGCTTAGAAAATAAGGCCTTTATTAAGGCTAAGCTTTAATTTATTATAAAAGCTTACTTTAAATCTTAAGATATTTTTAGTATAGTTTATACTAAGCTAGCCCTTTTTAGCTATAAGGCATTTAAAGTAACTATTAATAACCTAAGTACTTATTATATTATAAAATTTACTTATAATAAAGTTAAGGTATTAAAAAAGCTAGTAAAGAAAGGAAATAAGAAAAATAAATATATTATAGTATTAAAAGGTAATATTAACTAGATAATAAAGCTTATAACTCTATAGATTATTATAGTAAGGAAGTAAGGTATAATTTAGTAATTAAAAAGTTAATAATTAAAGTTATTAAATAACTTTAGAAAGGATTATATATATACTATAATAAAAAGGTTAAACTATTTATTAAGACTTAACTTTATAAAAGGTCTTATTATATAACTAAAAAATATATTATATTTTAAATAACTAATTAAGGCAAAATATATACTATAAAAATAAGAAAAATCAGGGCTTTTAATTAGTATACTTACCTAAGTAAAATATAAGAAATTAAGCAAGTCCTATATATTAAAGTTTTTTCTATAAACTTTAAATATTTTCTACTAAGGGAATATTAGTTAAAAAATTATATAACTTAGATTATATAATAATTATATAATAAGGATTATATATATTAAATTTTTATCCCTTAGTTAAATAATTTATAATATACTAAGAGAAACCTTACTTTTTTATTTAAGCTTTATAAGCCTATTAAAGCCTAATACTTTTTAAATTAGAAAAAAAGTATATTATAATTTTCTCTAAATTTTAACAGTTTTTATAATAGTTATTTTATTACTATTAAGGCTACCTTTTTTTAAAAATTATAATACCTGCTTTTTAGGATATTTATATATATTCTAGGTCTTTTTACCTTAGGAATTCCTTTTTTTTTAGTTTATTATTAACTTCTTTATTATATAATATATATTATTAAATTTAAAAAAATTCACTTTATTTAATAAACTTACTTTTATTTTATAAATCCTACCTTATGCCTTACTATTTAGTAGTTATAACCTTTTACTTTCCTAATACCTTTACTTTTTTTTTATTAATTACTATAGTATATCTTACTACTTATAGTAAATTTATAGGCTATTTTATATAAGCTTTAATAAGTTATAAGCCTGGTAGTATACTTGCTATTATAAGAGAAAAATATTTAAAAAATAAAAAAACTTTTACTATTTTTTTATATATTCCTACCTAGGATTATTTTTCTTTAACTATATTTATTAAGGTTTATTTTATTTTAAAAAAATTTAAAAATATAGCTATACTTTTTTATAACTTTTATTTTAAAAATAAGCTACTTATTTTAAATTTAAAAATATAAAAGCTAGTCTTTATAAGCTTTTTTATTATCTAGAATATATATTATAAAGCTAAATAGTTTAAAAAATAGTTTATTAAAATTAAAGAATTTCCTTTTCCTTAAAGTAAATTATAAAAGAAAAACTCTTTTTATAACTTATAACTAATAATATACTAGATTTAAAAATCTAAAAATAATACTTAAAAAAAACTATTTATTATAAAAAAAAAAAGGTATTATATAACCCTTTTTTATATATAACTATAACTAATATCTTTAAAAGGACTTAGTTTAGATAAATATAAATAATTCTTAAGTATAATAATATTTTTTTATTTCCTATATATTTCTTAAAAGCTAATATATATTTAAAAAATAACTAAATATAATATTTCTCCCTTAAAAGAAAGTAATAACTATATAACTTAGGCTTTAAGACTTTAAGCTTTTTTAGTTAAGGAAAAACTATTCTTTACTATTTTAGTAAATAATAGTCCTACTAATAAAAGTAAAGAAGCTTTAGCTAATATAAAATTATATTTAAAAAATAGCCCTTTATTATAAATAAAATACTATATTATTACTAAAAAGGCTTAGAATTCTTTAAAAAATATATATAATTTTTCTAGATTTACTTTTAAATTCTTAATTATAAAAGAATTTTTTAACTTTAATTTAAGTAATTTCTTTACTATAAAAGAATATTTAAATAAGGTAAAAGAAATAATAAATAAATTAAAATTTAAAAATATTATTATACCTAAAAAAGTAGTTATAACCTGGATTTTAAATAATCTAAATAATAATTACTTTTCTTATATAATTAATATCTTTTAGGCTTTAAGAAAAGACTTTAATTCTTATACTATAAAAAATCTAACTTCTAGCCTTATAAAGAAGTTTAAAAGGCTATATAGTAAAGATTTTAAAGTATATTTATTTAATAAAAATACTTATAAGGGTAAAAAACCCTAGAAAAAGAAAAAAATAGCTAATAAATACTTCTATTATAAAATTATAAAATATTTAGATAAAGACTACTATTTTCTATACCTTAATAAGGCTCTTAAGAATTTTAAAGTTAAGGATAATAATAAGGTTATAAAAACCTATAAAAATCCTAAAAAGAATAATTCTAAGCCTAAAAAGGAAATAAAAAATAAAAATATAAAAAAACTTCTTATAGCTAAAGTAGCTAAAGAAAAAAGGAAAAAAAAAAAAAAAAAAGAATCTTTATTTAAAATAGATTTAGATTTTAAATATACTTTTAAATATAGCTCCTTAAAGGTATATAACCTTATTTTATTCTTAAAAAAGTAAAATATTAATAAAAATAAAATAAAAACTTTAATAAACTTTTTATTTAAAAATTTAAAAAAAAGTTTATTAAGATATAAAGTAAAAAGTCCTATTTATAACTATAAAGAAAATATTACTAATTTTATCTAGGATATAAATACCTTTAGGTATATAGTATTTAATAAAAATTTCCTTATTAATTATAAATTAATAAATACTAAAATTAACTAGGGAAAAGCTACTTTTATAGTAGTAAAAGAAAAAGGAAATTTAATAGTTAATTTTAATAATAATAATAATAAATTTATTTTATATAATTATTATTATATACTTAAAATAAAAGTAAATATTATAAGCTATTTCTCTTTACTTAAAATAACTTTTATTATTAAAAAAAATAATTTATACCTTTTAAAAAAGAATAATTTTCTAGCTATAAAATATTTAAAGAATAAACTATATAATATACCTTTAAAGATATATAAAAATAATTATAATAATAATAAAATACTTATTACTTTATTAATAAATAAAACTAATATTTATATAAATATATATAAATTATATTTAAAGCTAGGGTATTTTTACCTTAAGACTTTATAGAAAATTATTTTTAAAAATAATAATAATAATAATAATTATAAATATTATTATAAAATAGAAAATATAAAGAAAATAAAGAAATATAAAATATACTTTAAAGTTAAAGCTATTAATAAAATAAATAAACTATTTAATAAAACTAAATATAAATATTTAGATAAAATAGTTAGTAATATTTAAGGACCTTTTAAAATACCTACTTATAATAACTATACTTATTTTATTACCTTTATAGATAAGGTAACTAGATATTTAGAAGTTTATTTAATAAAATATAAATCTAAGATTTTAAATAAATTTAAGATATTTAAAGTAAAAATAAAAAATAACCTTTATAATATAACTATAAAGGAATTCTTTTTTAATAATACTAAAAAATATATATATAAAATAAAACCTTATTATATTTATAAAGGTATTATTTATAATACTAGTCTTCCTTATACTAAAGAATCTAATAGTACTATAAAAAGGATAAATAAAACTATATTAGCTATAATTAAGGCTTTATTATTTATAGCTAATTTACCTACTTATTTATAGGGTAAAGCCTTAAAAGCTACTATATATATATATAATAAAAGCTTATATTTTACTTTAAAAAATAATTTAAGTCTTTTAGAAGCTAAGGATAATATTATATTAAATATAAAAAATTTATATAATATAAAAACCTTTAGCTTTATAGTATATTATAAAAATAATAACTTTATATTTAAATTAAATATTAAAGCTTTTAAAGAAGTTATTATAGGCTATTTACCTAATAGCTATAAAATTTAAAATTTTAATAAAAAGAAAGTTATTATATCTAGAGATATAACTATTATAAAAAATAGTTTTCTAGAAAAAAATATAAATAATAAAATAACTTTTAATAACTTACCTTAAATTAATAAATCTATAAAAAATAATATTTAACTTAATATAATATATAAAGATAAGCCTAAAATAATAGTAAAAATACCTAAAAAGCTTACTAATTTTTATAAAGACTATATAAAATTCCTTACTATATTAAATATAGTAAAAAATAATAATATAATAAAACCTAATAACTATAATTAAGCTATAAGCTATACTTTAGCTTATAAATAAGTTAAATCTATAAAAATAGAAATAATAAAATTAATTAAGTAAAAAACCTAAAATATAGTATTTCTTTTAAAAGGAAAAATAGCTATAAAAGGCTACTAAGTATATAAAATAAAAACTAATAATAATAATAATATTATTAAATATAAATTTAAATATATAGTTTAAGGGTTTAATTAAATATATTTATTAAATTATACTAAAACCTATACTACTATAGCTAGGCCTAAAACTATTAGAATTTTATTTATAATAGCTATAGCTAATAACTATTATTTACAGTAATATAATATAAAAAATACCTTTACTAATATTAATATAAATAAAGAAATCTATATAACTATTCCTATAGGCTTTAAAGATTATATTCTTAAAGATTTTATAGAGAATTATAGGAAATTAAATCCTAATAAAAAACTAAATTTAAATAAAATAGCTTTAAAATTAAATAAAGCTTTATATAGTTTAAAATAAAGTCCTAGACTTTAGTATTTATTACTCTTTAAATTATTTAAAAATTTAGGTTTTAAAGTATTACCCTTTAATAGTAGGGTTTTTATAAATAAATTAGCTAAAATAGCTATTATATATTACATAGATAACCTAATTTTTATAGGCCTAAATATAGAAGATATAAATAATATAGCTAAAAAGCTTTCTAAAAATATAGCTATTTAAGCTTTAGGAGAGGTTAAAGACTTTTTAGGTATATATATAACTATAAATAGAGAGAATAAAGAAATATATTTATCCTAGACTAAATATATTTATAATAAAATAAAAAAATATAATAAAGATAATATAGGATTTTCTAAAATACCTATAAAAAATATAGAAAAATTAGTAAAATTTACTAAAACTATATTAAAAGAAGATATATTATAATTTTAAAAAGAAATAGGCTCTTTATTATATCTAGCTATAAAAACTAGGCCTAATATAGCTTTTATAGTTAATATTAGCTTTAGATTTACTAATAAGCTTAATAAAAGCTATTTTAATACCTTAAATAATATTTAGAAATATTTAAATAAATATCCTAATTTAGGATTAAAATATAACTATAATATAGACTTTAATAGTTTAAATTTAGTTATTAAAGGCTATATTAATGCTAATTAGGCTAGTAATATAGGAAATAGAAAATCTAATAGTAGATTTTACTTTTATTTATATAATAATTTAATTAGTTAGAAAACTAATAAATAAGCC